>JAXRKP010000886.1:82500-85000 GCA_037039925.1 Doris montereyensis | reverse complement strand
CCTTACTTTCCATCCAACCCCCCCTCTCCCCTCTTCCCCCAACCCTGCCTTTCCATTCACACTCCTCCCTCCCCTCCCCATCCCCACATCCCATCCCATACCCACACCTTTATGTTCCTTAATCCCAACCAGTAGATTGTGAATGCATCGTCAAAATTTACCCCCACTACAGAACCTTTGACGGGGCGATGATCCACTTCATGGGAGTTTGTGAGTACACTATGGTGCGATACCAGGACGAGGCCAATCAGAAGTGCGCATTCGAGGTCAGCGTAGAAAACGAGCATCGACATCAACAGACTCGAGTATCGTACACCAAGAAAGTCCAAGCTGCGAATCTATGGCTTGACACATCACTCTGATGAAGGTGCAAGAAGGTCTTGGTAAGAGCTCGAGGTCGGTAGAGGATGTTTTAATAAGACATACATGTAGTACTTACTTAAAAAAAAAAATTTTCTTCGAAGGCCATTGTCTCCCCTTGGAGTTGAGTTTGTCCCGGTTTCAATAGCGCGAAGCTGAACAGGTCACAATAATGAACTCCTGGCTGGACTAGTCTGATGCAGGTTTTTACTCCAAAGCCAGTGCTTGTACCCATTTACCCGGGTATGGGAGAAATGGTCACTCTAAACTACCCAAAAGAACCCAACGTTGGATCTAGCTTTGCTAGGTTCGAACTCACACCTCATGATCTCTAGTCAGTAGTCAATCTGCTCGGCCACCGACAGCCAGAGTACTCAATAGGTTTAATGAAATAAATAGAGGGGACTTGGTAGTCCCATCAAAATTGATCGTTGCCCGTCAACCCAGTGGTCTCGGTTCAAATCTTACATCAACAAGTTGAAAAATGTTCTCAATATTGTTCGAGAAAATTTAAATCTAGCCCCCTGGTCTAGGTAAGCGGATTGACACCTAGTCCGGATCGGAGACGGACGATAAAAATGAGATTCCGTGTGCAGATCACAACACTCTGTGCACGTTTAAAGCCTCCTGGATGTTTACAGGGGCCGGAAATCTCCTCACAAACATTTAAAAAGATCCTACCCAAAACCCTCGAGATCACCGTAATGGTGGATGTGGGTAAATCAAATCGCGCCCAACAAACGTTCGAGACGTGGAATTCGTCACCGCTTGTTAAAAAGTTTCTCTTCTATTCACATAACATAACACAACATGTCAAACCCAACGGCTTTTTTTTTTTGCTGTTCGTCCACAGATTAACGAGGTTCAACAATTCCCGCCTCTGTTCATCGACTCCAGAGTGGAAGTAGTCGGCAATACCAGGGGTGTGTCTGTTCTCACCAAGTGTGGCCTCCGTGTCTCCTTCAAGGTAGCAAATGAAAAGGAGTAAGGGGGGGAGGGGGAGAGGGAGGAAAGAGAGAAAGAATCTGATCACAACCATACCGCTCTTAATTAAAGATAAAACATATGGATTAATAATCCGTGTACTTGAGAATGAGTATAGAAAGGGACCAGAAGAGATTACATAAACGGCTGGAATGAGTTAAGAAAGATTCTTTAAGAGAAGGAAAGAAGGAAAGATGGAAATTTCTTGTCTGTGGACTATATTCTGTTAAACTCACAAATCTTACATAAAAAGATGATGAGAATGATGATGATGATAAATGATGATGATGATTGATGATGAAGATGATGATGAATCTTACATACGTACCAAGTTTGTTGTTCATCACCCCACGCTCCTACATTAAAAATTTGATTCACAAATCCCTTCTCAACTCCTGGGGAGCGAACTCAAAACGTCATGTTAGGCGCTTGAAATAACACTCACAAATCTTACCCTAAAAAGTTTGTAAACTCATTCACGCTTCTAAAACTTTGGCAAGATCTCTATCTTACATAAAAAGTTTAGGTATAAACTCACAAATCTAACACTTTGAAATAAATCTCACTCTTACATATAGTTTGAAATAAACTCATTCACGCTTCTAACACTCTGGCAAGATCTCTCTCCCTACTTATAATCTTACCCATAAAAAGTTTCTAATACTCTGGCAAGATCATCTTACCATTCCATTCACAAATCTTACATAAAAAAAGTTTGAAATAAATCTCAAATCTCCCTAAAAATAGCTGGGTATCATTCACGCTTCTAAAACTCTGGCAAGACTCTCCCTACCTATAGCTGGGTACTCATTCACAAATCTTGAGCCAAGAGCGAGAAAGCTGAAATAAACTCACTCTTTACCTAAAGTTTTCGTCGTGATTACAAATCTTACATAAAAAAGTTTGAAATAAATTCCTCCAATATCTTCTATTATTCACACCTAAAATAGAAAGGAATCTTCCATAAACATCTTTATTTACACCTGAGTCTTAAAGGGAAAAGTAATGATTACAAACTCTATTATTTACACCTGTCAAGTTTGGAAAATAAACTAACAAATCTTTACACAAGTAAAAAGGAAAGTAATATCAAACTCACACCTTACATAAGAAAGGAAATAAACTCAAAATCTATTATTTGCACCTAAATCAAGAA
>JAXRKP010000886.1:67500-77500 GCA_037039925.1 Doris montereyensis | reverse complement strand
TGGATGTTTGCATTAAATTAATCTCTGTCTTTCTCTTTTATATCTTAAAGGAATATGGCGTTTTTGGTCTATTTGCACACACTTAATTTTGGTTGAAAAGGGATGGGACATAACATGGTTTGTTTGTTTTTTTTATTGACACTTTTTTTGTACTTATGACAGTATTGGTATGTGGAAAACAGATGCTGACAACCAGGTTTTATGGCCGAACAGTTAGGCTGCCGGACTGGGGATCATGAGGTCCCAGATTCGAATCCTAGCAAAGCTAATGTCAAACGTTGTGTACTTTGGGGGAAAAAGTTAACACAAAACTCCGCAGGCGCAAATGGGTAACAAGCACTAGTTTGGGAGTAGAAACCTGTGTTAAAACTAGCGTCCTGTCCAAAAGTTGATTATTATCCCCTGTTCCACATCAGGCTATTGAAACCGGGATAAACTCCGGCTTTGTGGGTGCCTTAACGGCCTTGGAGAAACTTTATTTCTTTTTTTAGATTTTATTATCAACAATGTTTTACAGCTGCTCTACAACCGAGATCGTCCCACAATTCACATGTGCCCAGACCAATACAAGACACTTGCAGAACAGCATTGTCGATTTATGATCGACATGGCTGGACCCTTCCAAATGCCTTCTGGAATTGAAAGACGAAGCCAGAAGGTTCTACGACAGTTGCATCCAAGATGTATGCGCTTCTGCCAATGTCAAGGACATGTCTATGAATCCTGCCTGCAAAGCCATGGAAGCATTGGCTGAGGAATGTGCTGACAATGGGATCGAGGTCAGATGGCGGTCCACAAATCTGTGTCGTAAGTAAGGATTTATTTGTTAGAGGAGTGTAACTTGTAAAACACTCTGAAGAAGACCGAATCTGTCCTATTTGCAATCATCGTCCTCTATGTGGTTTCTCTCTCGCTGTCTCTGTTTATGTCTCTGCCTGTATGCCTCCATCTTTTATCTCTGTCTCTGAATGCCTCTTTCTTATTGTATGAGTCTCTTCACACACTTACTCTTGTGTGTACTTGTATCAATGACATGTGCGTGTGTACTTGTGTGAAATGTGTATCAACTTATACAATGTGCGTGTGTACTTGTATCAATGACATGTGCGTGTGTACTTGTATCAAATGACATGTGCTGAGTACTTGTATGAATGACATGTGCGTGTGTACTTGTATCAATGAACATGTGCGTGTGTACTTGTATGAATGACATGTGCGTGTGTACTTGTATGAATGACATGTGCGTGTGTACTTGTATCAATGACATGTGCGTGTGTACTTGTATCAATGACATGTGCGTGTGTACTTGTATCAATGACATGTGCGTGTGTACTTGTATCAATGACATGTGCGTGTGTACTTGTATCAATGACATGTGCGTGTGTGTACTTATAACAATGACATGTGTATGTGTACTTATAAACAATGACATGTGTATGTGTACTTATAAACAATGACATGTGTATGTGTACTTATAAACAATGACATGTGTATGTGTACTTATAAACAATGACATGTGTATGTGTACGTATAAAAAAGACATGTGTATGTGTACTTATAAACAATGACATGTGTATTGTGTACTTATAAACAATGACATGTGATGTGTACTTATAAACAATGACATGTGTATGTGTACTTATAAACAATGACATGTGTATGTGTACTTATAAACAATGACATGTGATATGTGTACTTATAAACAATGACATGTGTATGTGTACTTATAAAAATGACATGTGATATGTACTTATAAACAATGACATGTGTATATGTACTTATAAACAATGACATGTATGTGTACTTATAAACAATGACATGTATATGTGTAAATGACATGTGTATGTGTTATAAACAATGACATGTGTATGTGTACATATAAAAAAACACATGTATGTGTACTTATAAAACAATGACATGTGTATGTGTACGTATAAAAATGACATGTGTCTGTGTACTTATAAACAATGACATGTGTAAAAGACATGTGTATGTGTACTTATAAACAATGACATGTGTATGTGTACGTATAAAGAATGACATGTGTATGTGTACTTATAAACAATGACATGTGTATGTGTGCTTATAACAATGACATGTGTATGTGTACGTATAAAAAAGACATGTGTATGTGTACTTATCAACAATGACATGTGTGTATGTGTACTTATAAACAATGACATGTGTATGTGTACCTATAACAATGACATGTGTATGTGTACTTATAAACAATGACATGTGTATGTGTACCTATAACAATGACATGTGTATGTGTGCTTATAACAATGACATGTGTATGTGTGCTTATAACAATGACATGTGTATGTGTACTTATAACAATGACATGTGTATGTGTGCTTATAACAATGACATGTGTATGTGTACTTATAACAATGACATGTGTAGGTCTATCTTATAAACAATGAAATGTGTATGTGTACTTATAACAAAGACATGTGTAGGTGTACTTATAACAATGACATGTGTATGTGTGAATATAACAAATGACATGTGTATGTGTACTTATAACAATGACATGTTTCTATTACAGACAGTACTTAAACAATGACATGTCAATAACAAAGACCAGAGTATGTGTATATTACAGACAATGACCTGTCCTGAGAATTACATACTCGAGGCTGTGTCTGCTTGTCCTGCAGTCGTGCAATGACCGGAAGCCCAAACACATTTGACCTCGAACCTGGGTGCATAATATTACATCCTCACAGGTTTTCTGATGGACAATGGGCGGTGCGTGCCTGTCTCTCAGTGCGGTTTCTATGTTTCCGGAGGAACTATATTCCCGTGAGTCTCTGAGTCTCTGAGTCTCTCTCTCTCTCTCTGTCTCTCTCTCTGTCTCTCTCTCTGTCTCTTCTGTCTGTCTGTCTGTCTGTCTCTCTCTCACTCTCTCTCTCTCTCTCTCTCTCTCTCTCTCTCTCTCTCTCTCTCTCTCTCTCTCTCTCATAATATTACACACTCTCACACTCTCTTCTATTACAAACAGTCTCATAATATTACTCACTCACTCATTTCTATTACTCTCTCTACTAATATCTAATCTCTCTCACATTTCTATTACAAACAGTCCATACTATCTCTCTCTACACACTCTCTCTCACTCATTTCTCTCTCTCTCAGTCTAATCTCTTCCTCTCTCTCTCTCTCTCTCTCTCATTTCTCTTACTCTCTCTCTATCTCTCAGTACATAATCTACACACTCTCTCTCTCTCTCTCTCAGACAGTCTCTCTCTCTCTCTCTTCTCTCTCTCTCTCTCTCTCTTCTAGTCTCTCTCTTCTCTCTCTTTCTCTAATCTGTCTATCTGTCTGTCTGTCTGTCTGTCTGTCTGTCTGTCTCACTCACTCTCTCTCTTCTCTCAGTACTCTAATTTCTATTCTCTCTCTCTCAAATCTCTATTACATTTCTAAGTTATATATATATATTATATTATATATATATATATTACAGACAGTACATACATATTACATATTTCTATTACATATTTAATATTACATACTCATATATTTCTATTACAGACAGTACATAATATTTATATGTTATATATCCACATCTATCTATCTATCTTTGCAAAGCTCTTCTACTTTTTTTCTTTGTGATCAGTACCATACAAAAACATACATTACAATTTCTACACATAAATTCTCTGAATATGCCAAATACATTACATGACAGTACATAATATTACATACACACACATTTCTATTACAGACAGTACATAATATTACATACTCACACATTTCTAGTACAGACAGTACATACTATTATACTTACACATTTCTATTACAGACAGTACATAATATTACATACACACACATTTCTATTACAGACAGTACATACTATTACATACTTACACATTTCTATTACAGACAGTACATAGTATTACATACTCACACATTTCTATTACAGACAGTACATAATATTACATACTTACACATTTCTATTACAGACAGTACATAGTATTACATACTCACACATTTCTATTACAGACAGTACATACTATTACACACTCACACATTTCTATTACAGACAGTGCATAGTATTACATACTCACACATTTCTATTACAGACAGTACATACATTACATTTCACATTTCTATTACAGACAGTACATAATATTACATACACACACATTTCTATTACAGACAGTACACTATTACACACTCACACATTTCTATTACAGACAGTACATACTATTACACACTCACACATTTCTATTACAGACAGTACATACTATTACACACTTACACATTTCTATTGCAGACAGTACATACTATTACACACTCACACATTTCTATTGCAGACAGTACATACTATTACATAGTCACACATTTCTATTGCAGACAGTACATACTATTACATACTCACACATTTCTATTGCAGACAGTACATACTATTACACACTCACACATTTCTATTGCAGACAGTACATACTATTACATACTCACACATTTCTATTGCAGACAGTACATACTATTACACACTCACACATTTCTATTGCAGACAGTACATACTATTACACACTTACACATTTCTATTGCAGACAGTACATACTATTACACACTCACACATTTCTATTGCAGACAGTACATCATATTACATACTTACACATTTCTATTTCAGACTGGAAGTAGCGTCCTGTCACGTGACTGTCGGCAACTCTTGACCTGCCAGGTGGCCAAGGGTGGACTCAACACTGAACTGGTAAGTGACAATGTGAACTGCTAAGTGACAAAGTGAACGGGTAAGTCAGTGACAATGTGAACTGGTAAGTGACAATGTGAACTGGTAAGTGAGTGACAATGTGAACTGGTAAATGATAAAGTGAACTGGTAAGTCACAATGAACTGGTAAGTGAGTGACAAAGTGAACTGGTAAATGACAATGTGAACTGGTAAATGACAAAGTGAACTGGTAAGTCAGTGACAATGTGAACTGGTAAGTGACAATGTGAACTGGTAAGTGAGTGACAAAGTGAACTGGTAAATGATAACGTGAACTGGTAAATGACAAAGTGAACCGGTAAGTCAGTAACAATGTGAACTGGTAAATGATGAACAATGTGAACTGGTAAGTCAGTGACAAAGTGAACTGGTAAATGATGACAAAGTGAACTGGTAAATGACAAAGTGAACTGGTAAGTCAGTGACAAAGTGAACTGGTAAGTGACAAAGTGAACTGGTAAGTGAGTGACAAAGTGAACTGGTAAGTCAGTGACAAAGTGAACTGGTAAGTGAGTGACAAAGTGAACTGGTAAGTGAATGACAAAGTGAACTGGTAAGTGAGTGACAAAGTGAACTGGTAAGTGAGTGACAAAGTGAACTGGTAAGTGAGTGACAAAGTGAACTGGTAAGTGAGTGACAAAGTGAACTGGTAAGTGAGTGACAAAGTGAACTGGTAAGTGAGTGACAAAGTGAACTGGTAAGTGAGTGACAAAGTGAACTGGTAAGTCAGTGACAAAGTGAACTGGTAAGTAAAGTGAACTGAAATGAAAGTGAACTGGTAAGTCAGTGACAAACCGGTAAGTCAGACAAACTGAACTGGTAAATGACAATGTGAACTGGTAAGTGAGTGACAAAGTGAACCGGTAAGTCAGTGACAAACTAAACTGGTAAATGACAAACCTGGTAAGTCAGTGACAAAGTGAACCGGTAAACTGGTAAATGACAAAGTGAACTGGTAAGTCAGTGATAAAGTGAATTGATAAATGATAAAGTGAACTGGTAAATGACAAAGTGAACTGGTAAGTCAGTGACAAAAGTGAACTGGTAAATGACAACTGAACTGGTAAATGACAAAGTGAACTGGTAAGTCAGTGACAATGTGAACTGCTAATAAATGAACTGGTAAGTTAACAAAGTGAACTGTAAGTCAGTAAATGTGAACTGGTAAATGACAAAGGAGCTGGTAAGTGACAAAGTGAAGGTAAAGTAAAGTGAGACACTGAACTAGTAAAGTGACAAAGTGAAGGTAGTAAAGTGACACAAAGTGAACTGGTAAGTCAGTGACAAAGTGAACTGGTAAGTCAAGTGACAAACTGAACTGGTAAATGACAAACCGGTAAGTCAGTAACAAACTAAACTGGTAAGTGACAAAGTGAACTGGTAAAGTGATAAACTGAATTGATGGTGACAAACGAAACTGGTAGTGAAGTGACAAACTGAACTTGTAAGTCAGTGACAAACTGAACTGATAAGTGACAGACTGAATTGCTAGGTGACAAACGGAACTGATAAGGAGCAAACTGCTAATAAATGACAAACTTAACTAGTAAAGTAACAAACTTAACTAGTAAAGTAACACACTAAGGTAGTAAAGTGACACACTAAGGTAGTAAAGTAACACACTAAGGTAGTAAAGTAACACACTAAGGTAGTAAAGTAACACACTAAGGTAAAAGTACACACTAAGGTAGTAAAGTAACACACTAAGGTAGTAAAGTAACACACTAAGGTAGTAAAGTAACACACTAAGGTAGTAAAGTAACACACTAAGGTAGTAAAGTAACACACTAAGGTAGTAAAGTAACACACTAAGGTAGTAAAGTAACACACTAAGGTAGTAAAGTAACACACTAAGGTAGTAAAGTGACACACTAAGGTAGTAAAGTGACACACTAAGGTAGTAAAGTGACACACTAAGGTAGTAAAGTAACACACTAAGGTAGTAAAGTGACACACTAAGGTAGTAAAGTGACACACTAAGGTAGTAAAGTGACAGTAGGCTGGCATAATCAAGAGGAACATGAGATGGAAATGAAATTTCTTGAGAGCAAGAAGACACGACAGGACAGAACAGAGCCAATTTAGAGCTACGTCAACAAAGGGACAAATGAAAGTGACTAAATTATATTAAGATTAATCGAAATATGACAATAAGTGACAACTCCACTAATAAAGATATTTTCTTCTGACATCACATTGTGTGATGCCGGAGGTAGTACTTAGATCTAGATTCTAGATATTTCTCTTTGTTGTCTGACGAAGGGTTATATCCGAAACGTCACGTGTTTTTTCTGTCTTTATTAGTGGAGTTGTCACTTATTGTCATATTTCGCCTTTGACTTCACTCCACTGTGGCTCCTATCTTCGCATTATTAAGTTACTTCAATTATTTCCTTATCGATGAAGAAGAGCGAGCAGACCAAAGATGTCTCTGTCCAGTCGCGTCTTGTTCCTCTTAAAGACCAACAATGAAGCAAAGAGCGCGTCTAGAGTGAGGGAAACCAAAGCCCACTAGAAACGAAAATGAGACAAATGCAAATGAATAGACAGAAGAAAAAAAAAGAAGAAAAAACTTTAGGCACCATTGGATTGAACTCATGACCTCCGCGTCGGCACCCATCGCCTCGCCATGAAAAGAGAGCGCACTACCAATCCAGCTAACTACACCTAGTTTTTTTTTGGTTTGTTTTTTTTCTTCTGTCTATTCCTTTGTATTTGTCTCGCCATTGTTCCTATGGGGTTTTGATAATTTTATGTCACCTGCTCCTACCTTCCATGTTCTTCTTCAAGTGTGGGCGGTTGGCGAATACTGCTGGTAGGTCCTACTTCTTTCGTTATCTTTCATCTTGCTGTTTCCTCTTAATTCACCCTGAGATCGCCGTATTGGTGGACGGGGTAAATTTCAAAGAAACAAACAAACTTCTTCATGTCCTTAGTTAGAGCAGGATTTCATCGAATGTCTTTATCAGCATCTTGAGTCGGAGAGGAAGGGGTGTAATGAATATTTAGCTGATCTGCTTTCTATAAAATATAAACTTTGTTTGTTTCTTTCTTTGAAGTAACCCTGTCCACCATGGCGATGATCTCAGGGTTCGTAGCTGACTAATTTTACTAATGACTGTCCAGGCGGAACACAAAGCACTTTTAAAAAAAATTAAAAACTTCCGTATATATTTGTAAATATTATAAAAAATATAGTCAATGTATTAAAAATTGTATACGTATTTAGGACTAGGTCTGTCGATATACTCAAATATCTTTCAGAAACGCAAAAAATAATTTCAAGATCAGTTTTTAAATGCTTCCCTCGGAAGAATATTTCATTCGTATATCGATCAGATCAGAGCACTTTATTAAAACAGGTTAAATGGTAAAAAGGCAATCACAGGACTGACAGAAAGCCTGGTCATCATGGGTTAACAGGGAAACCCTGTGTGAGCCACGAATGACCAATATGTAAGCGACTTAAAACGCTCTCTTCTTTTCCATTTCTTACTTTTACATTTGGCCTTTCTGTCATATTTGATTGAACCATTTGACTGACGTCGGCATCTAGCAAGATCACAGCAAGCCAAGGTCACCGATCTTACTACGATTTTCTCTCTCAATGAACAGTTTCATTCAACATTTGATTTTAAAATACCAGAGATTTGAAGTTGTGGATTGGGAGGGGAAATGTAACCCGTTCATTTATTTTATCAATAAGCCTTATTTCCTTTTTACATTTAATGATAGCGTTGTTGGAGGTTGTTTTGAGGGTTTTTTTGCTTGTTCCAAACAGGTCGAAACCAAGAAGGTTGCATGTGGTAACAATGCCAGGTGTCGTCTGCGAGATGGCGTCAGACAGTGCAAGTGTCGCAAAAGATACCAAGGGGACGGCTACACGTGTATCAGGAAGACAGATCCTTCAGAATCGCGGAGAGAGCAAGGTCAGTGTGTCCTTCGTTGTCAAGCCCACGTAGGGACTCTGTAGTCCACAGGCAAGATGTCAGCCTCTCAACCAAAAGGTAATGGGTTCGAACCCCGCCAACGGTTCACTCATCTTATCGAGTCTTTTCGAGCAAAATCTCTACCCCCCCCCCCCCCGTCCAGTCAGGTGGATCGACACCTAGTCCCATCGGAGACGGACGATAAAAAGAAGGTCCCGTCTGCAGATCACAACACTATGTGTACGTTAAAGATCCCTTGACTGTTTACAATGCAATCCGGGCAAAATTTAAAAATCTTACCATAAACCCCGAAATCACCTTTGTTGTCGATGTGGGTAAATCAAAAATCAAATCAAATCAAATCAAATCAAACCCACAGCGAAATGTGAATAACATCAGAATCAACAGTTTCTTTACAGCTGTTAAACGACCAACCGTTTATTCCATAAAGACATACAGTGAGGCAAGAGGAATATCGAAAGTGAAGGAGATGACACTGAATAGCACTAAAGGCCCATAGGAACAAAGACCAGACAAATACGAGGAATAGAAAGAAACAAATCCTGGCCACCACGGGGAACGAACCAGCGACCTCTGTGTCGGCACCCATCGCCTCGCCATGACAGGAAAGCCCGCTACCAACCGAGCTGACTTCACAAAGCAGTTCTTGACGAGGCGAAGGATGCCAACGCAGAGGTCTCGGGTTGGATCCCCGTGGTGGCCAAGAATTGTTTCTGTCTATTCCTTTATTCCTTGTATTTGTCTCCTCTTTGATCCAATGGGGCTTTACATAGTATTCAATATCATTTCCCTCACTTTGTTTATTTCATAACTTAATACATTATGTACAAGAACAATTCAGATAAGGCTGTCAAACATACGTGCTTACATCTTCAAAACAGTAATTGTCATATTACACATTTAACCCTAGTACAGTAAGGCCGTGGAGTGGACTGCCAACAGAAATAAAACACATTTAACCCTAGTAGTGAAGTGGACTGCCAGTAAAATAAAACACATTTTAACCCTAGTACAGTAAGGCCGTGGTGAAGTGGAAACTATTTTAACCCTAGTACAGTAGAAATATAAACATATTTTAACCCTAGTACAGTAAGGCTGTTGAGTGGACTGCCAACAGAAATAAAACTCATTTAACCCTAGTACAGTAAGGCCGTGGAGTGGACTGCCAACAGAAATAAAACTCATTTTAACCCTAGTACAGTAAGGCCGTGGAGTGGACAACAGAAAAAAACTCAATTTAACCCTAGTACAGTAAGGCCGTGGAGTGGACTGCCAACAGAAATAAAACTCATTTAACCCTAGTACAG
>JAXRKP010000886.1:47500-60000 GCA_037039925.1 Doris montereyensis | reverse complement strand
TGTGAGAGAGGATGGAGTTTAAATCGTCATCAGTGAAACCGAAGATCGTCATCAAAAGCAGACGAGGATGATCATGATCCCAGGATCATCCTTCATCCTTCACCATAATCACCCTCACCACAATCATCATCATCATCATCATCATTATCGTCATCACCATCACCATCATCGTCACCACCACCATACAATAAATAGTCTTGTCACCACACTGTGCCTAATGCACTGACCTTGCCATCAACAGCCGGGTGACCTTCAGAGCGGTTTACGTGGAGACAAACGGCACAACGATAAAGTTACTACCAGGGAGAAAAATACTTGTAAGATGTATATAGAAATACCCAAATCTTGTGTGAGTGTGAGCGTGAGCGTGAGAGTGAGAGTGAGTGAGAGAGTGATAGTGAGCGTGATAGTGTGAGTGAGCGTGAGCGTGAGCGTGAGCGTGAGCGTGAGCGTGAGCGTGAGTGTGAGTGTGAGCGTGAGAGTGAGTGTGAGTGTGAGTGTGAGCGTGGTGAGTGTGAGTGTGAGTGAGAGTGAGATGTGAGTGTGAGCGTGAGCGTGAGTGTGAGCGTGAGTGAGCGTGAGATGTGAGTGTGAATGTGAGTGTCAGTGTGAGCGTGAGCGTGAGAGTGAGTGAGAGTGTGAGTGTGAGCGTGAGTGTGAGTGTGAGTGTTAGTGTGAGCGTGAGAGAGCTTGAGAGTGAGTGTGAGTGTGAGTGTGAGCGTGAGTATGAGTGTGAGTGTGAGCGTGAGTGTGAGAATGTATGAGAGTGTGAGAGTGAGAGTGTGTGTGAGTGAGTGTGTGTGTGTGAGTGTGAGTGTGTGTGTGAGTGTGAGTGTGTTAGTGTTGAGTGTGAGTGTGTGAGAGAGAGAGAGAGAGAGAGAGAGAGAGAGAGAGAGAGAGAGAGAGAGAGAGAGAGAGAGAGAGAGTGAGACTGTGAGAGTGGGGAAGATTAATTGTCAAATCAGTTGTGAGAAGTCTGTCGTTTGTAGTTGCATCACCAAAGGCAACAGTAATAAGTTCAACAAGCCGTACACGAGTAGTGCAGATTTCAGTGACATTTAGGCAATTCATCATTGAAGATCACCAAGCCAAAGCGTGGATGTAGGCTACGACGCCTGGCAGGTAGAGTTACGTCATACACACTACCGACACTGTCGTTAGCAAGCAGCCCACGTGATCTTGACAGAGGCGCTGTGTCGATATTGGTATAGTGTTTTAAGGTTGTAATCAAGTCGTCTATGGTTCGAAACCCAGACTGGGGCGCATGGGTGTTTTGTTTGTTTTTTTTTTAAACGTTGTCCTCTTGGGGAAAGTTATTTGTATCTGATTTCCTCACTCAAGTCAGGTAGGAATTAGTACTTAAACAGCCATTTTAAGTCATAAAATATTGTGTTGGTGTTAGAACTGTGCGCCTAACAGGCGTGTGTACTGTATGCTACCCAGGTAGTTGAGAAAGGCGTTAAATGAAATTGCCTGCGGTGGGATAAAATGATGCACAGTCGGTGAGTCTGCGGGGAAACGCACTATAAATACATCTTTATCTTTGTCTTTATCTTTGTCTTTATATTTGTCTTTATCTTTGTCTTTATCTTTGTCTTTATCTTTGTCTTTACATTTGTCTTTACTTTGTCTTTACCTTTGTCTTTATCTTTGTCTTCTTTGTCTTTTTTTCTTTGTCTTTATCTTTGTCTTTAACTTTGTCTTTATCTTTGTCTTTATCTTTGTCTTATCTTTGTCTTTATCTTTGTCTTTATCTTTGTCTTTATCTTTGTCTTTATCTTTGTCTTTATCTTTGTCTTTATCTTTGTCTTTACCTTTGTCTTCTTTGTCTTTACCCTTTACCTTTGTCTTTATCTTTGTCTTTATCTTTGTCTTTATCTTTGTCTTTATCTTTGTCTTTATCTTTGTCTTTATCTTTGTCTTTATCTTTGTCTTTACCTTTGTCTTTATCTTTGTCTTTATCTTTGTCTTTAATCTTTGTCTTTATCTTTGTCTTTATCTTTGTCTTTATCTTTGTCTTTATCTTTGTCTTTATCTTTGTCTTTATCTTTGTCTTTATCTTTGTCTTTATCTTTGTCTTTATCTTTGTCTTTATCTTTGTCTTTATCTTTGTCTTTATCTTTGTCTTTATCTTTGTCTTTATCTTTGTCTTTATCTTTGTCTTTATCTTTGTCTTTACCTTTGTCTTTATCTTTGTCTTTATCTTTGTCTTTATCTTTGTCTTTATCTTTGTCTTTATCTTTGTCTTTACCTTTGTCTTTACCTTTGTCTTTATCTTTGTCTTTATCTTTGTCTTTATCTTTGTCTTTATCTTTGTCTTTACAACTTTGTCTAATCTTATCATGAAACCAATCAAACGTTTAGTGCATCGATGTATTCATGAAACCAATCAAACTTTTAGTGCATCGATGCAATATGAAATCTTTGTCAAACTTTTAGTACATCGATGTAATATGAAAGCAATCAAACTTTTAGTACATCAATCTTTGTCAAACTAACGTCAATGTAACGTGACCAATCAAACTTTTAGTGCATCGATGTAACATGAAACTAATCAAACTTTTAGTACATCGATGTAACATGAAAGCAATCAAACTTTTAGTACATCGATGTAACATGAAAGCAATCAAACTTTTAGTACATCGATGTAACATGAAAGCAATCAAACTTTTAGTACATTGATGTAACATGAAAGCAATCAAACTTTTAGTGCATCGATGTAACATGAAAGCAATCAAACTTTTAGTACATCGATGTAACATAAAAGCAATCAAACTTTTAGTACATCGATGTAACATGAAAGCAATCAAACTTTTAGTACATCGATGTAACATGAAAGCAATCAAACTTTTAGTGCATCGATGTAACGTGAAAACAATCAAACTTTTAGTGCATCGATGTAACGTGAAATCAATCAAACTTTCTGTACATCGATGTAACGTGAAATCAATCAAACTTTTAGTACATCGATGTAACATGAAAGCAATCAAACTTTTAGTGCATCGATGTAACGTGAAAACAATCAAACTTTTAGTGCATCGATGTAACGTGAAATCAATCAAACTTTCAGTACATCGATGTAACGTGAAATCAATCAAACTTTTAGTACATCGATGTAACGTGAAAGCAATCAAACTTTTAGTACATCGATGTAACATGAAAGCAATCAAACTTTTAGTACATCGATGTAACATGAAAGCAATCAAACTTTTAGTACATCGATGTAACATGAAAGCAATCGAACTTTTAGTACATCAATGTAACGTGAAATCAATCAAACTTTTAGTACATCGATGTAACATGAAAGCCAGACGTGATCTTTTGAAGACATTTTTTAATTATTTTAATTTATTTGAGTTACCCACGTTCACAACTAAGGTGATCTCAGGTTATTTTTTTTTTTATCGGATTTTTATTATATTTGCCCGAACTGCCCTGTAAACATATAAATAATCTTTAACGTGCATAGAGTGTGGTGATCTGCACACGGGACCTCCTTTTTATCGTCCGTCTCCGATGGGACTAGGTGTCGATCCCCCTGTCTGGATCAGGATCAGGGGGGGGGGGGGGGTAGTTTTACTCGAAAAGACTCTAGAAAATGTGTCAACCGTTGGCGAAGCTCGAACCCACTACCTTCTGGTTGATAGGCCGACACCTTGCCTCTGGACTACCGATTGCCTTCTTTTTCAAAGACAACCTATTCTGACGGAGGACACAAATTTAAGCAGAATAACATAATTAAAAGGTTTCAAAAGCGTCAAATTCTAATAAAAGAACACTATGGCTTTCAAACGAGGAGACAGTTCCTATTATCGATGAGTCACGTGGTGTCATGATTTCATTCATTGCGCTAACTTATGAGTGGGTGGATTTCTTATCCACGATTTGGATCACGGATAAGAAACATAGGCCATCGACTCTTATGAAAATGTGCCCCTCTGTATAGGGAGACTCAGTAATTCAGAGGTAAGGCGTCGGCCTCTAAACCAAAAGATAGAGGGTTCGAGCCTCGCCAGCGGTTGACATATTTTCTCGAGTTTTTTCGAGCAAACCTCCGCCCCCCCCGTCCTTCCCCCTCCTGGCCCAGGTAGGTAGATCGACACCTAGTCCCATCGGAGATGGACGATAACAAAGAGGTGCCGTGTGCAACTCTCTGTGCACGCTAAAGATCCCTTGGCTGTTTACAAGGTTGTGCGGGCAAAATTTTTAAAAAACTCTACCATGAAACCTAAGATCACCTTAGTTGTGGATATGGGTAAATCAAATCAATATTTTTTTAAAAACAAGCAAAAAACCTCTGTCTATCCCCCCTCTTTCCCTCCCTCTATCTCTCCCCTCCTTCCCCAATTTCAGGTCAACAGAGAAGAGTTCTATGCGCCAGTGCTTCTGTCAGACGCCGGTCTTCACATCTCGGAGGCAGGCAACATGGTGGAGGTCGTGTCACGGTGTGGCCTGGAGGTGGCTTTTGATGGCGTCCACAAGGTCTACGTGAGGACACCCCGCTCTATGGCTGGTACGCTGTCTGTCTGTGTGTCTGTCTGTCTGTGTGTCTGTCTGTCTGTGTGTCTGTCCCTCTCTCTCTCTCTCTCTCTCTCTCTCTCTCTCTCTCTCTCTCTCTTCTCTCTCTCTCTCTCTCTCTCTCTGGATCTCTCTCTCTCTCTCTCTCTTCTGTCTCTGACTCTGGTCTTTCTCTGTCTCTCTCTCTCTCTCTCTCTCTCTCTCTCTCTCTCTCTCTCTCTCTCTCTCTCTCTCTCTCTCTCTCTCTCTCTCTCTCTCTCTCTCTCTCTCTCTCTCTCTCTCTCTCTCTCTCTCTCTCTCTCTCTCTCTCTCTCTCTCTCTCTCTCTCTCTCTCTCTCTCTCTCTCTCTCTCTCTCTCTCTCTCTCTCTCTCTCTCTCTCTCTCTCCTCTTTTCTATGGACGATAACCTCAGGGCCTATGATGATATCACAGGACATTATATTTTTCTCTTGTCTAAAATTGTTAAGAGATGTGAAAACTGTACACTCTGTACATATATAGATAGATAGGTAGATAGATAGATAGATAGATAGATAGATAGATAGATAGATAGATAGATAGATAGATAGATAGATAGATAGATAGATAGATAGATAGATATATCGAGATATAGACAGACAGACAGACAGACAGACAGACAGAATGGACGGATGGATGGATGGATGAATGAATGGATGAATGAATGAGTGGACGGATGGATGGATGAATGAATGGATGAATGAATGGGTGGACGGATGGATGGATGAATATACAGTAGATAATATATTATTATATGTTATCAAAATGAAGATTGATATGCGGGATCATAGAAGTACCTTCTTTTTTTCAATATCGATGCCAACTTTGTCACCAGGGAGACTGACGGGTATTTGTGGTGACTGCAATGGTCAGCCTGACGATTACCGCACCAGAGATGGAATCGATGTGTCAGACCATGCTGACAAGTACCAGTTGATCGGCAACTCCTACCTTGCTGAGGACTCAATTTCAGCTGCCACAATTGAAGAGTGAGATTATCATTGCTTAATGATATACTATCTGTCTCTGTCTTTCTGTCTGTCTGTCTTTCTGTCTGTCTGTATGTATGTCTGTCTGTCTATCTCTCTCTGTCTCTCTCTGTCTGTCTCTCTGTCTCTCTGTCTCTCTGTCTCTCCCTCTCTGTCTCTGTCTCTGTCTCTGTCTCTGTCTCTGTCTCTGTCTCTGTCTCTGTCTCTCTCTCTCTCTCTCTCTCTCTCTCTCTCTCTCTCTCTCTCTCTCTCTCTCTCTCTCTCTCTCTCTCTCTCTCTCTCTCTCTCTCTCTCTCTCTCTCTCTCTCTCTCTCTCTCTCTCTCTCTCTCTCTCTCTCTCTCTCTCTCTCTCTCTCTCTCTCTCTCTCTCTCTCTCTCTCTCTCTCTCTCTCTCTCTCTCTCTCTCTCCAGCTTTGATCACTTTTGGCTATAAATAAATCACCCAACTGTGAAACAGCTATAATGCCTCGTTTACCGTCTTTGCTTCTCAAGGTGTCGCCATGACCCACCGGAAGTGACGTGTGACGCCCAGTCCCTCAGCCTGGCCAGTCACACAGAACAGTGTGGAGGTCTGACTGACGCCAAGGGACCTTTTGCCCAATGTGTGAAAGAGTTGGGGGACAAAGGTGAGTGGCTCTGTAGCCTGGGGACACCCTGAGATCACCACATACATGGTTATGGGGTGGATAGCGAAGAAACTGTAGTTTAGTTTGGGGTGGGGGGGGGGCGCAGTCAACTCAATGACCAGATAGCGACAACATTTTGACATGGTTAACAATTCCACAGTAGCCATTTTCGCGATCATTTCTAATTTTCTTGTTTCAAGTATAATATGTGCAAGTGTTAAAAACTTGTGGCTTTAGATAATAGAATTTTTTTTAAACTAAGAGTGACTGATTTGTTTTCAGATAGAGACGGGTGGAGGTCGAGGAGGCAGGAAGGGGTGGGCTACAGTTTGTGTTCGCATGAGGGAGGAAGGGATTTAAGGGATTCGTTGAAACTTACCTCGTCCAACATTGCGGTGATCTCAGAGTGAATTAAGGGGAGACAGCAAGATGAAACCTAGAAGAGGGGGTGTCAATATATTAAAGTATGCAGACACCATAGACAACAAAGATTAGGAATAGATTTAAAAGTAATGGAATTTCCAAATTGTGCTATCCAAGTAGAAACGTAGAGGAAACAATTCAAAGCTATTAACTTCTTCTTCTTTTTTTATTTCTTATCATAAAAGACACTACCCCTCTCTCTTTTCTCTCTGTCTGTCTGTCTGTCTGTCTGTCTGTCTCTCCCTCCCTCTCTCTCTCTCTCTCTCTCTCTCTCTCTCTCTCTCTCTCTCTCTCTCTCTCTCTCTCTCTCTCTCTCTCTCTCTCTCTCTCTCTCTCTCTCTCTCTCTCTCTCTCTCTCTCTCTCTCTCTCTCTCTCTCTCTCTCTCTCTCTCTCTCTCTCTCTCTCTCTCTCTCTCTCTCTCTCTCTCTCTCTCTCTCTCTCTCTCTCTCTCTCTCTCTCTCTCTCTCTCTCTCTCTCTCCCCCCCTCTCTCTCTATCTATATATATATATACATATATATATATATATATATATATGTATATAAATATATACATATATATATATATCTTTCTGTCACATACACACACACTCACACACACACACACCACCTTTTTTAATCATTTGGGTTTTCCATGTTTATCAAATTGCATGTATGTCTATTGACAGCCTAAAATTAAACTGTTTCCGGACTAGAATTGCGCTATGTTGCTACATCAATGCATGTACAGAATGTACTACGACAGCTGTGTTGGACAAAATGTGGCGCATAGGGTGTGTTGTTTTGAGATAACGACAATTCTTCTTGTCATCGGAATGTTACACTTACATCCACACTTCCCGCTCTCCAAAATGTATTGTCAAGACGCCATCGAAAATGTGATCTATCTGCGTCATCTCATATATCTAGGCCTGTTTCACATCAACTATTGGCAAACTACAACCATTCTCCTGCTGCTTGTATGTTTGCAACATCATCATCATTTATGGCTTGCGCTATTCGGCACGTTGCCGACCATCCCTCTCCGCATCGTTCTTTCTTCAGTGCTTCTTGTAAAATCCGAGTTTGGTGGTGATATCGGACGTGTTTTTTCGCCGTTGTATGTGGTGCGTTGTCTGCCACGAGCTCTTGTCCCTTCTATGAATACAGATGTTACTAATTTTTCTAGTCCATTTTCTTTCCACACATGGCCAAAAAAAAAAAATCATTTGCCTTTTCTTGATATTCTGTATAAGTTCTCTTTCTTTTCCAATTTTCATTAAAATTTCCATGTTTGTTACTTTTGCTGTCCAGGAGATTTTTGATATTCTTCGATATATCCACATTTCAAATGCTTTTAAACGTTTGCAACATTGTGCATCTTAAGTCCACGTTTCGCATTCATATAATAGCGTGGAAAAGACAGATGTCTGCCGCTGTTTTTAATTTCGCGTCTGTTATAGGTTTTAAAATTAGAGACAACAGCCTTAATTTTATGCAATGTTTGTTTTGCTATTGCTATCCTTTGACTTATTTCCGTGGTGTCTTTGCAGTTGTGTGTTTTGTTATTGCTATTTCTGTGGTGTCTTTGCAGTTGCCATATTTCGGTGGTGTCTTTGCAGTTGTTTGTTGTGATTGCGCCGAGGTATTTAAACTTTGTTACTTGTTTTATAGTTTCTCCTCTACTTGTCAAAAAATGAAGGTCAATTTGTCATCTTGTTTACAAGCTACCATGCATTCTGTCTTTTTCACGTTCAATAACAATCCTTTTGTCTCACTAAAGTCTGCTAATTTATCTAATATTTGTTGAACATCATCTGGCGTGTGTGCCATTAACACGGCATCATCTGCGCATCTTAAGTTGATCAGGTTAACGCCACCAATGCTTATACCTCTCATGTTTTCAATTTCACGGAAGATGATTTCGCTTGCATAAATTATATATATATATATATATATATATATATATATATATATATATATATATATATATATATATATATATATATATATGTGTGTGTGTGTGTGTGTGTGTGTGTGGAAATAACATTAATTTATTACAGCACCTGGTCTGCCATTGCTGCCAGCATACATTCCCTTGAACTCGAACAAAGATAAATTCAAACTTGTCCATTACTACGTTTTAATTAGCCACAGATTTGAAAGAAATAGTGGACACAATGACATGTTCAGGTCTACTGGCGTCAGTAGCCGAGCGATAAGCTTCTGCACCTGGGGATCGTGAGGTCTAGGTTCGAATCCTAGCACAGCTAGGTCCAAAATTGTGTTCCTTTAGACACTTTTGTGTATTCACTCTACCCAGGTGCAAATGGGCACAAGCACTAGCTTCAAAGAGAAAAAAAAACCTGCGTCAGATTAGTTGTACTAGCCAGGATGTTATTATCATGACCTGTTCCGCTTCATGCTATTTGAAACCTGGATCAGCTCCGGCTCTATGGGCCGTTATGTTTCATGACTTTTTAATACGCCTATCAATGTGTTTATTTGATTTTCAATGATTTTTTCGGTTAATAATATGATAATGCAGCTGATATCTGTTAAAGCAGTGATTATAGTCAATTTGACAGCACACACAGACTCCAGAATTACCACCACAAACACCAAAATTACCACCACAAACGTCATTACCACCACCACCATCCCCACCACCAACACAGGCTCCAGAATTACCTCCAAAAACACCACAGATACCAACACAAATGACAGAATTACCAACAATAATAACACAGCCACCAAAACACCCGAACTGCCACCTCAGATGACAATTACCGCCACAAACACCAAAACTGCCACCTCAGATACCACAATTACCAACAAACACAGAACTACACCTCCAGCACCACCACAGCTGCCTCCCCAAACTCCACCCATGCCAGTCACGCTTGGAATCGCCAAACCAGTCCAGGTGACACATCAAGTCATCCAGTTGAAAACTCCAAAAATGTTAGACGAAGGTAAGACTCTTTGTGTGCCTTTGAAGTTCCAAGAAGAAAAAAACTCAATTTTCATTCATTATAAAAACTAATTCTCATTCATTATGATAACTTTTAATTCATTAAAAAACTAATTCTCATTCAATATAAAAACTAATTATCATTCATTATAAAAATAATTCTCATTCATTATAAAAACTAATTCTCATTCATTATAAAAACTAATTCTCATTCATTAAAAAAGCTAATTCTCATTCATTATAAAAACTAATTCTCATTCATTATAAAAACTAATTCTCATTCATTATAAAAACAGAATTCTCATTCATTAAAAAAACTAATTCTCATTCATTAAAAAAAACTAATTTTTCATTCATTAAAAAACAATTCTCATTCATTATAAAAACTAATTCTCATTCATTATAAAAACTAATTTTCATTCATTATAAAAACTAATTCTCATTCATTATAAAACTAATTCTCATTCATTATAAAAACTAATTCTCATTCATTATAAAAACTAATTATCATTTATAAAAACAATTATAATAAAAACTAATTCTCATTCATTATAAAAACTAATTCTCATTCATTATAAAAACTAATTCTCATTCTAATTATAATTATAAAAACTAATTCTCATTCATATAAAAACTAATTCTCATTCATTATAAAAACTAATTCTCATTCATTAAAAAAAAACTAATTCTCATTCATATAAAAACTAATTCTCATTCATTATAAAAACTAATTCTCATTCATTAAAAAACTAATTCTCATTATTAAAAACTTTTTCATTCATTATTAAAAAAAACTAATTCTCATTCATTAAAAAAAACTAATTTTCATTTATTAAAAAAACTAATTCTCATTCATTATAAAAACTAATTTTCATTTCATTATAAAAAACTAATTCTCATCTCTAATTCTCATTCATTATAAAAACTAATTCTCATTCATTATAAAAACTTTCTCATTCATTATGAAAACTAATTCTCATTCATTATAAAAACTAATTCTATTTCATTATGAAAACTAATTCTCATTCATTATAAAAACTAATTTTCATTCATTTTAAAGAACTAATTCTCATTCATTATAAAAACTAATTCTCATTCATTATGAAAACTAATTCTCATTCATTATAAAATTTAATTCTCATTCATTATGAAAACTAATTCTCATTCATTATAAAATTTACTAATTTTCTAAATCAGGTTCGTCTGTAAGTCCAATACAAATAAATTCAATGCAACCCAACCCCACTAAATCGAATTCAACCCAATCCGATCTAATCCAATTTAGACCACTCCAATCCGATCCAATCGAATACAATACAAATAAAGCCAATTGCAACCCAACCCAACCCAATCCAATCCAATCCAATTCGATCAAATCCAATTAAGTCCAATCCAATCCGAAATAATCCGATCCGATCCAATCGAATTCAAATCAATCCACTCGGATACAATCGAATCGAATTCCGTCCAATCCAATCTAACCAAACTCAATCCATTCCAATCCAATCCAATACGATCTAATCCATTCCAATCCAATCCAATACAATCTAATCCATTCCAATCCAATCCAATACAATCTAATCCATTCCAATCCAAGTCAATTCAATCCTATTCAGCCCAATCGAATCCCAAAAAATGATCCGATCCGATCCAATCCAATTGAATTCAATTCATTTCAATCCACTCCGATACAATCCAATCGATTTCAGTCCAATCCAATCCAATCCTATCCAATCCTATACACTCCAATCCAATCCAATCCAGTCCTATCCAATCCTATACACTCAAATGACATGCCATCCTCCCTTTTGACAGACTAAAAAAGATCAGAGAAATATTTAAACTAGTAGAACTAGATCTAGGTATAGGTTGGTAGTAGGTGGCTCTCTTGAAACTCTACATATGGACTCACGAGGTCGTCCTCCCTCCCTCGAATCCTAGCAAAGCTCTCTCTGACGTTTATTACTTATTTATTTTCATTTTTTATGTCCCCTGTTGTTCCATTCTCGCTTCTTTATATTCTTCATTTTCCCTTTTACTGATTGTTATTATCACCGTGTTTCCTTTCCTTTCTTCCTCCTTTCTGTTTTTATTCTGACATCACATTGTGTGATGCCTTAGTTAGTGTTTAGATCTACATTCTAGACATTTGTCGTTTCTTGTCGGACGCAGGTTATACCCAAAACGTCACGAATGTTTTTTTGTTCTGTATTAATTGGTGGAGTTGTTATTTATTGTCGTTTTTCACCGTGTTAAATCTGTGTCTTGTCTTTTCCAACCAGAGTGGAAGTGAAGAATGAAAAACGTCCACATTCAGACCATCCCAAAGATCTTACACGCGATTGGTCGACATCCGTCTACCACGTGACTCCATTCGCCTTCACGTTGGGGGAAAGGTTTTCGTAAGTAGAAAATTCTCAAAGTGGTTTCCTTTTTGTTTCTCACACTCTGTTTTTAAGGTAAAATAAGTTCATTTCATTGATTTCTTATAGAAACAAAATTGACTGGGTCACATGATACAAATTTTAAACATTGAAATTACTCAAACTAGAATGGGTAAATAAATGGGGGAGGTGTGATTGAGGAAGACCATGGAAAATGGTAAAAATTCACTCCATCGTAGACAAATGTACTGAAACGTTACAAACAAAACGCACATCAATCGAGCAGATCACAGAGTGGATCTTTATTTCATCTTTCAAAAAAATAATTATGTCATGTATGTGATGTCATGATGGCTAGATCTATGTTTCGCTTGAAGTTAAAGCAAACGTATGTGATGTCAGGATGGCTAGATCTATGTTTCGCTTGAAGTTAAACAAACGTATGTGATGTCATGATGGCTAGATCTATGTTTCGCTTGAAGTTAAAACAAACGTATGTGATGTCATGATGGCTAGATCTATGTTTCGCTTGAAGTTAAAACAAACAAACGTGTGTGATGTCATGATGGCTAGATCTATGTTTCGCTTGA
>JAXRKP010000886.1:27500-42500 GCA_037039925.1 Doris montereyensis | reverse complement strand
ATTATTATTATTATTATTATTACTATTATTATTAGTATTAGTATTATTAGTATTATTATTAGTAGTAGTAGTATTATTATTAATATTATTATTATTATTATTATTATCATTATCATTATCATTATCATTATTATTATCATTATCATATCATATCATATCATATCATATCATATCATATCATATCATTATCATTATCATTATCATTGTCATTATTTTTATCGTTATTGTTATTGTTATTATTGTTATTATTATTATTATTATTATTATTGTTATTATTACTATTATTATTATTATTATTATCATCATTTATTATTATTATTAGTATTATTAGTAGTAGTATTATTATTATTACATGTATCATTATTATTAAGTGGTGCTAGCAGTTGTGGTTTTGATGGTAGTGGTAAGAACGGTATAATGTGGGATAGCAGTGGTGGTTGGGGTGGTTGCAGTGGTTACAGTTGAATTGTAATGGTGATGGTGTGGTGGGAATCATGGTCGTAGGTGTTGTGGTGATATAGTGGTTGTGGTGGTTGTAGCTGTGGTGGTTGTGGTGATGTTTACATTTTAAACCACATAAATCGTGCGTCTCATTAAAAACATTTTTTTTGGCATAGTGGTGACTCGGTAGTCCAGAGGTAAGGTGTCGGCCTCTCAACCAAAAGGTAGTGGGTTCGAGCCCCGCTGGAGGTTGAAAACTTTTCTCGAGTTTCTTCCCCTCCCTCCTGGTTCAGGTAGGTGGATCGACACCTAGTCCCATCGGAGACGGACGATAAAGGAGGTGCCGTGTGCAGATCACAACACTGTAGTTAAAGATCCCTTGGCTGTTTACAAGGCAGGCCGGGCAAAATTAAAAATCCTACCAAAAATCCCGAGATCACCTTAGTTGTGGGTATGGGTAATTCAAATCAAATCAAATCTTGGCGTAGTTACTAGGCTCTAGCCTTGACTATAGGGAAGGCATCATCTGCCCATTTTAGCTTGGACAGACTGTGGAATTACCTTGTAGCCATATGGTTCTCTCTTCATTAATCCAAAATTATTTAGCCATTAATAATTATTGATAGATAATTGTTAACATTTTAGTTAACTCAGAAAGTTTCTTTGTTTTGTTTTGTCGTTTGTTTGAAGGACGTTGATTTATTTTCGGTTGGGGGGGGGTGGTTGGGGTTTTTTTCGTTTTTATTTTAGGTTTTTTAGGAGACTGGGTATCAATGTTGCTCACGTTAATAGCAGCTAGAAAAGAACAGGTTGTCTCAAAATGGGTGCCAGAAAGATTTGCCCGAAATGGGAATCGTATTCGGGTCTCCAAAGTGGTAGTCAGACTCTCTATCAAAATACATCTGTGTGTAATCCTGCTTTTTACTTTTTTTTCTTCTCCCCCCCCGCAGATGTGAACCTCTCTACAGCCGTACGGCTACTCATTTGAAGGTTAATGACGTCATCATGTCACCAAGTCGGGAGGAGCCATGTACACACCAATGCATGAGCACGTTCTTATCTTATCGTACACTCACACACACACCCACAGCATAGGTGTTCTCTATAAAGTATAATCATCGAGAACAATTGCGTACATTGACATATTTTAAACATCTATCGTGGACAGACGTGTTGCAACCAATGAAAAGATGCATTGCAATCTGGTAGACACGTTGCAACCAATGGAAAGATGCAATGCTAGCTGCTATCTATTATCGTATGTTTGGCGTTTGTAAATAAACCGAAAAGTAGAAACGATTGCCTTTGTTGTCATTTGTGTCATCTTTAGTCATGTCTTGTTCTTGTTCTTCTTGTTCTTGTTCTTCTTGTTTTTGTTCTTGTAGTTCTTGTTCCTGTTCTTCTTGTTCTTGTCCTCTTCTTGTTCTTGTTCTTGTTCTTGTTCTTGTTTTTGTTATTCTTCACCTTCTTCTTCTCCTTCTCCATCTCCTTCTCCATCTCCTTCTTCTTCTTCTTCTTCTTCTTCTTCTTCTTCTTCCTCCTCCTCCTCCTCCTCCTCCTCCTCCTCCTCCTCCTCCTCCTCCTCCTCCTCCTCCTCCTCCTCCTCCTCCTTCCTCTTCTCTTCTTCTTCTTCTTCTTCTTCTTCTTCTTCTTCTTCTTCTTCTTCTTCTTCTTCTTCTTCTTCTTCTTCTTCTTCTTCTTCTTCTTCTTCTTCTTCTTCTTCTTCTTCTTCTTCTTCTTCTTCTTCTTCTTCTTCTTGGTGGTGGTAGTAGTAGTAGTAGTAGTAGTAGTAGTAGTAGTAGTAGTAGTAGTAGTAGTAGTAGTAGTAGTAGTAGTAGTAGTAGTAGTAGTAGTAGTAGTAGTAGTAGTAGTAGTAGTAGTAGTAGTAGTAGTAGATGGGGAGATGGAGAAAGATGAAGCGGAAATGGAGAAAGAGGATGGGAGATGGAGAAAGATGAAGCGGAGATGGAGAAAGAGGATGGGGAGATGGAGAAAGAAAAAGCGGAGATGGAGAAAGAGGAAGCGGAGATGGAGAAAGAGAACGCGGAGATGGAGAAAATGGAGGAGAATAAGAAGGAAAGGAGAAGGAGGAAGCGAAGAAGAAGAAGGTAAGAAGAAGGCGAAGGAGAAGAAGAAGAAGCTGAAACAGTAGCAGTAACAGGATGAGTAATCATATCAGTAGAGGTAGTATAAACCACTGCAACGTCATCGACTGCAATCTAGCTTACTAGTGAAAATATTTGAAGCTCAACTTACTGCTTTATAGAGTTCATAAGGGATATCTTAAAACAGTAATTGCACTCGGAACGTAAAATAAAATAACAAAAGGCAACAAAAAGAAGTCGGCAAACAGGACATGAATAATTAAAAACCCAAATTTATTTCAACAGGTGTGATGCTCAACAAATGGGACCATGGTATGAAAAACACACACTGATTGGAATGTAGTGTGAGATAATTTCATTGGAAATCTCATGGGGGGAACATTGGCTGAGATTAATGTCTCTCAGTCTCACGGGTTGGCTCATAATTATATTTTTTATAAATAGAATATTTTCAGAAAATATATTATGTCTTTGAACTTTGAGCACAGAGGAAATATAATTTTAAAAAACATCATTTGAAAAAAAGAAAAAAAAAGCACGATTGTCATCCGCTTCAATCAGTGAGTATTACATAATTTGTAACCATGGCAACGACATTTAGAGCAATGCATTGATTTAATAACTTTTTAAGCAAATAAAACCGGTTCATAAAATTCATATTTACATTTATAGTCCTGTAAATAATGATGATGAAGATGATGATGAAAAGATGAAGATGATGATGAAAAGATGAAGATAATGATGATGATAACGATGATGATGAGAAGGTGGAGGATGAGGATGAGGATGAGGATTATGTACAGGATGTTAAACATCAAGATATGACAACAATAAAACAGGAGGAGGAAAAACAGTAACAACAAAAACACACTGATAAAAGCCACAGAAAATCATACCTTCATGATCCTTGATTATTGACATGCATTGGATATCAAAGTTGAAAAAGAAATCGAATATTGTCTTTGTGAAAGAAGTTACACAATTAATGAGACCTAGGCCTATTTGAGTAATCTTTTTTTTTTTAACACACCTGTTGAATCAAAGGGGCAGGTGTTGATTTACATGCCTAACTAGGTGTAAAATACCCAAAGAAGTGACAATGGCGTAATGTCACCTGTGACAAACGACAGTAAGTGACAACTCCATCAAAAAAGATCAGAAAAAGACATATCATGTCTGCTGTGTTATTTGTGGTGGAATTCTAACTTATTGTCGTTTAGCTGTCGAGCCGTTGTAATTGAACCGTAGTGTTGTGAGCTGGTAATCACGACGACACTGGTTTGAGCCGTTGTAATTGAACCGTAGTGTTGTGAGCTGGTGTTCACGACGACACTGGTTTGAGCCGTTGTAATTGAACCGTAGTGTTGTGAGCTGGTAATCACGACGACACTGGTTTGAGGCGTTGTAATTGAACCGTAGTGTTGTGAGCTGGTAATCACGACGACACTGGTTTGAGGCGTTGTAATTGAACCGTAGTGTTGTGAGCTGGTAATCACGACGACACTGGTTTGAGCCGTTGTAATTGAACCGTATGTAGTGTTGTGAGTTGGTAATCACGACGACACTGGTTTGAGCCGTTGTAATTTAACCGTATGTGTTGTTATGAGCTGGTAATCACGACGACACTGGTTCGAGCCCCACGGCTGGTACAGGTGGGGTTGTGGGCTGGGTTTCACAACGTTGTACTCTTAGGAAATGTACTTCACTCTAATTTCCTCAATTGACTCAGGTGTGAATGAGTACCCAGCTATAGGTAAAGAAAGATCTTGTCTGAGTGTTAGTAAGAAAAGCCTAACAGGCTTGTGTACTGTATGCTCCACACTGGAGTTGAAAATGACTTTAAATGAAATGGCCTGTTGGGGGATAAATGATGTACAGTCGGTGAGCCTGCACTTGTGCGGGAATACGGACTATAAACCCATCTTTATCTTTATTATTTACGACTAGGGGTAATATCAGGTTCATGGTGTTATTTGTTTTTGGCTGTTGTTTCTTTCCTCTGTGTCTCACTTGATTTCTTTGCTTGAATGTCACTGGGTATTTCTGGTGTTAAATTGTAAAAGCCTAACAGGCATTTAATACAGCGTATTTATAGTTTACATACAAACTAGTTACTTGCACAGAAAAAAATGACTATTTTTGACTCAGTGGTGACATTCTACATCAAAGCTTCCAACTTTTCACTGTCTACTTTACACATTGTCCCTTGAAAAAGTATCTTTAATAGTGGGCTATTGGCAGTTGGTACTGGTGGGTCCTTTGTTTCCTTGATTTTTTAACTTTCTTCATCTTGCTGTTTCTTCTTAATTCATCCTGAGATCACCGCAATGGTGGACGGGTAAATTTCGGGATGAAACAAAACAAAACGAAACAAACCGTCTAACAAACGGCACAAGAATAATAATGATGATAATAATAATGATAATAATAATGATATAATAATGATAATAATAATGATAATAATAATATAATAATAATAATAATAATGATAATAATAATAATAATGATAATAATAATAATAATAATAATAATAATAATAATAATAATAATAATAATAATAATAATAATAATAATAATAATAATACTAATAATAATAATAATGTGTCCTACAAGTTTGAATATTGATTTGGGAATATTATAAGCTATTATTTATTATTATTATGAGGAATATTATAATAATGATTGTTCATAATTTAACGTGAACATTCTGTCTCCTTTCTTAATGGAGTTTGTTTTATTTCCGGTGTATGGGTTTTTAGATAAATGAAACAAACCATGTCTAACAATTTTCTGTGTCCTTCTGTGAAGGTTGAATTTGATTGTTCTATAATCTTTTATAATATATTCTTCATAATAATGATAATCTTTCATAATTGGGGCAATAATTTTAATAATAATTAGTATAATAATAATAATAATAATAATAATAATAAAATAATAAACAACTGTTAAGAAGAATAATAATTACCATAATAATATAAGAATTTGAAAATACAAACAAAGCTCTGATAAAAATACCATAATAAGGAACATCAAATGGCTAATAATGAACATCATAATTTCATGTCAATTTTAATAAAACTGATAACTAAACCAATAATGTATAATAAAAGTGCTGCTTTAAACAACATCTGGACAAACCAATATACAACACAACAACAACAACAACACTAATAATAATTAATAACGGTAACGGTAACTTCCATAATAATAACTAATTACAAACCTGATGTATAATGATGACGTCAAGGCCAACTTGTGATAATAATCTATCCTCATTAAATGTCGATTTGAAAAGTATGGGGAATACTCTAATAATAAAACCTTCGACAGTAATTCAACATAAAGGTGTGATAGGAGGGGGAGATCGTGGAGGGGTCAGTCTTTATGAATTTAATTTGTTGAAAATAAAAAAAATGATTAATCATTTCCCATATGACTAGAGGATAGTTTTAGTCTCTTGTTATGAAACAGTAAAATCTCTTTTATCAGAAAAAATAACTAGTTTATTTGGATTTAAACATTAGACCTCTGCCTTACATAGCAAATAACTATCACAGATTGTCTCCCTTGATCGTAATCTTGTTCCATTGTAGGGATTTCCACGTGTAGAGGGAATTATAGGCTATCCCAAAAGATCTTTCTCCATTCTACCCTGTCCAGAAATTTTCTGTGTCCTTTTCTAACATAACTACTTTCCACGTTCTAGTGCCTCTTTTATAATATCTTCTTCACTCTTTCTCCAAGTCTTCCTTTTGGTCTTTCACCTTGGGTTTTAGCATTTTTAATGTCACATAATTAATATAATAAGTATCTGCTCCACCTATTCATAACAAGAATGATAAAATAATAATAAAACAACTGTTAAGAAGATATGCCAATATATTAATAATATCATTAACATAATAATTTGAAAATAATGATAATAAAAAACTTACTCATTTGTTTAAAAAGCCTATATAAATCCATGTTAAATGGAACATCAAATGGCTCGTTGTAAACATCATCAATTTCATTGTCAAAATTTAACCAGCAAATTTTCAACTTGAAACTTTGTCCATCTGATCTTTCAAACCAATAATGGACATTACATCAAAAACAACAACAACAACAATGAACTAATAAAATATATCATATCACGGTAACGGTAACTAACCAATCACATCTCTCAGTTACTCACTGATTACAAATCTGATGTACACACTCAGTGATGACGTCATAGGCAAATCTTTTGTTCATCAGTACTTCTATCCTCATTAAATGTCGATTTGAAAAGTATGGGGAGGACTCTCAAATTTAAACCTTCGACAGTAATTCAACCCTATCAAATCTTTTCGGTGTGGAGGAAAATGGACTGACCAATCAAATCTTCAGTCTTTATGATGGACATTTAATTTGTTCAACTTAAAAAAAATTTTAACCCATCAAATCTATCAACTTATGACTAAAATGGACTATCCTATCAAATCTATCAACTTGTTGAGAAACATGGACTAATCAATTTCTTTTATCAAAAAAATGGACTATCTTCAAATCTTGAACTTCTGAATAAAATGGACCTCTCATCAAATTATCAACTTCTGAGTAAAATACACTATCTCATCAAATCTTCAACTTGATGAGTAAAAAAACTATTGTTAAATTGTATCAACTTTGGAGTCCAATGGCAAAATGTCAAATCTCTCAACTTTTTCTAACTTAAATGGACTCCATCCCATGAATCTCTCGGAGACGGAATAAAATGGACTATATCTATCAAATCTTGAACTTCTGAGTAACATAGACTATAATAATAATAATAATAATAGTAAAATGTAGAATAATCAAATAATATCATAATAATACAATAATAATAATAATAACTAATAATAATCAAATCTATAACTAAGTAATAATAACTAATAATAATAATAACTAATAATAAAATAATAATAATCAAGTAATAATAATAAAATGTAATAATAATAATAATAATAATAAAATAATCCCATCAAATAATAATAATAAAATGGATAATAATAATAAATAATAATAATAATAATAATAAAAATAATAATAAAATAATAATAATAATAATAATAAAAAAATAATAATAAAATAACTATAACTTCATAATAATGGATAATAAATCTATAATAATAAAATAATGGACTATTCCTATGATAAATGATAATAATAAAATGACAATTATAAATAATAATGATTATAATAATAATGATAATAATGCAAAATTACTCATGCACAGTTGCGCTTTACAAAATGCCTATATCATAAAATATCCCTTGTTAAATGAACCATCCCATCAAATCTTTAAACTTTCGAGTAAAATGGACTATCCCATCAAATCTTTCAACTTCTGAGCAAAATGAACTATCCCATCAAATCTTTCAACTTCTAAGTAAAATGGACTATCCTATCAAATCTTTCAACTTCTGAGTAAAATGGGCTATCCGATCAAATCTTTCAACTTCTGGGCAAAATGGACTATCCCATCAAATCTTTCAACTTCTAAGTAAAATGGACTATCCCTATCAAATCTTTCAACTTCTGAGTAAAATGGACTATCCCATCAAATCTTTCAACTTCTGTAAAATGGACTATCCCTATCAAATCTTTTAACTTCTGAGTAAAAATGGACTATCCCATCAAATCTTTCAACTTCTGAGTAAAATGGACTATCCCATCAAATCTTTCAACTTTTAAGTAAAATGGACTATCCCTATCAAATCTATCAACTTCTGAGTAAAATGGACTATCCCTATCAAATATATCAACTTCTGAATAAAATGGACTATCTCATCAAATCTATCAACTTCTGAGTAAAATGGACTATCCCATCAAATCTTTCAACTTCTGAAAGTAAAATGGACTATCCCTGACTGTCAATCAAGCAATTTTATCTTTCAATTTCTGAATAAAATGGACTATCTCATCAAATCGTTCAACAATTCAAGAAAAAATGGACTATCTCATCAAATCGTTCAATTTCTGAAGTAAAAATGGACTATCTTATCAAATCTAGAATTAATCTTCTGAGTTAAAATGGACTTGATCCCATCAAATCTATCTTCTGAGTAAAATGGACTATCCGGGCATCAACCACCAACTTCTGAGTAAATGTAGTAGACTACCATCCCCCAAATCTATCTTCTGATTTTTTGTAAAATGGACTAAGAAAGCATCAAATCAGTATTACTTCTGAGTAAAATGAAAGACTATTTGAAAAGCATCAAATCTATCAATTTCAGGGAGTAAAATGGACTATCCATCAAATCTATGAACTTCTGAGTAAAATGGACTATAGCATCAAATCTATCAGAGAGAGAGAGAGAAAATGGACTATATCATCAAATCTATCAGACTTCTGGAGTAAAAGACAGAGAGAGAATCTATGAACTTCTGAGTAAAATGGACTATCAGAATCAAATCTATCTTCTGAGTAAAAAATGGACAGAGAGAAAGAGAGAGAGAGAGAGACAGACAGACAGAGAGAGAGAGAGAGAGAGAGAGAGAAAGAGAAAGAGAGAGAGAGAGAGAGAGAGAGAGAGAGAGAGAGAGAGAGATAGAGAGAGAGAGAGAGAGAGAGAGAGAGAGAGAGAGAGAGAGAGAGAGAGAGAGAGAGAGAGAGAGAGAGAGAGAGAGAGAGAGAGAGAGAGAATCTATTCCATCAAATCTATCTTCTTTGAGTAAAATGGACAATCCCATCAAATCTTTGTTTGTTAGCTTTGTTTGTTAGCTTTGTTTTGTAATAGAGCTTTGATTGTTAACCACCATCAAATCTAACGGGTCTTCTAGGGGTCAAGGTGACTGGGCAGCCCGTCCATGTCACGGTTTATCAAATCTATTGTGGTGGACTTCTGATTGGGCTGAAATGGGTATCCGATGAACAAATCTATCTTCAAGTTGGGAGTTCTGAAATGGACGGATAATCCCGTATTTGAATAGTTTTGGCTTGTTTTGTGTTTTTTTGTTCTTTTTCTTTGTTTTTTATCTGTTTTTTTCTTTCTGGTTTTGATTTTGACAAAAGCCATCAAATCTATCTTCGGGGCTCAAAATAAAATTTTGGACTGATGCCATCAAATTTATCTTCTGAGTAAAATGGAACTATCCCATCAAATCTATCTTCTGAGTAAAATGGACTATGCAGCAAATCTATCAATTTCTGAGTAAAATGATTGATCAAATCTGTGAACTTAGTAAAATGGACTATACCATCAAGTCTATCAACTACAGGTAAAATGGCCTATCCTCTCAAATCTATCAACTTCTCTCTAAAAATGGACTATATCATCAAATCTATCAATTTCCCTCCCCCTCGTAAAAGCTCCCTCCTCCTTCCCTATCCGTGGCGAGACTCTGGTTCTCTGACTATTCCATCAAATCTCTCTCTCTCTCTCTCTAAAATGGATCTAGACTCTCCCCTCATCAAATCTATCAACTCCCTCCTTCTAAAATGGACTATTCCATCAAATCTTTCTCTCTCTTCTGAATAAAGGCGTAAATAGTATATCCCTCTCAATTTTATTCATTTTCTCAACTCTCAAATCTATCAAAAATCTATTTCTTACTCTTCTCTCTAGCTGATTATGAGGCCTAACACAATACACACAACAACAATTGCAAGCCAAACAATTAACTCAAGCAACACATTTACAGTCTCGTGGTGCAATTTTTCTCTCTCTCTTTCTCTCTCTCTAAATCTGAAGCTATCCTCTCTATCTCTCTCTATCTCTCTCCCTCTTGTGAACTCCCTCTCTTCTCTTATCTTCTTCTCTTTAATCCTCTCTCTCTCTCTTTCTCTTTTTCTCTCTCTCTCCCTCTCTCTTTCTTTTTCAGGCGATACTTTAATCCTTGTAATGTCAAAATAATGGCAGAATCTTTTCTTTCTTTATTTATCGGATCCCATTCTACCTTCCGGCGTATGGGTTTAGATGCCGGAAATTATCTTTCTTCAGGCTACCCTGTCCTGAAACTTTCCGTTTCCTCTGTGAGCGATACATTTCTTTGCTTTAATACCTCTTTTATATCTTCTTTCCATTTTCTCCTGAGGTCTGCCTTTTTGTCTTTTATATTAGGTTTTAGCACTGTATACCGATTTAGCTACTGGTCTATCATTCATTCTGTTTACATGCCCAAATCATCTGAGTTGATTTATTTATATCTTAGTTTTAAATGCCCTACGCTTTGTTTTGATCTATAATTGTTAGTTGTGCTTATGATTTCGTCTCTTTTAGTTGTGCCTAATTCAATTCAGCTGCCTAGTACTCTCCTATATTCCACTTACCACAGCGAAACCTGGCGGTGGGGGTTCAGTGAAGGCGAAAAACTCGGCATTGAGTGGCCGATGCATTCTATCTCTTTCGTCACAATGGAAACTGTTGTCTTTGGCTGTGATGAAAACTCCAGATTGGGTCCAGTGCCGGTGAAATCTGCCCTTCCGGATATGAAATACGGATTTTGGTCTCCTAAAACGTAGTCTTCATTGTTGAGAGCATCGATCTGTTGGGAGTGGGTGGGGTGGGGTGGGGGGGGGAGGCGGGTGTGTGGATTGTGCGAAAGACATTGGAGAAAGAAAGAAAAGCAACAACAATGAAATGGGAGCTAATCAATGGACATAACCAAACGTCGATATGAAAAATATATGTGTTGATATATGCAATATAAATATACGATATGACAAATATACGTGTTGATATGCAATATAAATATACGATATGACAAATATATATGTTGATATGCAATATAAATATACGATATGACAAATATATATGTTGATATGCAAGATAAATATATGATATGACAAATATATGTGTTGATATGCAATATAAATATACGATATGACAAATATATATGTTGATATGCAATATAAATATACGATATGACAAATATACGTGTTGATATGCAATAAATATATATACGATATGACAAATATACGTGTTGATATATGCAATATAAATAACCGATATGACAAACATATGTGTTGATATGCAATATATATATACGATATGACAAATATACGTGTTGATATATGCAATATAAATATACGATATGACAAATATACGTGTTGATATGCAATATATATATACGATATGACAAATATATGTGTTGATATGCAATATATATATATATATGATATGACAAATAGATGTGTTGATATGCAATATATATATATGACGATATGACAAATATATGTGTTGATATATGCAATATAAATATACGATATGACAAATATATGTGTTGATATGCAATATAAATATACGATATGACAAATATACGTGTTGATATGCAATATAAATATACGATATGACAAATATACGTGTTGATATATGCAATATAAATATACGATATAACAAATATACGTGTTGATATGCAACATAAATATACGATATGACAAATATATGTGTTGATATGCAATATAAATATACGATATGACAAATATATGTGTTGATATGTGCAATATAAATATACGATATGACAAATATACGTGTTGATATGTGCAATATAAATATACGATATGATAATTATACATGTTAATATGCAAGAACAATATAAACATGACAAATATATGTTTTTACACCATATAAATGTACAATAGGACAAAATGTACAAAATGTATGTCTTTACACCATATAAAATGTACAATAGGACAAAATGTATGTCTTTACACCATATAAATGTACAATAGGACAAAATGTATGTCTTTACACCATATAAATGTACAATAGGACAAAATGTATGTCCTTACACCATATAAATGTACAATAGGACAAAATGTACATCAAGTTAAGGTTTTTGTTGTTTTCTTTAAGTTTGCTGGTTATTGTTTGGGGTGGGGGGGAAGAAGGGGGGGGGGAGGGGGTTGTTGCCTTGTTGTCGCTGGGTTGTTTGTTTGTTTTGTTTTGGGCTGTTGTTTTTGTTGTGGTTTGTTTTGCTTTGGGTTTTCGGGGAGGAGGGGGAAGGGGGTTGTTGTTGTTTTGTGGTGTTATTCAGTTGAGGTTTTGTTTTGTTTTTGTGTTTTTTTGTTTTGTTTTTTTTTGTGTGTTTTGTATGGGTTTTTGGTGGGGGAGGGTTAGGGGGTGGGGGTATGTTATGTCATATTATTTTGTTGTTCCTGGGGGCGGAGGAGGGGTTATTTTGATTTCTTTGTTTTATTATTTTTTTCTTTTATCTGATCTTTCTCCAAAGAGTGCCTGGCGTAAAAGTAAGTAAACGAATTAATGAATACATGTACATCCAAAACAACACCGATGACCCATGTCACACCTGACGTCAGAAGAATTTTTATTTTCTCATTAGGAAAATGCATAGATATCTATTTTTGACACGATCAGAGGACGAGAAAATTCTTTCTGAACAATGAATGCTTTATTATGTGTGTGTGTGTGTGTGTATATATATATATATATATATATATGTGTGTGTGTGTTTGTATGTGTGTTTGTGATTGAGTGTGTGTGTTTGTGTTTGCGTGTATATGTGTTTATGTGTGCGTGTGTATTTATATGTGTTGTGTGTGTGTTTGTATGTTTGTTGTGTTTGTGTTTGTGTTTGTATGTGTGTGTGTGTTTTGTGTGTGCGTTTGTATTTGTGTGTGTGTTTGTGTGTGTATGTGTTTGTGTTTGTTTTTGTGTTTATGTTTGTGTGTGTGTGTGGTTGTGTTTTTGTGTGTATGTGTTTGTGTGCGTTTATGTGTCTATGCGTTTATTTGTGTGTGTCCGTGTGTGTTTGTGTTTGTGTGTGTGTTTGTTTGTGTTTGTGTTCGTGTATGTGTGTGCGCGCGTGTGTGTGTGTGTGTGTGTGTGTGTTTGTGTGTCCCTTACCTGGGAAGTCCTGATGTGGTACGGAAAATTAGAATTGGCAGCACTTGGGCGAGTCAGGAACTGGGCAAAAGAAAACATGACAAAATTTGATACATTGAATATCATTGGTAACCATGTCTAAAAAAAATGTTAGTTTGGGGGAAGGAGGGAGGGGGGGTGACTCGGTGGTCCAGAGACAAGGTGTCGGCTTTTCAACCAAAAGGTCGCAGGTAGGTGCCTGACAGGTCGGACAACATTTTAGAGAGAGCGAAAGACAGAACAAACACGTGACGTTTCGGGTATAACCCTTCGTCAGACAAAAAACGAGAAATATCTAGATTTTAGATCTACGCACTACCTCAGGCATCACACAATGTGATGTCAGAAGAAAAACAGAAAGGACGAAGAAAGAAAGAAAAAGACAGTGATGATAAGAAACGTAGTAGAGGGGATGTGAAGAATGAGCGAGAAAATACTTAAGACTTCGGTAACTTGGAAAGCATCAGCTAGTGCTAACTGACATTTTTTTGAAATTTCAGATAAGTTGTTTACTCTGTTCCCTTATTGCATCGATACATTTGTAATTTGTATACATTTTGCAAATTCAGTGTAAATTTTTGCCTTGATTCATACTTCTGTTCATTCATTCTCTATCATTTCTTCTTTCTAGTTTTATAGTTATCCTATTTTTTCGTTCTTGTTTCCCACACTGACACCTCTCTCTCTCTTCCTTTATTTTTTCCCCTGCCTTTTTTCTTCCTTTCTCTTCTCTCTCTCTCTCTCTCTCTCTCTCTCTCTCTCTCTCTCTCTCTCTCTCTCTCTCTCTCTCTCTCTCTCTCTCTCTCTCTCTCTCTCTCTCTCTCTCTCTCTCTCTCTCTCTCTCTCTCTCTCTCTCTCTCTCTCTCTCTCTCTCTCTCTCTCTCTCTCCTCTCCTCCCTCCCTCCCTCCTTCCCTCCCTCCCTCCCTCTCTCTCTCTCTCTCTCTCTCTCTCTCTCTCTCTCTCTCTCTCTCTCTCTCTTTACTCCTCTCTCTCTCTCCCTCCCTCCCTCCAATCACCATCTCTCCTAATCTTCTCTCTCTCTCTCTCATCTCTTACTTCCCAATTTCAAATCTCTCTCTCTCTAAGTAATAAAATAGTTTATCTCTCTCTCGATGTGAGACAAATCCCTCCTCTCCCTCCCTCTCTTCTCTCTCTCTCTCTCTCTCTCTCAACTTGACAATGGTTTCTCTCTCTCTCTCTCTCTCTCTAATTTCTCTCTCTCTTTCAGCAAAACTTCTCTCTGGAATCTCTAGAGTGGATATATTAAAACTCATATATATAATATATATATATATATATATATATATATATATATATATATATATATATATATTTCTCTCCCTTCTCTCTATCTCCTTCTCACCTTATTACTTATTTATTTTCATATTTTATTTCATTCTAGATCTGAACCTTTCATTCTCGCTCATTCTTCACCTCTACTACGTTTCTTATCATCACTGTCTTTTTCTTCTTTCTTCCTTCTTTCTGTTTTTCTTCTGACATTACATTGTGTGATGCCTGAGGTAGTACTTAGATCTGGATTCTAGATATCTCTCGTTTCTTGTCTGACGAAGGGTTATACCCGAAACGTCACGTGTTTGTTCTGTCATTACTA
>JAXRKP010000886.1:0-22500 GCA_037039925.1 Doris montereyensis | reverse complement strand
AAATGATAATATGTATCATATATCGTACACATTATAAATGATAATATGTATCATATACGTACACATTATAAATGATAATATGTATTATATACATAAACATTATAAATGATAATATGAATCATATACATACACATTATAAATGATAATATGTATCACATACATACACATTATAAATGATAATATGTATCATATACATACACATTATAAATGATAATATGTATCATCATATACATACACATTATAAATGCATATGACGGGCACAAGGAGGAAATCATAGCACATATGTCGTAGTTTTGAGAAAAATGGAAAACTACGCTTTGAAGATTATTGAATATTGTTAATTGGGAATTATGGTTATTTTCAGTACGTAAACATTGAGTTTATTCATTTGTTAGTATCAAGCTATAGTTTAAATATTTTGAACCACTTCCTCCTGGAAGTGTTTGATTTGACTTGATTTGATTTGATTTGATTTGATTTGATTTGATTTGATTTGATTTGAATTGAATCGATTTGATTTGATTTGATTTGATTTGATTTAGTTTGATTTGATTTGATTTGATTTGATTTGATTTGAATTGAATTGAATTGATTTGAATTGAATTGATTTGATTTGATTTGATTTGATTTGATTTGATTTGATTTGATTTGATTTGATTTGATTTGATTTGAATTGATTTGATTTGATTTGATTTGAATTGAATTGATTAGATTTGATTTGATTTGATTTGATTTGATTTGATTTGATTTGATTTGATTTGATTTGATTTGATTTGAATTAAATTGATTTGATTTGAATTGATTTGATTTGATTTGATTTGATTTGATTAGATTTGATTTGATTTGATTTGATTTGATTTGATTTGATTTGATTTGATTTGATTTGAATTGATTTGATTTGAATTTGATTTGATTTGATTTGAATTGATTTGATTTGAATTTGATTTGAATTGATTTGATTTGATTTGATTTGATTTGAATTTGATTTGATTTGATTTGATTTGATTTGATTTGAATTGATTTGAATTGATTTGATTTGATTTGATTTGAATTGATTTGATTTGATTTGAATTTGAATTGATTGATTTGATTTGATTTGATTTGAATTGATTTGAATTTTGATTTGATTTGATTTGAATTGAATTGAATTGAATTTGATTTGATTTGATTTGATTTGAATTGATTTGATTTGAATTGATTTGATTTGATTTGATTTGATTTGATTTGATTTGAATTGATTTGATTTGAATTGATTTGAATTGATTTGATTTGAATTGAATTGAATTGAATTGAATTGAATTGAATTGAATTGATTTGATTTGATTTGATTTGATTTGATTTGATTTGAATTTAATTGATTTACCCACATCCACAACTAAGGGGACCATAGGGGTTTCGGTAGGATTTTAAATTTTGCCCTGACTGGCCTGTGAGCAGCCAAGGGATATTTAACGTGTACACAGTTTTATGATATGCACAGGGGGGGGGGGGATTTGATTTGACTTCTTTTATCATCCGTCTCTGATGGGTCTAGGTGTCGATCCGCTTGTTTGGAACAGCAACCGTCGGGTCTTGAACCCGCGACCCTTTGGTTGAGAGACCTACACCCTGCCTCTGGACCACCGAGTCCCCCGATGATGGAGGTGCATAGGAGTTCAATGGACATGGTCACTACGGATATCCCCAGTTATAAACTTGCAGTAGTACACGTATTACAATGATGCTTGTCAACACGTGAGAAAGGTGAAACTTTTCAATGAGATCACTGTGTCGTTGGTTTGTTTTAAAGAATCCGTCTATCTTTTTGAATATAGATCTATATGGGTAAAGACAAACAGTGAGGCAAGGGACATGTCGAAAGAAAAGGAAATGACATTGAATATTAGTAAAGCCCAATAGGAACAAAGATGAGACAAATACAAGGAATAGACATACATAAATCTTGGCCACCTTGGGGATCGAATCTGCGACCTCTGCGTCGGCACCCATCGCTTGGCCATTGAGAGAAAGCGTGCTACCAACCGAGCTGACTACAATCCTTAAGGAGTGATGGATGCCGACGCAGAGGCCGCGTGTTCGATTCCCATTTGTGGCCGAGGTTTGTTCTGTTCTGTCTATTCCTTTTATTTGTCTCCCTTCGTTCTCATGTGGCTTTAATGTTATTTAATTTTAATGTCATTTCCTTCACTATCTTCTTGAAGAGATATGCATTACTCGTTGATCATGTCATGACAATAGCTGGCTTACGACATCGCATAACCAACATGAAAGATAGAAGGGGAAGGGAGGGGAGGGGGGAGGAAGTGAGGCAATAAGAACGAATATTTCCGACAACGTTTTACCATGTCATGTGAAAATAACAGGAAATTTTAATTATATCACCACCATCAGATTGTTTCATTGAAATTTACCCAGTCCACCATTACGGCAATCTCAGGGTGAATTAAGAAGAAACAGCAAAATGAAAGAGAAGTGAAAGAAGAAAAAGAAAAGAAGTAGGACCTACCAGTAACGCCCGCTAACTGCCCGCCCCCACCATCAGAGCAGCCGAGAACAGAGATACACGTACGTGAAAGGCCAGATTGTCAACACTTCCCGGCACGATTCTTCCTTCAGAGAGGATCTGGCCACATCGCACTTTCGGAACTAGATTACGGCAATTCTAGAATATGTCAGCTGCATGTAGTTTATTTTGTAACAGTTTTGGCAACGTAAACGTGGAGTTGTATAAAATTCAAACTTCAAATTTAGGCTTTACATTGGTAGTTTACTCATTAATGTGAACGTGAAACTGGGGCTACACGAAATTGGTAAAAAAAAAATACATTTCGTAGGTGAGTCCTAAGAGTATGTCTCATGGAAGTAAATATAAAAATTATAATAAAAAATATGTGTCATTGAAAGGTTTAAATGCTTCAACTTTTTCTGTCTGGGATAAAATCGCAATTACGACACTCATAATAAGATTTTCCAATGGCATATTGTACTTATAGGCCGAGGCCTACCATAAGACGCCGGCCCTCACTCGCAGTGTGTACTTCGCCGGCTGGCAGGCCTTCACTGTGGGGGCCTAGACATAGGCCTACGAAATCTCAGTATAGGTAGTTCCAGACATAGGCCTATTGGTTTTCATTACACACGTATTCATCGTCAACACCAAAAATAACCAGCCCCAAATCGGATTGGTTGAGCATGTTTCTTTACCTGTACAACAACTTCCCCTCCACCCTCACCCTGGTAAAGCAAAGAAACAACACAAGCAAGGAAAAAGAAAAGAAGAAAAAACAAGACAAAAGTCTTTAATTAAGATACATGTATTATAAGCTTGTAAATAATGTGGAGCCATTTAGTCTCTAATCGTGACTTTGTTCTTAAGACTTATCAATGCTTTACGAATAATTGTCATCACTGTAAGACCATAAATAGACATAAAACATCGCCAATCCTAGTACATTCACGTGTATTATAATCAAAATATGTCATCATGTATTCATGTATTTATGTAAGATGATTAAGTGATCACAGTTTGTGATAAGCAAATATAAACGAGAGAAAAACTGTGGAATTGATTATAAGCTTAACTATACCTCTAGATGCCAGGAGAAGTAATCATAATTTATGTTTTAGAATACTGTAAACATTTCATGTCGATGGATTATATTAAAAGTCAAATCAATTAAATCCTATACGACTACTAAGAGTTGAAGGTAGGGTAATCAGGAGTCACGTCCCTTGTTTGTATAGGCAGTTTTGCCATTGATTTCCATGCCTTTACTTTCGCTGTGTCTGAATAGACCTTGCTACGCTACCCATTTGATTCTTGGGGTCGACAGAGGAGGACAACCAGCAGAAGAAAAAAAATTGGCTTGACTAGGAATCGAACTCTGGCCTCCTGTGTGGTAGACAGACGTTGTACCGACTAAACTATTGGGTTATATTATTATTAGGCAGTGTTTTCCGTGTGGTAGACAGACGTTGTACCGACTAAACTATTGGGTTATATTATTATTAGGCAGTGTTTTCCGTGTGGTAGACAGACGTTGTACCGACTAAACTATTGGGTTATATTATTAGGCAGTGTTTTCCGTGTGGTAGACAGACGTTGTACCGACTAAACTATTGGGTTATATTATTATATTATAGTGTTTTCCGTGTGGTAGACAGACGTTTTAGCGACTAAACTATTGGGTTATATTATTAGGCAGTGTTTTCCGTGTGGTAGACAGACATTGTACCGACTAAACTATTGGGTTATATTATTAGGCAGTGTTTTCCGTGTGGTAGACAGACGTTGTACCGACTAAACTATTGGGTTATATTATTAGGCAGCGTTTTACGTGTGGTAGACAGACGTTGTACCGACTAAACTATTGGGTTATATTATTAGGCAGTGTTTTACGTGTGGTAGACAGACATTGTACCGACTAAACTATTGGGTTATATTATTAGGCAGTGTTTTACGTGTGGTAGACAGACGTTGTACCGACTAAACTATTGGGTTATATTATTAGGCAGTGTTTTCCGTGTGGTAGACAGACATTGTACCGACTAAACTATTGGGTTATATTATTAGGCAATGTTTTCCGTGTGGTAGAAAGACGTTGTACCGACTAAACTATTGGGTTATATTATTATGTAGTGTTTTCCGTGTGGTAGAAAGACGTTGTACCGACTAAACTATTGGGTTATATTATTAGGCGGTGTTTTCCGTGTGGTAGACAGACATTGTACCGACTTAACTATTGGGTTATATTATTATGCAGTGTTTTCCGTGTGGTAGACAGACGTTGTACCGACTAAACTATTGGGTTATATTATTATGTAGTGTTTTCCGTGTGGTAGACAGACGTTGTACTGACTAAACTATTGGGTTATATTATTAGGCAGTGTTTTCCGTGTGGTAGACAAACGTTGTACCGACTAAACTATTGGGTTATATTATTAGTCAGTGTTTTCTAAAAATGTTGGGTTTTTTTAACCCCATAAAAATATATACCATGTCAGTAACAACCTGACAATTGCAAGCTCGCCGGCTTTACATTATTTACCTCCACCCCCCCCCCATCCTATTTGCAGACTATTCAATTGAAAAGATCCTTCCCAACTCTCTAGGAAGCAAACAGTATAGTATGCTGTCTTTTAGGCACTTTATACTAAAGCTCTGACAAGACTAGTTTGCACCTGAGTTGAGTGAGAAAAGTAGATTGAAATACAAATCCTGAGACTACAAGGTCGTGGAAACAAATCCTGGTCCAGTCCAGAGATTTGAACCAGTGTCATCATGATTTCAAAACTACAACACCAGTGATTGTACCACAACGCTGCTACACTTTAAACAATGGATGCCGACGTAGAGGTCGCGGGTTCGATCCCCATGGTGCTCTCGGTTTGTTTCTGTCTATTCCTTGTATTTGTCTCGTCTTTGTCCCTATGGGCCCTTAACTAATATTATTCAATATTGTTTACTTCAAAAAGACAGAGAGCAGCTTTAACATCCTTGACTGAAATAAATCGATGGTCACCTATATTGAAATGAGAGGAACTAGCTTTAAATAGTTTGTTGTTTTGTTTTGTTTTGTTTTTGTTTTGCATTTTTGTTGTTTTTTGGTGTTGTTTTTGTTTTGTTTTGGGGGGTTTTGGGGGGGTTTTTTGAGGGATTTTTTTAGGTTTGTGTTGTTGGGGGTTTTTTTGGCGGGGGGGGTAGACCATTGAGCCATTGGGTGAAATAATTCTCTTGGTTTAGGATGACAGTTTATAATTTCTTACTCCTCTTCATGTTTCCGTTTGATTTGATTTACACACATACACAACTAAGCTGATCTTGGGGTTTGTGGTTTTGGTAGGATTTTAAATTTTTCCCGGACTGCCCTGTAAACAGTCAAGGGATCGTTAACGTGCACACAAAGTGTTGTGATTTTCACCCGGGGGGGAACCTCCTTGTTATCGTCCGTCTCCGGTGGGACTAGGTGTTGATCTATCTACCTAGACCCTCGGGTAGATATTACTCGAAAATTTCAAGAAAGTTGTTCAACCTTTGGCGGGGCTTGAACCCACGATCTTTGGGCTGAGGAGGCCAACGCCTTACCTCTAGACCCCCGAGTCCCTCCCCTTTTCACGCAATAAAACTAATATCAGTGCATTTTCTCCTTCAAATAATATAAAATGAATACTTACCATTGCTTCCCATATAAACAAAACGATTGTCAATATGAGGAAAGAAGTCATAAACATGGTGATTTTGAGGATGTTGCTTTTAGTGAGAGCGCCGCGTGTGATGGTGTAGCCTGTAGCCATTAGAATCAACATCAGGATGAACACGATGTTGCTAAATTCTCGAAAAAATCGACCTGGAGAAAATAAGGGAAAACGAAACAAAACGTATTAAAACAAAAACGTAATAAACAACAAAAAAAAGAAAAGTTTCTTTAAGGTCTTTAAGGGTCCATAGAGCCCCGAGCTTATCTCGGTTTCTATAGTGTGAATGCAGAAAAGGGTGATGATCATCACCTCCTGGCCAGGACGCTAGTCTGACGCAGGTTTTTTTTTTACTTCCAAGCTAGTGCTTGTACCCATTTCGCACATGGTAAGAGTTTTGGGGGGGGGAGGAATGCGTGTAAAGTGTCTTTCCCGGGGAACATAACGCCGGGCCTGGCTTTTCTAGGATTTGAACACGGTACCTCATGATCCCCAGTCCGGCAGCCTAACCACACCGGCCACCGACGCGACCAAAGTCCTGAATAGAAAGTAGCGCATCGATAACATAACACTTTTTGGGACCTTAAGGTCAAAGAAATGTATGGCCACGTATCCCAACACGAATAAACGACTTAAAAGACATTATGTTGTTTTGACAAACAGTGAGGCAAGGGGCAGGTCGAAAGTGAAGAAAATGACATTGAATAATAATATTATTAAAGCCCCAGTGGAACAAAGACGAGACAAAAACAAGGAATAGACAGAAAAAAATCCTGGCCCAACATAGGGATCGAACCCGAGACCTCTGCGTCGGCACATCACCTCGCAATGAAAAGGAGTGAAATTAGCTCGGCTGGTAGCACGCTTTCTTTTCATGCGAGGCGACGGGTGACGAGGCGACGGGTGCCGACACAGAGGTCACTGGTTCGATCCCGATGGTGCCCAGGATTTTTGTTTCTGTCTATTCCTTGTATTTGTCTCGTCTTTGTTCCTATGGAGCTTTAATATAATTGGATGCCATTTCTTTCACTAATGTTGTTTTGAATGGTTTGTTCCATTTTTGTGTGGGTTGGAAGTCAAGACTCAGTGATGAGACGCCAGCTAAGAGGCCTGCCAGTGGCTTAAATCAAGTCATTGAAAATGAACTCCGTTTAAAATAAAATAGAATAACCACATTTATAAATTCAGCGCCTCAAAATTGACAAAAACGTTTGTGTGAAAAAAAAAAAAGATTAGCTTTTTTTTTTAAATTTAAAATATCAGTAAATTAATGCGTTGGTTTGTTTGTTGGGTTTTTTTTATCGTGGTTGCTGGGACCTGACACTCGCTCTAGAAAACTCCCGCCACGAGGTTCCCACCGCGACACTTCCGCCCTAATTCAAAATGTCGCGACCAAACCACTTAGGGCCTTTGACAGACCAGCTACAATTGTTGCACAGTAAATACTGCACAGAAAGTGTCGCCTACTTTTGCGTGGTAGCCACACGGGGCGACATTTAACGCTACTGCTCAGTTCAACATGGATGATCGGAGAGTCAGGGTGGCTTTCATCATGGTGATGAGAAGAATCTTGTAAAAAAGAAAGCGACAAAGAAGATTTTGGGTTCATCCAAGGCCTTTTGGGTTCATCCCATTGTTTCTCACAGATTACTAAGAGGACAGTTTTACACCTTATATGAAGAACTTCAAGAAGATGAGTCCAAATTCTTCAATTACTTTCGTATGCCCAAAGCCACATTTGAAGAATTGACAACGATTTTGACACAAGATCTAACTTTTTTTTTAGTGCGTAACTACAATCAAATCGGTAAACAAATAGATAAGAATCAATACGCCCTAACTCGTGTTGTGACATGACTGCTGGGTGGGTTTAAGCCTTTGATGTCGTCTTATTTTCCTCTTCATCTACTGCCGGCCTAGTGAGGTAGAAATTCCCTTTTATTCCTCAACATTAAGACAATATCAAAGAGCAAATTTCCTAATGGAAAAACAAAGAGATCTTATCTTTTTTTATCTTATCTTATCTTATCTCATCTTACTCCATGTCGCGTCAGACAACTGGGGGACTCGAATGCAAGGTGTCGGCCTCTCAACCAAAAGGTAATGGGTTTGAACCCCACCAACGATTGAAACGTTGTTCGAGTTTTTTACGAGTAAAATCTACCCCCTCTGGTCCTGATAGACGGATCGATTCTTAGTCCCATCGGAGACGAGAAGATTAAAAGGAGGCTCCGTGTGCAGATTGCAACACACACACACACACACACACACACACACACACACACTGTGCATGTTAAAGATCCCTTAGCTATTTACATGGCAATCCGGGCAAAATTAAAATCCTACCAAAACCCCCGAGATCACCTTAGCTGTAGATGTGGGTAAATCAAATCAAATCAAATCAAATTCAAATCAAATCACATCAAATCAAATCAAATCAAATCAAATCAAATTCAAATCAAATCAAAAAAAAGTCAGCTAACTACCTGTAACTTCCACCGTTTGAAGTTCCCACCCGGTCATGCCGTAGTAACCCCAGGCAACCACCCGGATGACAAGATGGACGCTCCAAATGGCCACGGCCAGCAGGTAGATTTTGTACGTTGTGTGGAACAGCTGGCGGTTGCGTAGCTTCACTGGGGAAATTAGAAAGGGGGAAAAAAGTGTGTTGGGAGGAGGGGGGAGGGGAGGGGTAGAGGTGTTTGAATTTGAATAAAATAATTTTAAAAGGAAAAAAAGAACATTTCAATTGTACAACACATGATACATGCAAATTCAACTTATAATCAAACTATTTAGACCATGTAAAAGATTTCAAGTCCTGTTTTAAAAAAGATGCAAACCTAAATAGAATTTCACAAGATTGAACTTACCAGCACAAACCCCTGACGAGGTGCACACAACGCAGTACAGAATGAGGAATATTATGTCCACTGGTAAAATATCTGGGAACAAAAGTTTAAAATGAAATTGTTGATGTTTGTATTTTGATTTTTTCTCGTTAGAAATGACAAAACGATGTAGACGGAAATGGATTTCAAATGTTGTTAAAAAAAAAAAGATAACATAATGAAAAACGATTCAAAGCAATTAATCTAAGGTTGGGTTTGTTTTAATTCTTCATCATAAAGGACACTTGATTTTTTTCTTTGTATTTCCTCTCTCCTCATCTCCTCCCCCTCCCCACACATATACACACCTCCACACCCCAGAAATAATATAGATTCGGTTTTTTTTCCCGTTTATCGACCTATGTCTGCTGAGACAAAGCTTATGAGCCCATATGTGCACAAAGCTTATGAGTCCATATGTACACAAAGCTTATGAGCCCATATGTGCACAAAGCTTATGAGTCCATATGTGCACATATTGGTATCGGTAGCATCGTGGTGCAGTAGCACACCATCGGACTTGAGACGATGAGGCTGTGAGTTTGAATCCTAATTGTATTAGATCCGAGGTGGTGTTCTTCAGAAATACATCTACTACTTCCATCATTCCATCCATGTGTGAATAACCACAGGCTTGTTACAGGGGGTGAGTGAAGTTGACAAGCCAACGTTCTCTCTTGGAGTCAGTGACAGCATGTTGCCAGTTCTAATTGATCGTTGCAGACACTGTTGCTCATTTGGGCTTTTAAATCTGGCAGAACCTTATGTACAACACACACTAGCCAATAAGTACCTGCCAATACACGAAACACACACACACACACACATATATATATAAATGTATATATATATATATATATATATATATATATATATATATATATATATATATATATATAATATATATATATATATATATATATATATATATATATATATATATAGAGAGAGAGAGAGAGAGAGAGAGAGAGAGAGAGAGAGAGAGAGGAGAGAGAGAGACAGAGAGAGAGAGAGAGAGAGAGAGAGAGAGAGAGAGAGAGAGAGAGAGAGAGAAGAGAGAGAGAGAGAGAGAGAGAGAGAGAGAGAAGAGAGAGAGAGAGAGAGAGAGAGAGCAGAGAGACAGACAGACAGACAGACAGACAGACAGAGACAGAGAGACAGAGACAGACAGACAGACAGACAGACAGACACACACACACACACACACTCACAAATTCTTCAACCAAAAGAATATACAACAAGTCATAAGCCATAGGCCAGTACGTACAAAACTCATCGGCAGAGTATTCCTGGTGTAGGAAATCATCGCCATTGGTCATGTGGATTGTGTAGTCCATGTATATGCCTGACGCCTGAAACATGTAGATGATATATCACTGTCAGTTTTCATTCTACTTACTGGATTAGAAATTTGAATTGAATTCAATTGAATTGAATTGAATTCAATGTTCAATTCAATTCAATTCAATTCAACTCAATTCAATTGATAAGAATTGAATTGAATTGAATTGAATTGAATTGAATTGAATTGAATTGAATTGAATTGAATTGAATTGAATGCATTTTATTATCCACGAAGGGACATTGGTTTTTGTTACGGTGATTACATGCACTGTAGACTAAGTATAAACTACAAATACTAGGAAACATTTAATTGTACATTACATTACGAGTAATTCATTAACTTTAGCATAATAATACAACACAAATATCATGGATCAATATAAACATGACAGTGACAACAACATTGTTTTAGAAGGCAATGATTAAAGAGTGTCCACACACAAAAATAGGTGCCATGAATTCGTTAAATATCTTTTACATTTATTATCTGATTTTTTATTTAATTTTGAAGACTTGTAAGTTGTATGTCCGTGCGGAAAAAGAATCTGAAAATGTCATAAGAATTAATTGACGAAGACAAGTCGCAGAAATTGCGCACCATATCAACGTAACCAATTTTTTTTAAAAACATGCAAAATGTGCACTGAATTTTCCTGTCAATAAATGGATTGCTGCGGTCTTCCTTTTTTTTGTTTGCTCTCACAACGTCTTTCACATCTTACTCGACTTCTGCATCGACTTTTAAAAACAAGAACGCGTATGACCTGGACCTAGTTGTATTGCCCTCAGCTCGAGGCGAGCTTACTACAACTAGATCTATAGCTAGTGACCAACTAGAAAAGTCAAGCAACCATGTCAAGCCTGGTTAACTGTTGGATGTGTGACCTGCTAGGGATCAAAACCATCAGCGCAGAGAAAACAAAATACAACAGAGGGGCACCTAGGAGTGATGACATAGGTGTGGCCTGGCATCTTTAGAGAGTAATGAAGTTAAGGGTCGAAATATTTGATTGTGTGTTGTCGGTGGCCGAGCGGTTAGGCTGCCAGACTGGAGATCATGAGGTTCCGAGTTTTCGAGTCCTAACAAAGCTAGACCCGACGTTGTGTTCTTTGGGAAAGACTCTATCCAGGTGCAAATGGGTACAAGCACTAGCTTGGGAGTAAAAACCTGCGCCAGACTGGCATCCTGGTCAGGGGTTGTTTATTTTCACATATTCCGCTTCGCGCTACAAAAACAGGGATAAGCTCAGGCCCTATGGACCGTGACGGCCTTGGTGGAACGTTACTGTCATATTACATTTGATCGACAGGGGCTCTCTCTCTCTCTCCTTCTGAAGACTCGCTGTCTTTAGCTCCCATTGAATTTCCTTCTACTAGAAGATCGTGCCTGAGGCATACCAGCGTCATGTCCAGGTGGTAGTCTCAACTAGTTTAGCTTATCGAAGTGGTTATTCGGACCCGTTCCCAATAAACACCCACACTATTCGGACACGCTGGGCCTATTAGGACACGGACTATTTATGTAAAATGACGTCATAACCTAACCTAAACCCTCTGCCCAGAACAATATTATTAGTATATTAGATCTAGTGTTTAAGTGCCGGTACCACCCATGTCCCAAAATCCAATAACTTTCCCGGTAACTCCATAACATTAATAACGGAGTATTTATATTAAAAAATACTTTAAATGGGTAATAAAAATCCACCCCTGCTCCCGAAAATGAGTTCACCGGAAGGTATGAAAGGTTTCTCTTTTTTCCGGAACGAAATATGACAGAAATAGAAGTCGACTTACCTCAAGGCCGTCAATGGCCTGTCCACGATTGAAACTTTGTGTTTTTCAATTCTCTAAAAAATATTTTTAGACATAGATTTCTAGATCTGTGTGTCCCAATAAAAACCCGGGTCCGAATAAAACCCATTTCCACTATTGGGACACGCGGGTCCGAATAAACACCCACACTATTGGGACACGGGTCCGAATAATGACAGAGCTTATCGCTACAAAAAATCGGAGTGTCCAGCTTTATGAGTCTCACGGCAATAGATCATAATCCCTTTTTTGGTTTTTTTATTTTAAAATATAGATGGATTTGTAATCTGTATCCAGGCTCATCGATTTTAATACATGTCATCACGCATCCAAACCATCCGACACTACGACAAGATCCATTCTCTATCCGTAGCTTGGTACTCATTCACACCTGAGTCGAGAGAGGAAAGCGGAGTAAAGAAAATAACGTTTCCTAAGAGAACAACATAGAAAAAAAAATAGAAAAAAAACACCCAGGGCCAGCCAAGAATTTTGAACTGGTGTCTTCGTAATCACACACTCACAACACTATCGAGTATGCAACGACTCGTCTCTCACCCTTGCTGACAGTGGACAACAGCACGACCTAGATACACAGTTGAAAGGTAGAGTCTGAGATAGATCAGTGTTCTATTCAGGCAACAATCTAAACCTACAAATGGCTACACAAAAGAAATCAGCTCCGTCTTTATTGGTTCAAATGTGTGTTTACTTACATCTGTAAGCTTTAATACATTATTGGTTCAAATGTGTGTTTACTTACATCTGTAAACTATAATACATTATTGGTTCAAATGTGTGTTTACTTACATCTGTAAGCTATTATATATTATTGGTTCAAATGTGTGTTTACTTACATCTGTAAACTATAATACATTATTGGTTCAAATTAATGTTTACTTACATCTGTAAACTATAATACATTATTGCTTCAAATGAGTGTGTACTATAAACTATAATACATTATTGGTTCAAATTAATGTTTACTTACATCTGTAAACTTTACTTACAAATCTTACATCTGTAAACTATAATACATTATTGGTTCAAATGTGTGTTTACTTACATCTGTAAACTATAATATATTATTGCTTCAAATTAATGTTTACTAAACTATAATACATTATTGGTTCAAATGTGTGTTTACTTACATCTGTAAACTATAATACATTATTGGTTCAAATGTGTGTTTACTTACATCTGTAAACTATAATACATTATTGGTTCAAATTAATGTTTACTTACATCTGTAAACTATAATACATTATTGGTTCAAATCAGTGTTTACTTACATCTGTAAACTATAATACATTATTGCTTCAAATGTGTGTACTTACATCTGTAAACTATAATACATTATTGGTTCAAATTCATGTTTACTTACATCTGTAAACTATAACACATTATTGACAAAGTAATTGACAGGTAGAGAGAAACTCAATAGGTACTAAAGTCTTAAAAACAAACAAAAAACATTCGTTGATCAAGTGTTTCGGGGACCTAATGTTACATTAGATAGAATGTCTGAATGTGAATCTTATTTGTAACGTGACAGCCCGTGACTACGATTGAGTCAATTGTTTCCATTGTTTCCATTCCCCTCACCTTACTCATCTTTGTGTACCTATTCTAGTTGTGTTTTAATGTTTAGATAGAAATTTGTTTGTAGCTTTGTAATATTGTATCACGTGACCAAGTCATTTTTTGTCATCTGAGATCAATCAAATAATCGTATCTTATTTTACCTTCCTTGCACTCTAAGTAAGGGGTCACACCTAGGCCATGCCTCTTAACTGTTCCTATATTGTTGTTTTTCCCCGATGGTTCTGGTGCCCAAAGAGGTCAGCCACCCAACAACTAACCATGCTCTTCGTTGCCAGACTTTTCTATCTGGTCATTGCTTTTTTTTGCTTCCTCGCATAGTAAAATAAAGCTCCTTCAGGACGATTACGGCCCATATAGCCGGAGCTTATCAAGGTTTCTATAGCGCTTAGCGGAACAGGTGATAATAATCACCTCCTGGCCAAGATGCTAGTCTGACGTAGATGTTTAGCCCCCCCCCCAAGCTAGTGCTTGTACCCATGTAACACTTGGGTCGAGTGGGGAATGGGATATGTGTTAAGTGTCTTTCCCAAGAACACGACGTCGGGCCTGGGGGTTGCAGGACTCGAACCCGGGACCTCACGATCCCCAGTCCGGCAGCCTAACCACTCGGCCACCCACGCCACATTCTCACATAGTGAGAAATCTTTATTCTATATCTCCCCCCCCAGCTATTTGAGTGCTCTAGTAAGCAGGTTTTGATTTCCCTGTAACGGAGAGGCGCTAAAGAAAGGCATAAGTTGAAGCTCCTACATTCCCCGATGGTGCCAATTTCTGCTGCAGGTAGTCTGATCACAGAAATTTTTCTTCTTTTTTTTTTTTTTAAGTTGTACACTAGTGTAATGGCAAACCAAAGCAAAGAACAGGAAGATGGACGTACCTGTGACCTGGCTGTGCCACACCTGGCAAACACGATGTACCACCAACGTTCCCTTGAGGAGCGGAAAGATCTGTCCCCGGTACAGTTGTACCACGTGGCGCCCAGTCGATTGTAAAGTTTGCATCCAGAAAAACTGATGAACAAAACAAAACAAAACAAAACAAAACAAGAAAAGGATGTTTTAAAAATTTGTATCTCTGAAGAAGAAAGGAACAATAATCTAAATTAAAAATTGAGAGACAAAAAATATTATCACTTAGAAAATATTTTTTAAAAACAACACGTACGTAAAAATAAAAGAAAATAAACAATCCAAAAGAAAGCATGGATGGGAAAATCGCCTCTAAATGTTTAAAGTTGAAAAGAATATTCATTGACAAGCCTAGTTACCCTAAGAAGAAAAACACGTTACCATAGAGACGAATCCTGTTGAAAAAAGGCGGCGTAGGTGAATGACAATTCCACTCAAGTCGGGGAACAATGATTATTTTCGTAATTAAACGAAACTTTTATGGTAGAAAAAAATCTTCCAATGAAAATCATCTTGGAATCATTTAATTTAAAACCTGCGAGGCGAAATCTCATCTGTTATTTTAAGTATGATTCATTATTGTAACGCTCTTTTCATTGGCTGTGAGAAATATAATTCATGTACATTGTATAATCAATTATTTTGATTGAAAGATTACATGGTCATTAATTCCAAAAATAAGGCAGCGAGACTGATTTTGTTTTAAAAGATCTCCGTTGGCAGACAGCCAAATACCGCATTCATTATAGAATGTTATTTCATGCTTATAGACGCTTTTAACGACCTGTCTCCCTTCTGCCTTAAGTCAGATTATTGAGGCCTTCTCCTGTCCGTTTATTGTCTGCTACCTGTGAATCTTCTGCCTTTAATACTTAATCCTTTAATCTTATGGAACAGCTCCGGTTTTGAAACCAGATCACCAGATACTCGTTTAATTCATTCGATAGACGGAATTATTAACTGTGGCATTATAAAACTTTGATATAGTTATTATTATTATTATTATTAGTAGTAGTTATTATATTATTATCATTATTATTATTATTATTATTATTATTATTATTATTATTATTATTATAGTAGTAGTAGTAGTAGTAGTATTATTATTTTTCACTATTATTATTGTTATTTATTATTATTACTATTATTAATTATTATTATTATTATTATTATTATTATTATTATTATTATTATTATTATTATACTTATAATTATTAGTATTATTATTATATCATTCTTACTTTTATCATTATCATCATCATCATCATCATCATCTCATCATCATCATCATCATCGTAACCATCATCTATCACCATCATTATAGTCATCAATATCACCGTTATCATCATCATCATCATTATTATTACTACTACTGCTACCACTACTACTACTGCTGCTTCTGCTGCTGCTACTACTACTACTACTACTACTACTACTACTAGTAGTAGTAGTAACATACTACTACTACTACTATTACAACTACTACTGCTGCTGCTGCTGCTGCTGCTGCTGCTGCTGCTGCTGCTGCTACTACTACTGCTGCTTACTACTACTACTATTACTATTACTACTACTACTACTTACTACTGCTACTACTACTACTACTACTACTACTAGGAAATACTAATACTGCTACTAATAGAGACACTACTAAGACTACTGTGTTACTACTAATGTGTGTAGCAGTAGTAGTAGAAGTAGTAGCAGCAGTGCTGCAGCAGTAGTACTGCTAGTAAGCAGTCAGCAGCAGTAGCACTACTGTTACTACTAGTAGAGAGGAAATACGATATTAGAAGTGTAGAAGGCCTAATAGGTAGAAGTAGAGTAGCAGTTAAAAAGAGTAGAGTAATAGTAGTACTACTACTACTACTAGTAGTAGTAGTAGAGTAGTAGTAGTAGTAGTAGTAGTAGTAGTAGTAGTAGTAATAGTAGTAGTAGTAGTAGTAGTAGTAGTAGTAGTAGTACTAGTAGTAGTAATAAGTAGTATAGTAGTAGTATTATTATTAGTCAACAGATGGTTGCTCAAGTGACCAAGCAACAGAAGCGTTGACGCACAAAGAACCACCAGCTCATAGTTATATATAGATTCTAGATGTCTAATGATCTTATTACATAAGTTTTAAAGACAGACAGAGGTAAGGCGCCGTGTTGAAAGTGAAGACATGTGTTATGACCAAGGACGGCTCGCCAAAAGGTAGAACGAAGCAATCGCCTTGGCTAGCGAAGTCAGAAATCAGAGCCTGCGTGTCCTTTCTTAAAGCAGTCCTTGGTTATGACACCAGAATCTAAGCCACATGGGGACAAACGTGAGAGAAATGTGAAGGTGATCAACAGAAGAAAAAACAACAACGCTTTGGCTACCAGACAGAATGGGGACTCGGCAGTCAAGAGGCAAGGTCTCGTCGGCCTCCTCATTCAACCAAGAGGTCGTGAGTTCAAACCCCGCCGATGGTTGACAAATTTTCGAAATTTTTTCGAGTGTAGTTCGAAACTTTATTAAGCGTCTTATCTTTTCCCTTGTATTTGTCTCGTTTTTTGTTCATATGGGGCTTTAATATAGCCTACAGTTATTGACGCTTTGTTTTTGTCTCATCTTAGTTCCTACATGACTTCAATATTTATTTCACCTCCTTATGCTTTGTGATCACAATGTAGTCGTGTAATATTATATCAAGTACGCAATTTCTTTTTTCTTTTTTTTTCTTTTTTTTTTTTTTTTTTTTTTTTTTTTTTTTTTGGGGGGGTTCATATTGACGTCCTAAATGTCTCTTGTAATGAAATGTAAAAAAAAATCCTATTAGAATATAGATTAATAAACGTTATAATGAACCAATGCTTATTATTGTTGTTTTCAATTCGCTGATTCCTGATTTGATGAATAATCTTATGTCGATATCAACTTGTCATAATTTTAATCAAAACCTTGTTGTGTCTTGAAATCTCTGCATTCTTAAAATTATTAATACACAGCTCTAGCTGATGGAAAGGCGCTCGTAGCTCAGTCGACAGAAGTCTGACTACCGATCGTGATTCGATTCCCAGTCCGGGCAAATTTTTCTGGCCCTCCTGCGAAATGGGTAGCCTAGGTGTATTCCAACATGGCGAAAGTAAAGTCGGTGCGGAAAGCAATGGCAAAACTATCCCATCATACAGTATGTCTAAACTGTACACATGAATTGCTTTTAGGATGTGATGTATGGTTGTAAAGATTTAATCGTATGATTTAAATGTTGTCACAATGCTTAATGTTTTTGTAATCCATCTATTTCGTAAAGCGTTTCTTCTGCATCTTTTTGGTGTAGTTAACGCTATATAAATACTTCTTAATTACATGCTTTATTAAAATAATCATGACTCAAAATTTCGGTTTCCCAACGTTCAACTCTGAGTTTTGGGTAAGTAAACGTAGAGCTCCTTTAAGACCATTACGGCCCATAAAGCCGGAGCTTATCCCGGTTTCTATAGCGCGAAGCGGAAAAGGTCATAAAAATGACCTCCTGGAAAGGATGCTCGTCTGACGCAGGTGCTTACTCCCACTCCCAAGCTTAGTGCTTGCACATTTGCACCTGGGTCGAGTGGGGGAAGCGCGTGTGTTAAGTGTCTTTCTCAAGGAACACAACTTGGGACCTGGCCTTGCGAGGATGTAACCTCGAACCTCACGATCCCAAGTCCAGTAGCCTAACCACTCGGCCACCGGTGCCACTCGGAGTACGAGACTCTATTTTCCACCACCAGACAGAGTCAAGGAATCACCTGAGGTCTGCGTGTTGCTGGTGTTGGAGGGCAATGATCTGGTTGCTGCTTGAGGAGAGTACTGAGTACATTTCGTCACACGTCTATTAAAAAAAACAAAAACAAAAACAAGGATTAACAGTGAGGTAAGAGGAATGCCGAACAGACATGAATGTGAGACAAAAAAACAACATAGAGAAAAGCAAAATAAACAAAAATTGGTGGTGTGTCACCATCTATGTGTGATCTCACTCAACCCAGCTGTGAATGAGTGCATTGCGATATATATAGAGAAAAATATCGTATCAGAGTGTTACTACGAAGCGCCTAACAGACAGTTGTACTGTATGGCTTCCCAGGAAGTTGAGAAGTACTACAAAAATGCGGCACGGTCCGAAAGCTTGCACCTGTGCAGGAGATACACAATTAATACAAACCTTATTTTATCTTTTATTTCTTTATTTTGTTTAACGCCACACTAACTCCTTGTCAGTCTGACTGGACATACAGAAAACGCCTTCAAGTCTTACCCATGACCTGTCATGTAAAACGTTCTTCAAAGTCCTTAAGCCCATAGATCTGGAACTTATCCCGATTTATATAGCGTGAAGCGGAACAGGTGGCAATAATCACCTCCTGGCCAGGACACCAGTCTGACGCAGGTTACTACTCCCTAGCTAGTGTGTGTACCCATTTGCACCTGGATAGAGTGGGGAAAATGCGTCTTAAGTGCCTTTCCAAGGAACTCAACCTCGAGCCTGGCTTTGCTAGGATTCGAACCCGCGACCTCATGATCCCCAGTCCGGTAGCCTTACCGCCGTTGGGCCACATCATCACTTCCCTGTCGTGTAAATGGTAGAAATAAACAGTTTTCTCAGCTTGTCCTGATTTCTTCTAAGCATAAAGACAAACTGTGAGACCATGTCGATGAGGACATGCAACAATAAGTATAGAGGTCCCATAGATAGATCTGTTTGATTGTTTGCTTTCTTTGAAATCTCCCAAACCACCATATGTGGTGACCTCAGGATGAATTCAGAGAGAAAAAGCAAGGTACCAGATAAATGAAAGGGTGAAAGGAAAAGAAGTAGGACCTACCAGCAACAGGCACCAAACACCCCCCTCCATCCTTTACAGAAAAAGACCAGACAAGCCTAAGACAAAATCAGAAAAGCAAAACTTTTAGAATCAAGCAGAATCAAACCTGTGACCTCTGCGTCGGCTCTCCAAACCTTGCCGTGATTTGATTTTGATTTGATTTGGAGTTTACCTACATCCACAACTTATGTGATCTGGGGGGGTTGGTAGGAGTTTTAATTTTGTCCGAACTGCCCTGTAAACAGTCAAGAGATCTTTAAAATGTTCACGGAGTGTTTGACCCACACGGGAGCTTTTCATCGACTGTCTCCGATGGGACTAGATGAGTAAATTTTACTAACATTTTTCAGCTGCTGTCGTGGGCTTGAACCCATGACCTTTCGGTTGAGAGGTCGACACATTGCCTCCGGACTAATGAGTCCCCCTCTCCCCACCCCCACCCCACACCCCATGAAAAAGAGAGAGAGAGCATAACAAACCCAAATAAACCCAGTTTTCATAGCGAGGCGATGGGTGCTGACATTGCGATGATGGTTTCTACTTTCTCTGGGCCTAAGTTTGTTTTTTTTCTTCAGTCCTAGGTTTTTGTTTTGTTCTGTTGTGGGGTTGTTGTTGTTGTTGTTGTTGTTGTTGTTGTTGTTGTTGTTATTGCTGTTTTGTTTTTGATTTTTTAAAGGTTGTTTGTTTTTTTTTTGAGGGGTTGGGATTTTTCTCTCTTTATTTTTGTCGTCTTTGTCCCTTCATTATTCCATTCACGTCCAATCTCTTCCTACCTTGCCTCTGTTGTAGACAGCGTCCCATTGCCCAGGTGTGTCATAGTACATGAGAACTTCCGGGTGCCATACGCCTGGAAAGAAAGAACATCCAACACAGAAATTATTCCAGACACTACGTAGAGTTGGCACAATCTCACAATGTCTCGTGTTCGATGTACAGATTAGTAACCTTGCTGCTACAACTACAATCTGCACTATTGTTTCACAAAGACATGAGCAACAAATGCAACTAACGACTAACTACTACGACTACAACTACTACTAATAATAATAATAATAATAAAAATAATAAATGATAAATAATATACTACTGTTACTACTAATACTACTATTACTACTACCACTTACTACTACTACGCTACTACTACTACTACTACTACCACTACTATTACTACTACTACTACCACTACTACTACCACTACTACTACTACTACTACTACTGCTGTTACTGCTACTACTACTAGTACTACTACTACTACTACTACCACTACTACTACTACTACTACTACTACTGTTACTACTACTAATAGACTACTGTTACTACTACTACTACTACTACTACTACTACCACTACTACTACTACTATACTGCTACTACAACAAATATTACTACTAGTATTACTACCACTCCTCCTCCTACTACTACTACTACTACTACTACTACTACTACTACTGCTACTACTACTAGTACTAGTACCATTACTACTACTGTTACTGCTGCTAAGACTAATATTACCACCAATACCACTACTGCTGCTACTACTGCTGCTGCTGCTACTGCTGGCACACACACTACTACTAGTACTAGTATTACTACTAATACCACTACTACTACTACCACCACTACTGTTAGTACTACCATTACTACTACTACTACTACTACTACTGCTGCTGCTGCTACTACTACCAGCACCAGTTAATACTACTACTACTACTGCTGCTACTGACTACTACTGCTACTACTACTACTGCTACTACTACTACTACTGCTACTACTACTGCTACTGCTACTACTGCTACTACTACTACTGCTACTACTACACCACTACTACTACTGCGTTAATTACTACTACTACTACTACTACTAACTAATACTACTACTACTACTACTACTAAGACTACACCACTACCACCAAGACCACCACCACTACTACTACTACTACCACCACTACCACTACTACTACTACTACTACTACTACTGCTACTACTACTACTACTACTACTACTACTACTACTACTACTACTACTACTACTACTACTACTGCTACTACTACTACTACTGCTACTACTACCAGGTCTCATGAGAAACACTGACATAACTGACATTGTTACTGCTAGCATTACTAATGACTCACCACAGGATAGTGAAACTGATATGACAAAGTACCACTCTCAGTCAGGAAACAGAAACGGGTAATAAAACTTCCAATTCTGTGGAAGAATAGCCATGACACATGTTTGCTAATGTGATAGATATCGACAGCAACATCAACCTACATAACATCAAATCACCTGTTCTTTCCGTCTCTTCGTGATTTGTTGTTGTTGATGATACTGCAACAGGCTTCTATAAACACATGTACCCGAGACTTGCAGTGGTTTGCATAATAAACAAGTATATGTATATAGAATTAAAGCGCAACTCGTCTATTTTTCGTATTCGCATAATTTACGCTATTTTAATCCTCGAAAACTATAATATTTTCGTATATTTCCAAAAGGTATGTGGGGAACGTAGTAATGTAACGGAGAAAAAGAGCAAGAACCAAAAGAAATCCAAAAAATAAAACAATACAAAACAAAAATGGGAAATGATAAGCAATAACGACACCGGTGTAAAACCAATTTACACCATTAAAGCTCTCCTCTAGATAGAACGGACACAAAGACAACTCGGCCATCTATAACAAATACGTATTCTATTTTATCAATTCAACATTTGTCCCCTGCATCCCCTGCTCTATCTTCTCATCTTCTATCCTCTCCTTTTCTACCTTCCCCACCTTTATCTGCTCATCCCCTCTCCTATCCTCTCCTACTCTATCGTTTCCTTCTCTATCCTCTCCTTCTCTATACTCTATCGTTTCCTTCTCTATCCTCTCCTACTCTATCGTTTCCTTCTCTATCCTCTCCTATT
>JAXRKP010000885.1:200000-202099 GCA_037039925.1 Doris montereyensis | reverse complement strand
CTCTCTTTGTCTGACTGTCTGTCTATCTTTCTTTCTCACTCTCTCTTTCTGTACATATATTATCATTGAGTTTGGATATCAGGCCCACGATAGTATTTGCCCACCCACAACCACTATGCGAGTATTTTTTTTCAAAGGTCGTGTGTCTTTGATTTGAACTTATTTGAGACTTCAAGTCAACTGTGGGCAGTTGGCAGGGGTAACTGGTAGGTTTTACTTCCTTCCTTTCTCTCTTTCATTATTGTTTCATCTTGCTGTTTCCTCTGAATTCACAATCAGTTCCCAAATCACATTACAAGTCCATTTCCCAGCATAATTGGATATTTTAGTCAATGCCTCGTGAACATCGGCTTCCAGTGTTTTAGTCCATCTTCAGTCAGTCGTGACGGCGAACAAAGTCCGTCTCAGTTGTGACGGTGGACAAAACACTTTGATGAATAACATGCTTCAAGCCCGCAGTAAAGCACCGGCTATTGTTTGCTCTTCATCTATCCATATAATTTCAAACGAAATTCATGTACACTACTACTTTAGAAATTGACATCTATATTTTACAAGTAAATTCATGCCGGTCGTGACGACGGACAAAGTATTTTGACGAGCAACGGGTTCAAGTCCACGGCTAAACACCGCTTGTTGTGTTATCTTCCCCATCCACATAATTCCCAACTAAATGCATACACCTTATATAAAGTTTTGACATATCATTCATTTTACAATTAATACATGTCAGTTGTGACGAAAAGTGTCAGTCGGGACGCTTTTTGACAGTGGACAAAGTTGTTTCAACTTTCTATATATCCGTTTCCCGAGGGGTATATCGTCATCCGCCGTGCTTTATTAGCAACTATTTGCATTGAACTTAAGTTTCGAATTGATACCATTTTATTACAAAGTCGCATTCCGACAATATCCCACGTATGTCAGTCGTGACGAACGGACAAATATTAGACCAAGCACACAAATTTCGACAATACTTGACTCCAAAGAAAGATCGAAAACTGTCGATTCCAGTTTAAAGGAACAGAAAGATTCCGTAAAGCGCCGAGATCAAGTTTTGTTGTCTGATCGAAAGGGGGACTTTGTGTCGAGAGTAGTACATTTATGACGTAGCAAATGGACAAAAACCGCATCACGACTGACATATTGATTTTCTAAACTGTTCTGTCAAATGCCGTTTTTTGTAAAAAAAAACAAAAACACCGACCTATCGACCTTTTTCATCAACAATTAATCTACTTTAATGGTAACACCAAACAGACTGACGAACGATAACGATAATTGACCCATTTTAACACGTATGAAGATGACCCAGATTTTTAACTCTTCAAAATATCTGATTTTACACTAGAAGTTAACACAATAAATATATTAATTATTTTGATCAATCTAAATTATGATATGTATATCCTGGATATATCATCTTTTGGTTTAATGATAAAAAAATCCAAGAATAGAAATAGAACGATGCATTTTAAACATTTTGTAATTCCTGGTTTTGCGGCACCACCTTTTGTCACTGCCTCATATAAATATACATATACCAGTAAAAACTCGCGATGCACCGGATAAATAAAAAATAAAAACATCATTATGTAAGTTTTGAATGTACGTTCATGTAGACATAATATTTGAACTAGAAAAACATTTTACTGCATGTAACAAGTGTACTCGTGGAATTATTTCCAATTTGGAAAATTCCAGACCAAGACTAAGAGTGATCTGCCCAAGTCTTCATACTCGTCCTTCAATGTATCCGCCATTTTTATCTCCTCTCGTCGGCTCTTCATGACGCAGTGACGTTCCTTCATTCGCTAGTTCTTTTGAGTTGCTTCCCTTGCTCACGACCTCTTCTAACTGACTCGGAACCTCACTGTCTTTCAGAACATCGCGAACGCTCTGATCATGTACATAATTTGCCGTTGCCATCGTCCGCCTTTGACGAGGGATGGACAGTTTCTAGATGGAAGCTGTTCAGACAGTATATAATAATATATCCAAAGAGAGAATTACAAGTTTACGACATGTACAAAACTCTGCTGCCAGGTTTATATATAGATAAAAACAGTGAGACAAGGGGCATGTCGGAAGTGAAGGTA
>JAXRKP010000885.1:165000-192500 GCA_037039925.1 Doris montereyensis | reverse complement strand
GCCCTGCTGCCTTGTAAACAGCCAAGGGATCTTTAACCTGCACCGACTGTGATCTGCACACTTGACTTCCTTTGTTTTATCACATATAATACCTTTTCAGAGGCTATACAGGTCATTTGAACTTTAAATGCACCATAGATCTCAAAATAATCATGAAGTTTTTAAAATGATTGAACATATATATATATAGTAATCAATTTAAATTACAATGCACATTCATTCATCATACAAATATTTTAAATTATAGAGCTCCATATCAATGGCATTTTTAAAAGAATTAATACTGTTTACATTTTTTTTTTTAAACAGTAAATCATTCCATAATTTGACTGTTTGTATGAAAAAATGATGTCTCACAGAAGTAGAATTCCTGTAATATAAATCTTAAATCTATCTCCCAGTAAAATTGACATAAGAATAGTTGAAAAATGATCAGTATTATCTATGTTATGAACAATTTTATACAATTGGAAAAGATCCCCCTGTTTTTCTCTGTATGTTAGTGAGGGAGTCGAAGGAATTTCAATTTTACATCATATAACATATCACTATGTTGCAATTCTCTCAATAACCTTGTCGCTCGTCTTTGTACTCTTTCTAAAAGAATTAATTGCCCTTTTAATAAAGGGCTCCATATACAATTTCCATATTCCAGTATTGTCCGTCTTTGAAGGGACTAGGTGTTTATCCACCTACTCGGACCAGGGGGTAAACTTTACTATAAAAAATGGAGAAAACTTTTCAACCTGCCACGCTGGCACTTGAACCCACGACCATTTGGTTAAGAGGCGGACACCTTGCCTCTGGATTACCAAGTCCCCGAAGAAGAATGATATATAAAAAACCTATGAAATTGACACAGAAACAACAAAATTATTTGAGTTTTACAAAATTGAAATAAAGGTAAGGTAACTTGTTTTTTTTTATCTCTAAATATATATTTCTAATTCGATTTTGATGGGACTTGAACTGGAATTATTGTCTTACAAGATAGAGCTCATTTACATGTATTCATACTTTAGATTTGCCATGATGAATTCCATGATTTTATGTTAGACTGCCTTTACTAACCACAAAGGTGTAAATTTTACGCTAACGTTTACAGGACACAACATGTCTCACTTTGTAGGTTTCTCCCACCTCCAGGGTAATCTGATGAAAGTTTTGTAGAAGGATTTACGTTTTTACCCATTATATACAAATGCCCTGCGTTCAAGATCTTCTCTTTGCACTTCATTAAAATTTTTATTTAAATGTCTTAATTTTAACATTCAAATGATACTAAGATCAGGAAATTGGATAGGACATAGCGAAAATTAAAACAATTTATAAATCCTTGGGAAATAGTCAAAGATGTTTTCCTAAGTAAAATTTATAATTTTCGACCGCTTTTGATGAATCAAAGATCATTTTCAATATTTTAATGTCATGGGCACGATAGAATGCCTTTAAACCTAATTCAGGAAAATATAAACCTAAAGGAAATTTCACATATTAACATAAGTCATCACTACCACTGTAATGAAATTGGTCATTTCAACGTCGGCGATCGGCTCAAGTCGTTAGGTGATTATTTGGATATCTCCGCCTATTTCGGTGGTCGTGCGGGCTCTGCTGCTTAGAGGGTTACGCGGAACCTCTTCCTAAAGCTGTTGATCTAACCCAAATCGAGATACAAGGAATTAAACAATACGGTCAAAAAGATTATAAATATGTTTAACTGAAAATTAACCGCAAGTGAGTTGATTTTATGCAGACTCCACTTTTATGTGAAATAAAAGCATAGAGAAACCGTTTTCAAAGTTAAAACAAACAAAACATCAACAACCTAAAAGTTTGTATTTTAAGTTTTGGTTTCTTGTTTTTAAGGTTGCTCACGGAGATGCTGGTTTGTCGTATACCTTTTCTGGTAACACAGTTCCAGCTCGCCCTGGACACCCCTGCTGCTTGAAGTCCGAGACCTTATCACTCCAAGTATCTGGATATACTTTTAACTTTGTTCTCATCAACAGGTGAGGCACTTGAGAGATGTTTTTTCACCAAGTGTTTAGATCTGATGAAATGCTTTAAAGATGAAAAGTATTGATGAACAGAAAGAGTGATAGATGGATAGATAAAATTTCTTCAAGATTATTACAGCTCATAGGACAAGATAGACAGTTCTGGAGAGGGTCCCAGGCCACGACTTATGTCCCGACCCAAGGGAAGATGGGCGATATTGTATCCTGTTTTCTATAGCGTTAAAACAAAACAGGTGAAAAGTCATTACCTCCTGGACAGGATACTTGTCTGTTGCAGATTTTTACTTAGATTCTATGGTATCTGTTTGCACCTGTTATGCGTCTTAAACAAGAAAACTAGTGTGGTCTCGGACCCAGTATATATATATATGCTGATATTCTAAGCGTTGTAGCGAAACCACACTGTTGTGAGTTTGTAATCACGACGACACTGGTTCCCTACCCATGGCTGGCCCAAATGTTTTTTCACAATGTTGTACTCTTAGGAAAGGTACTTCATTCTACTTTCCTCATTTGACTCAGTTGTGAATGAGTATCCAGCTATGGATCTTGAAAGATCTTGTCAGATTGTTAGTACAATGCGCCTAACAGGCTGATGTACTGTGTGCTCTCCGGGGAGTTGAGAAGGAGTTTGAATGAAATGGCCTTCAGGGAAATAAATGACGTACAGTTGACCAGCTTGCACTTGTGCGGGTATACAGACTTTAAATCCATCTTTATCTTTATTCTGTATTTCAGGATCTCACGATCGGAAATCTGGTAGCCTAACCACGAAGACACTTATGTCGTATATACCATATATATGGTGAACGTATGATGTCGTTGTTACTGATCCAGCAGCATTTGGATGTAATTTGTCCTTCAGCCCAATGCCATGTAGTGGTATCTAGAGGTGTTTCCCATCTGTTGTAGGATTCCATAAATAGTGTTCCAAGTATCAGGTTTCTCGGGAGTAGATTGTCGCGTAGGTCTTTCAATTTGTGGCATTCAACTTGGTGATGGGTCATAGTTTCATGGGGTGGTCACAGAGAGGGCATACTGGGACATGTTCAGGATTAATTCTGCTCAGGTGCATGTTTAGCTGTATGTGGTGTGTTCGGAGCCTGAAGATGGTGACTTGGTCTTTTCGTTTAAGTTGTTTGATGTTGTCATTTGTTTGTGGGGTGGCCAAATGTCGGTATAAATCTCTTCCAGTCTTTCCCCCGAAGCCCATCTGTTCATCTAGTCCTCTTTGCTGTTAACTTTGATGATCTGTTTCGCGGTCTGCATTGTAGTTTTTGTGTTTGGTTGTTCTTGTCTAGATCCCCTTTCGCCAAGAGTGGCTGCTTTGTCATTCCCTGGCGTGTTTACATGTCCAGGGATCCACTGCATTATTAACTCGACGCCATAGGTTTTAAATTAGTTGGTCAGCTTCAAATCTTGTTTGTCTGAGATCAGATCTCTGGCCGTTGTTGAAAGCTTGTAGGACAGACATTGCATCTGTAAAAATGACGATATCTGATATTTTAGCTGGGAATGTATTGAAAACAGTGTTGATGTGGTAGAGTACTGTTTCTATGGTTGCTGCCTCTGCCTTAAAGTTGGTACATTTTTCTCCCAAGCCCCAGAGAATTCATCAGAGGTGCCATCTGGGTATTGGATGTAGATACCATACCCTGAATTTGATTTTGCATGGAGAGCTGACCTATCTATGTATACATGAGTCCAGCTGTCATCAAAGGTTTTTTGTGATGACATCATCAGGGTTAGCGGATCTGATTTCTTTCTTTGATTGTCAATCAGCTCCATCTTGATTTGAGGCTCTTTGAATACAATATTTGGTGGATCTCTGTTCACCCGTGGTGTTTTTTTTTCTTTGTTCCGGGAGATGGTGTCTTTCTTTTAGCTCCATAGCCTGATGTAGTGGTGATTTCTGTTTTATTCTTTATTTTGGTTGCCAGTTATCAACAATTTCTCTGTTTGGATAGGTGGAACTCATCCTTTTGCTTCTTTCACATACCTCTAATACTGCTTTGTATACTATTGACATGCATAGTGGATGTATACTATAGACATACATATGATGGATGTGTACTATGATGGACTTATACTATGGTGAACATACTATGGTGGACGTATACTTTAGTGGATGTATACTATAGACATATATACAATGGATGTGTACTATTGACATGCATAGTGGATGTATACTATGATGGGCATATATTTATGGTGGATGTATACTATGGTGGAAATATACTATAGTCGACATATACTATGGTGGACATATACTATGGTGGATGTATATACTATGGTGGACATATACTATGGTGGATGTACTATGGTGGACATATACTATGGTGGATGTATATACTATGGTGGACGTATACTATGGTGGACATATACTATGGTGGACATATACTATGGTGGAAGTATATACTATGGTGGACGTATACTAGGATGAATGTATACTATGGTGAATGTATACTATGGTGGAAATTTCTTATGGTCGGCGGATATTCTTGTGGAAGGATTAAATTTCAGTGAAATGAAATTAATAAAAAAGAAAAAGTTGCACTGTTTATTTTGATGTTCATATATATATGTAAAATGCCATTTTGATATTTAGTTATTTCTTTCGTAATTGTAACTGAAAGAAACTTTCCGTGTGTCCTATCAATGTGTAATGGCTGTCTTTATAACTTTTATGCCAGGTATCAAAATGGAAATGAATACATGGGGGAACACAAAGACGACGAGCAAGATCTGTGTCAAAGCTACCCCATCGCGTCGCTCTCCTTGGGGCAGCCAAGAGATTTTATCTTCAAGCACCAGGATTGTCGGGGAAGAACGCCAAGCGTAAAATGGACACGGTCTGCCTGTGCCTGGAGAATGGCAGCCTGCTGATGATGAACGCCCCCACCAATAAGTTCTGGTATCACTCTCTTCCCAAGCGAGCAAAGGCCTTTGGGCCTCGCATTAATTTCACTTTTAGAAAAATGGTTCCATCCAAATGTAGGCCGCTCCTGTACAAAAAAAAGACGAATCCTCAACCGATTCTAACCCGAAGATAGATTTAAAAGATCAAGGATAACAATTAACATTGTGCGTCTGGCAATAGTGATGTGATGAGCATTTTGTGCCAGAATGGTTTTGAAAACGAAAATTTCTTGTCAACCCAAGAACTGTAAGTCACATTGTCTACAAGTGAATCTGGTTGCAAATCATCAGATATTGATCTTTATGTCGGTCAGTTCAGTTGTCTTGCATGAAAATAGGAAAACAAAACCCAGGTATGAATTTTGTCTACACACAGTTTGTGGAAGATGTATCAATCCCTTGGAAAAAAAAAATGTAAATTTTCCACATATTTTGTATTTTTATCATAATTTTGTTTGACACTGACATAATACATCAATATAGATCTAAATGAATGGAACTTAACATGCAGAAATCGCTGACATCATCTGGACTATTTATTGTTTTTCTGAAGAGAATGCTTTTTGAAGTATATGTATGATGTATCCATCCAAATAATAAAATCACAGGGATTTCTTTAACCACGTACGGAAATGTCTGGCATTTCTACGTCATGAGTGCTAGGATTATAAAAACTAAGAATTTTTTTATTTCTCTTATTGATTTTCAGCCAAAGAAGAAAGTATGAAATATCTTTTTTCTGTGGCTTGTAAGTTCTGAAAATCTTTGAAGCAATATTTTGAGATTTTTGTGAATGTTTGAATATTTGGGAAGGTTATAAAATGAGAGATGTCAGCTATTTTTAAACTCTTTGGTATAGCAGATTATCTCTCATGGGTTAGTTTTTAGCATGGAATCAATTGGTCTTTCTGCTAGCTTGTTTGATGCTGTTTATTGAAGAGATGAATTATTGTAATACTGCGGGCAGTTGGCGAGTGAAGCTGGTAGACCCTACCTCTTTCCTTTCCTTCTTTCACTTATATTTCATCTTTCTGTTTCCTCTTAATTCCACCCTAGGACGTATTACAATGGTGGACGGTGTAGATTTCAATGAAGCATGAAAATGTAAAACATTGTGATACAACCCATGGAAATATTTCGTTTGTGGGATATTTTCGCCAATGAATGCTTCAGTGATTCTCTAAACTATGCATCAATCTTTTGACATCGCACTCAACTATGTTTTTTACCATGATAATGATAACTTGTGCGTAGAACTTTTTTTAATAAAGATGAAGGATAAAGACAGATTTATTGTCTGTATTCCCGCACAAGTACAGGCTTACCGACTGCATTATTTTCACATACTTATGATGATCAAATTTAATGTTTTGTTACCTGAAGATACAATGGCGTACTTATAAAATTAATATTATATTATATGATGTATATCCACTTCGTCATTGTAAGGACAATTTTTATTTTTTGACTTAGTCGTAACTGAAATTATGAAATAATCACATGTACATGTATTTAGATTTAAGAAAAGAAAGAAAAAATGAGGATCATTGTGAAGCGCCTACCGCTGAAAATTCTTTCTTATAATACCAATTACCAACACCTATCTACCCCTCCCCCTTTCCTTCTCGTGATATAAGAGCCATTCTCAAAACGTGTTTTATTGTGATATGACAGATTTTCCCAGTCAACGTATTTCAAATTTTAAAAAATTGCAAAGCACACACATGTATGTGGGAAATAACTAGAACTAAATGAAGAGACAATGCAGATAATTTACAGTGATTTTGTATCGATACAGTGAATCTGTAAGAAGAGATTTTACATCGCTATCCATTCAATTTCATGTTACATTAAAAATGATGTACCTTGGTGGCCATCTTGTGTTTTCTCTGTTCAGAAAAAAACTGAACCTTTATTTTAGATACGCTTGAACTTTATGAAACGTTTTTATCAGAACAACAATTAACTTTTGAAACGAGGGACCTTCCCTATGGTTCAATTTGTCGATTTGTATCATGTCCTCAAAATGGCTGGATATCTGATATCTCTGGTTTCAAATAAAACTGTTTGCAGATGGACCCAATGGATTTTTTCTTTTTAAGTAAATTTCTGTGCCACCTTAAATTTTCCTAACATCAGGAAGATCCATTTTTTTATAGTTCAATAGGAGTAGTTTGATGAAGCATCTATTTTTGTAGATGATTTGGCAAACTATAATGAAGGCAAACATTTACCATATCTTGAAAGATCAATGCAACTGCATGAACAGGGTTAAAAGATGGGTAGCTGACAACGGTTTTTAATTCTCCACGTCAAAAACTGTATGTGTCCACTTTCATAACTAAAGAAATGCACATGCTGAACTGGGTCTTATTTAACAAAACGCTTTTCTGAGTATCTAAAGGGGCACACGTTTTAGGTGTTATTACTGTTATCTTTGACAGAAGATTGTCCTTTTATTCACATATTCAGAGCCTTAAGAAAAAAATGTCAAAAGGCTTTGAATATTCTGTGAGTTGTGGGTCACATTTATTAGGTGCCGACAGTGTGGCCCTCCTGAAATTATTTAGAACATTAGTCCGGTCCAAGCTGGAGTATGGTTCTCTTATTTATGGATCCGCCCCCAAGAATGTGTTAAAAATGCTAGACCCTATTCATCATCAGTGTCTTCGTATTGCCTTAGGCGCCTTCCTTATTTCACATGTAAAGAGCTTATTATGTTGAAGCAGATGAACCATTTTTGCGTCACCGACGCATAAAACTGTCAATGAATTACTACATGTATTTGAAATGGAAGTCACAGCCCCAAAACCCTGCCTACAAAAAAGTATATTTGAAGCTTTCCCGTCTGTGATATTTGAGACATCCAAAACTACCCCACCGTTTGGCCTCATAAAACAGGGAAACATAAATTACAAGGAAATAAATGATGGTAACTTTCTATTTCCCCCTCCACAGACAAAAACCAATCTAAATTTTGATTTTTTTTATTATCCGAATTCCCAAAAGACAAAACGAGCCCGCAAGTTTTCCAACAGTTGTCATATCTATACAGATGGCTCAAAAGAGAGTGAAATAGTAAGTGCTGCTATTTGCTACATGCATCCAGATCATCCGGAATCCTTGGAATGATTATGAAATTAATAAGAAAACAAATCTAAGGATATTAAGCTTTTACAACATTACTTTATTGATTTGAGTTTTCAAATGGTTATGAAATTAACAAGAAAACAAATCTAAGGATATTAAGCGTTCACAAACATTACTTTATTGAAAAGGTAGGAAAGATATAGAGCATACAATTGTAATGTAATAAATATGATGTGATATTGTGAGGCGGGGCGGAGGGAGATCCATGCAACTCGTAATGGCATTTGCCAAATTGAAGGCACATTTTTTTTATGGCAGACGTGTAACATTTATGTTAGTACGTAGTAAACTTATGAATTGGTTTTTTTTCTTCTTCTCAATTAGCAATGCTTAGTAGGGAAAGGTTACAAAGGGACAGATCATCTGGGTTTTTTCTTCTCAATTAGCAATGCTTAGTAGTTGAGAGAAAGGTTACAAAGGGACAGATTTTCCAAGTATTTCAACCCCCACTTCAACACTAACGACCGTGGTGTTACTATATTATTAATTAATGGTCCCTTCACTCCGATTCCACCATCCTGTAGCAAAATAAATTATGTCTTTACAGACAGAAACCACACGTCTCCAAGACACACATAAACACAGACAAGCACACACACACACACACACACACACACACACACATCAAATCAAATAATTGTCCATGTCGTCCTAAGTCCCATTGCGGCGGTGGACAGCTGCTGCAGTAGTTGTTGAGATGGCTGACTCAGACTCAGAGTACTCAGAGACCAGCGGACACCAGGATGGCGAGAGCCAACACCAGCCCCAGGAAGAGACTCGCCACTTTGGAGGAACCGTTGCCCAGCCCGTCGTTTAGGAACAGGTCCGGATCGGTGACGTCGCAGATGACGCGGTTCGAGTCCTTTTCACACGTTGCCGGCATGAGTAGATCGTAGATTATGTCAGAGTAGACCCTGGCTGTGGTACACCCACACACTTTGTACACTTTCTTGAAGCACTGCGCCATGAAAGGAAGCGTCCTAGGGGGAGAGGGGAGGGGAGTAGATGGAGGGGGAAGGCGGAGGAGGAGAAGAGGGGAGGTGAAAGGTCAGATACAATTTAAACAATGATGTCAATTAAAGTATTTGAAAAAAAATGTTTTAAAGCAAAACAAAAACAGTGGTGATGTACAGTAGAATTAATTAGAATAATTGAAATTTACCACGTCCACCATATGCGGCGATCTCAAGGTGAATTACGAGGAAACAGTAAGATTTTGATTTGATTTTACCCACATCCACCACAAAGGTAATTCTCGGTGGTTTTGATAAGATCCTTAATTTTGTCCAGACTGTCACTGCCATGAAAACAGTCAAGGCATCTACTTTAACGCACACACACGTAGCGTTGTGATCTGCACACGCGACCTCCTTTCTATCGCCTGTCTCCGATATGGGACTAGGTGTCGATTCACCTACCTGGATCGGCAGGGTAGAGTTTAGTTTGGGGGAGGAGGAGGAGGAGTGGGCGCGGTGGGAAGGTTTAACTCGAAACTAAAGCTCGAGAAAACGTTTCATCCTGCTGCCATGCCACGACTTTCTGCTTGACAGACCGACACCTTGCCTATGAATTACCAAAATCCCCTAAAAAAAAACAACAAATTGTAGGCTACCGGTAGCCTTGCAGGCACAGAATGATGTCGCCCCTGGCATTCCAAAACCAATGTCTTTCAGCCTGCCATCGACGTACGAGAAATGGGCCAATCCAGAGGTTGGCGTTACGGGTGGTAGTTAGGCTACATTGCCAACCAGTTGGTTTTTTGGTTTTTTAACTGTACCGCCCTTGCGGGCACCGAATGGTGTCACTGTCACTGTCACGCCTGGCTGGCATTCCAATGTCTTTAGTCAAAAGAATATACTGGGGACTGTCATCTGGCTAACGTTCTCTGCAACAGGAGCGACCCCACCCATGTTGACTAACTGAGCAATAAGGGAACGTTTTTTTTTTGCCCAAGGGAAGCAGCCAAAATGCCAGAAGTGGGGCTCGAACCCTGTACCTCTGGGTCGGTCACAGTGCAATGCCTTTTTTTTTTTTAACCAGTCGGCCATCTCCTCCCTCCTAAACAGGTTTTAGTTTTATTATTTGATTTGATTTTACCCACATCCACAACTAAGGTGATCTCGGGGTTTTAGGTAGGATTTTTTATTTTTTATTTTGCCCGGAATGCCCAGTAAGTAAACATCCGAGGCGTCTTTAACTAACGTGCACAGTCTTGTTAACTGCACACGGGACCTCCTGCTTATCGTCCGTCTCCAACTCCAATGGGACTAGGTGTCAATCCACGTACCTTGGATCAAAGGGACACGAATTTAATCGCGAAAAAGCTCGATAAAAATTGTTAACGGTCATGTCATAGGATCTGGAAGAACCCACGACATGTGGATTGAAAGTCCCCCGGGACATGGTGGGGGGGGGGGGGGGGCAAAGGTAAAGACAATGTTCCTTCAAGGCCATTAATTAAAGCCCATAGAACCACCGGAGCTTATCGCAGTTTCAATAGCGTGAAGCGGAACAGATTATGACAATAATCGCCTCCTGGCCAGGACGCTAGTCTGACACAGGTTTTTTTACTCCCAAGCTAGTGCTTGTACCCATTTGCACCTGGGTAGGTAAAGTGGGTAGAATGTGAATGTGAGTTAAGCGTCTTTCCCAAGGAACACAATGTCGGACCTAGCTTTGTCAGTCAGGATTCGAACCTGAGACCTCATGATATCCCCCCACAGCACGGCAGCCTAATCGCTCGGCCATCGCGACGCCACGGTAAGGAGTAAGGATGGGGGTGGGGGGCGAAGGTGCAGTGTGCTGCCTTTAAATTAAACTGTTTCAACTCACTCGCATCTCAACTTGTGTAAGGTGTCAACGTCCGTGAGCTGGTCTGCTCTGCTTACTGTACATTTTTCTACTGCCTCAAGGTTTCGCTCGCTGCAGCTGAAATTCATGTCTTTAAAAAAAAAAAATGTAAAAAGGGAGGAAGGGAGAGAAGTACATATTATATTTGATTTGATATTTTGATATTACCCACATCCACAACTAAGGTGATCTCGAAGATTTTGGTAGAATTTTTTTTATTTTGCCCGTACTGACTGCCTTGTAAACAGCCAAGGATCTTTAACGCGCACAGAGTGTTGTGACCTGCACACCGGAACCTCCTTTTTATCTTCCGTCTCCGATGGGACTAGGTGCCGATTCGCCTACCTAGACCAGGGGGAGGGGGGGAGGGGGTAGATTTAGCTCGAAAATACAACTCGAGAAAATCTTTCAACCGTTGGCGGGGCTCGAACCCACTACCTGTTGGTTGAGAGGCCGACATCTTGCCTATGGACTACCGAGTCCTTCTAGGGAGCGAAGAGGTGGAGAAAAAAGATAAGACACAAAACAAAAAGGTGCAAATGCAATTTTCGTTTGGCTTTTCCCCCATTCTTAATCCTCCACACCAGTCCCCATCTCTCTATCGTAATCATCACCATTAATCTAAATCATCGTCTTAATCAACACCATCGGTCTCCATCTTTATATTAATCATCACCATTCATCTTAACCCCACGCGTTGAAACCACGACCTTTCAGTTGAGAGACAGACACCTTGTCTTTGGACTACCGAGCTCCCTTCTGACAGACATTTTATGGTGAATTAAGAAGAAACAGCAAGATAATAAATAAGAGAAGTGGGTGAAATAAAAGAAGAGGAGGCTACCATTAAAGCCGCCCAGCTGTCCATCCCCTTAGTTTCCATTGCCATCTTTATCCTGAACATCAGTCTCCATTGCCATTTTCATCATCCACGTCAGTTTCCATTGCCATTTTCATCATCCACGTTTTCATCATCCACGTCAGTCTCCATTGCCATTTTCATCATCCACGTCAGTCTCCATTGCCATTTTCATCATCCACGTCAGTCTCCATTGCCATTTTCATCATCCACGTCAGACTCCATTGCCATTTTCATCATCCACGTCAGACTCCATCGCCATGTTAATTCCATTGCATCCACATCATCTCCATCGTCATTTTAATCATCAACATCATACTCCATCGTCATGCTAATCATCAACATCATCCATCGCCATGCTAATCATCATCAGACTCCATCGCCATCCTAATCATCAACATCATACTCCATCGTCATGCTAATCTTCAACATCATACTCCATCGCCATGCTAATCATCATCAGACTCCATCGCCATGCTAATCATCAACATCAGACTCCATCGCCATGCTAATCATCAACATCAGACTCCATCGCCATGCTAATCATCAACATCCAAACTCCATCGCCATGCTAATCATCATCAGACTCCATCGCCATGCTAATCATCAACATGAGACTCCATCGCCATGCTAATCATCAATATCAGACTCCATCGCCATGCTAATTCATCAACATCAGACTCCATCGCCATGCTAATCATCAACATCAGACTCCATCGTCATGCTAATCATCAACATCAGACTCCATCCCCATGCTAATCATCAACATCAGACTCCATCGCCATGCTAATCATCAACATCAGACTCCATCCCCATGCTAATCATCAACATCAGACTATCGCCATGCTAATCATCAACATCAGACTCCATCGCCATGCTAATCATCAACATCAGACTCCATCGCCATGCTAATCATCAATATCAGACTCCATCGCCATGTTAATCATCAACATCAGACTCCATCGCCATGCTAATCATCAACATCAGACTCCATCGCCATGCTAATCATCAACATCAGACTCCATTGCCATGCTAATCATCAACATCAGACTCAATCGTCATGCTAATCATCAACATCAGACTCCATCCCAATGCTAATCATCAACATCAGACTCCATCGCCATGCTAATCATCAACATCAGACTCCATCGCCATGCTAATCATCAACATCAGACTATCGCCATGCTAATCATCAACATCAGACTCCATCGCCATGCTAATCATCAACATCAGACTCCATCGCCATGTTAATCATCAACATCAGACTCCATCGCCATCCTAATCATCAACATGAGACTCCATCGCCATGCTAATCATCAATATCAGACTCCATCGCCATGCTAATTATCAACATCACACTCCATCGCCATGCTAATCATCAACATCAGACTCCATTGCCAAGCTAATCATCAACATCAGACTCCATCGCTATACTAATAATCAACATCAGACTCAATTACCATTCTAATCATCAACATCAGACTCCATCACCATGCTAATCATCAACATCAGACTCCATCACCATGCTAATCATCAACATCAAACTCCATCACCATGCTAATCATCAACATCAGACTCCATTACCATGCTAATCATCAACATCAAACTCCATCACCATGCTAATCATCAACATCAGACTCCATCGCCATGCTAATCAGTAACATCAGACTCCATCGCCATTCTAATCACCAACATCAGACTCTATCGTCATTCTAATCACCAACATCAGACTCCATCATCATTCTAAACATCCACATCAGACTCCATCATCATTCTAAACATCCACATCAGACTACATCATCATTCTAAACATCCACATGAGACTCAATTATCATTCTAAACATCCACATCAGACTCCATCATCATTCTAAACATCCACATCAGACTCCATCGCCATTCTAATCATCATCAGACTCCATCGCCAAACTAATCATTAATATTAGTCTCCATCACCATTTTAATCTTCAATATCAGACTACATCACCATTTTAACCTTTAACATCAGACTCCATCACCATTTTAATCTTCAACAGCAGACTCCATCACCATTTTAACCTTTAACATCAAACTCCATTTCTATTTTAACCTTCAACATCAGACTCCATCGCCATTCTAATCTTCAACATCAAACTCCATTGCCATTTTAACCTTCAACATCAAACTCCATCGCCATTTTAATCTTCAACATCAAATTCCATCGCAATTCTAATCATCAAAATCAGTCTATCGCCATTCTCATCATCAACATAAAACTCCATCGCCATTCTAATCATCAACATCAGTCTATCGCCATTCTCATCATCAACATCAAACTCCATCACCATTCTAATCCTCAAGATCCTCAACAAGAGCGCTCTACGAGCGACGGAGAGACAAATGTCTTCATTGTAATTATCCTGTCCAGCACATATGGTTATCTCAGAGAAAAACAAGAGGAAGTAGCAATATGGGGGGAAAAAGAATTAAAGAAGGAAAGAAAAGAAGTAGAGATAACAACGGGGGCCTTCGCGGAGATTGATGGTTCGCATCTGTCTGGTGCCTCAAAGATTGTTGCTGTTTATTCCATTGCATTAGCCTCGCAATTTTCGCTACTATGTACCATTGCGAAAAACACCAATGAATGACAACTCCACCAAACGAGAAATATATAGAATCCAGATCTAGATCTAAGCACTAATATAATATAAGATATCGAGATTTAGATATATTCTATTAGCAATAAAACAGATAAATAACGTGAACAACAAAGAGATGTGGTAATGTAAACTATCTAAACAGCTGCAAATGGTATAAAGGAGCCACAGTGGATTAATTAGTGTTTAGATCTAGATCTAAATTCTATTTATTTCTCGTTTGTCGTCCGATGAACGGTTATACCCGAAACGTCACGTGTTTGTTCTGTCTTTATTGGTGGAGTTGTCACTTATTGTCGATTTTCACCTTTGATTTCACTCCACTGTGGCTATTTTGCATTACTATGTACTATGTAGTTCCTCAAGATTATAAAGGATTTATTTTCCTCGATCCTGGCAGACTTACTTAAATCATTTACAAGTTTACACATTAGAAGACAAAAACATGACTTACTTTGGTAGTTGGAACACAAGGCGTTTACAGCTACACTTACTTTGGTAGTTGTTACATAAAACGTTTACAGCTACACTTACGTTGGTAGTTGTTACATAAAACGTTTACAGCTACACTTACTTTGTCAGTTGTTACATAAAACGTTTACAGCTACACACTTTAGTAGTTGTTACATACAACGTTTACAGCTATACCTACTTTGGTAATTGTTACATAAAACGTTTACAGCTATAACTACTTTGGTAGTTGTTACATACAGCGTTCACAGCTATAACTACTTTGGTAGTTGTTACATACAGCGTTCACAGCTATAACTACTTTGGTAGTTGTTACATACAGCGTTTACAGCAGTCAGTTGTTACATAAAACGTTAACAGCTATACATACTTTGGTTGTTGCTACATACAGCGTTCACAGCTATAACTACTTTGGTAGTTGTTACATACAGCGTTCACAGCTATAACTACTTTGTCAGTTGTTACACAAAACGTTTACAGCTACACTTACTTTGTCAGTTGTTACATAAAACGTTTACAGCTACACTTACTTTGTCAGTTGTTACATAAAACGTTAACAGCTATACATACTTTGGTTGTTGCTACATAAAACGTTTACAGCTACACTTACTTTGTCAGTTGTTACATAAAACGTTTACAGCTACACTTACTTTGTCAGTTGTTACATAAAATGTTTACAGCTATACCTACTTTGTTTACAGCTAGTCAGTTGTTACATAAAACGTTTAAAACGTTGTTGTTACAGCTACACTTACTTTGTCAGTTGTTACATAAAACGTTTAAAGTTATACTTACTTTGGTTGTTGTTACATAAAACGTTTACAGTTATACTTACTTTGTCAGTTGTTACATAAAACGTTTACAGCTATTTGGTAGTTGCTACATAAAACGTTTAAAGTTATACTTACTTTGGTTGTTGTTACATAAAACGTTTACAGCTATACCTACTTGGTAGTTTACAGTTACATAAAACGTTTACAGCTATACATACTTTGGTAGTTGCTACATAAAACGTTTAAACTTATACTTACTTTGGTTGTTGTTACATAAAACGTTTACAGCTATACATACTTTGGTTGTTGTTACATAAAACGTTTACAGCTATACATACTTTGGTTGTTGTTACATAAAACGTTTACAGCTATACATACTTTGGTTGTTACATAAAACGTTTACAGCTATACATACTTTGGTTGTTGTTACATAAAACGTTTACAGTTATACTTAATTTAGTAGCTGTGACAAAAACAAGTTTATTACAGCCTTATATATTCGAGTTTTGATTTGATTTGATTTGATTTGATTTGAATTTGATTTGTTTATCTACGCACATACATTACCAAAGTGATATTGGCGTTTTTGTTTGTTAATTATTTTAGATTGAGAAGGTGGTGGAGGGAGGGTGGGTCGTGGATTACAATTTTACCCAGACCGGCCATACGAACTTTAACGTGCCTTACGCCGTGCCTTGAATGTTGTACATGGGACCTCCTTTTTTGTCGTCCAGTCTCCGATAAGGAGAGTAGGATTCGATCCATTCGATTCTCGAGGATGGATTGTTTCATTGGGATTCTTGGATTGTTTCATTGGGACTCTCGAGGATGGATTGTTTTATTGGGACTCTCGAGGGTGGATTGTTTCATTGGGACTCTCGAGGGTGGATTGGGGACTGGGGGTGGATTATTTCATTGGGACTCTCGAGGGTGGATTATTTCGTTGGGACTCTCGAGGGTGGATTATTTCATTGGGACTCTCGAGGGTGGATGGACTTAGGGTTTGTTTCATTGGGACTCTCGAGGGTGGATTATTTCATTGGGACTCTCGAGGGTGGATTATTTCATTGGGACTCTCGAGGGTGGATTGTTTCATTGGGACTCTCGAGGGTGGATTATTTCATTGGGACTCTCGAGGGTGGATTATTTCATTGGGACTCTCGAGGGTGGATTATTTCATTGGGACTTGATGATTAAAAACTATTTCATTGGGACTCTCGAGATTATTTCAAAAAAAAAAACTAGACAATTAAACTTTGTCAAGCTGTGGTGGGGGAATCGAACCCACAACCCTTTTGTTTTGGGAAGCAGACAAGACAACGACTTGACCTCTTCACCCCCTTGACCACCACCTTACTGACTTACTTTGTAAATTTCTACAGAAGATCAGCACAACCTTCAACATGTTCTCAGGGCTTGGCACGTTCCATTTCGCATCATCAGGGGCACAGTCGGTATCGATTTGATAGCAGCAGTGCACAGCTCCTTGCAACTCTGTGCTGAAGTTTCTGGAAAGTACAAACACAACAACAAAAAGGGTAAAGACAAATATCGAGGCCAGGGGCATGTCGAAAGTGAAGGAAATAACATTGAATAATATAAGCCTATGGGACTTTTGATATTATTCAATGTCATTTCCTTCACACACAAACAAAGGTAAATAAGGACTATTTTTCTTTTTAGGCTTCATTGAAATTTCCTGTCAACCGTACTACCGGTATACGCAGTGATCTCAGGGGTAATTTAAGAAGAAAAAGCAAATGTTATAAAAGATCAGTTTGTTTCTTTGAAATTTATCCCATCCACCATTGCGGTGATGTCAGGTTGAATTAAGAGGAAACAGCAAGATGAAAGATCAGTGGAAAAAAGAGAGAATGTGATTGTTTCTTTGAAGTTTATACCCTGTCCATCATTGCGGTAATCTCGTGTTGAATTAAGAGGAAGCAGCAAGATGAAAGACAAATGAAAAAAAGAAGGAAAGTAAAGAAGTAGGACCTACCAGAAGAGCCCGCCATCTGCCTGTTCTGTTTTATTGAAATGTCCTGTCACCATATACGCTGTGATCTCAGAAGTAGATTAAGATTTTTTTTTATCTGATCTGATTTACCCACATCCACATCACAACTAAGGGGATCTCGGGGTTTTTGGTAAGATTTTTAATTTTGCCCACACTGCCTTGTAAACAGCAAAGGGATCTTTAACGTGCACATAGTGTTGTGATCTGCACACAGGACCTCCTTTTTATCGCTTGATTTTGCTCGAAAAAATACGAGACAATTTTCAATCGTTGACGGGGCTCACATTCAAACTCACTACCTCTAGGTTGAGAGGCCGACACCTTGCCTCTGAACTACCGAATCCCCCGTAGATTAAGAAGGAAAAGCAATATAATAGATAAGTGAAAGTGAAAGGAAAGTAGTAGGACCCACCAGCAGGCCTAATTCAATCGCCTGCTTATCAGTTGTCAATCACAAATAGTGCGTGTGTGTGTGTGTGTGTGTGTGTGTGTGTGTGAGAGAGAGAGAGAGAGGGGGGACAGAGGGACAGAGACAGACACAGACACAGAGAGAGAGAGAGAGAGAGGAGGGGGGTCGAGAGGTCCCGAGAGGGGGGAGGAGAGGGAGGGAGAGAGGAGGATGGAGGAGGTCGAGATAGGGAGGAGGGAGGGAGAGAGAGAGAGAGAGAGAGAGAGAGAGAGAGAGAGAGAGAGAGAGAGAGAGAGAGAGAGAGAGAGAGAGAGAGAGAGAGAGAGAGAGAGAGACAGAGACAGAGACAGAGACAGAGACAGAGGGAGCGAGAGAGAGCGAGAGGGAGGGAGGGAGTAAGAGAGGGGGAGAGAAAGAGAACGAGACATAGACAGTAAGAGACAGACAACCGAACAGGTAGACAGACAAAAAAACAGAAAAACTCCGATCTATAAGCGTTCTTAGACTGTTCAAATTATGGCGTATATCATTGTTATGTTGTGTGTGTGTGTTGTGTGTGTTATTCAATTCCCTATGGGTAAACCATGTCATTGCTCTTCAGTTGTCTCCTACTCCATCTCCGCTTCCAGCTCTTATCATCATTCTAAATGGTATAATGCTTCATGAGACTTTGATTTGATTACAAGTTTTTTTTACAATAAACCAACATGTGCAGTGAAAGTAGTTGGAAACATATCTGCAGAATTTGATGTTGATATAGGAGTAAGACAGGGTTGTATCCCGTCCTTTTTTGTTTATCACATTTATGGATTCAAAAATGAAGAAAATGAATGTAGGTATGTGGAAGCTTTTAACCAGTAAATGTATCAATGCTTTTATTTGCCGATGTTCTGCTTGAAAAATCAGAAAGTGACCTTCAGTCGATTATCAACATTATGGACAATGAACTAAAGAAAAGAGAAATGAGAGTAAATGCAAAGAAAACCAAAACAATGTTAGTAACCAGGGAAGCTAAAACACAAAATCTTAAATTGGGCAGGGAGAATTTAGAACAAATTTACAGCTACAATTACCCAGGAGTAATGATTAACTCAGAGGGTAAACTAAGAGAAGAAATCGGCCAGAGAATCAAAAAGGCAAGTGCAATATATAACCATCTATGAAAGGCATTTATAGGTAAGCAAGAATTGTCAACAAAAACCAAAATGGCAGTATACAATACAGTTTATTATTCTACTCTCCTCTATGGCAGCGAAACCTGGACCTTAGACAGCAGAGAATACAGTAGAGTACAGGCAGCTGGAATGAAATTTCTAAGAAGAGTAGAGGGAAAACTAAAAGAGACAAAATCAGAAACACAACAATAAGAGATCAAACCAAAGCAGATGGCATAAAAATTAAGATAGAAACAAATCAATTGAGATGGTTTGGGCATGTAAACAGAATGAATGACAATAGAATAGCTAAATCAGTATACAGTGCTAAAGCTCAAGGTAAAAGACCAAAAGGCAGACCTCGGAGAAAATGGGAAGAAGATATAAAAGAGGCATTGAAGCATAGAAATTTAACGTTTTTGCAAGAAAACAGAAAATGCCATGACAGGACATCATTGAGAAAGATCATCTCAGGCATTTGAACCCATACACCGAAAGGTAGAATGGGAACTCATAAAGAAAGAAAGAACCCATACACCGAAAAGTAGAATGGGAACTGATAAAGAAAGAAAGAACCCATACACCGAAAAGTAGAATGGGAACTGATAAAGAAAGAAAGAAAGATTCCGAGGAGGCCAGTAACCACACTACCAACAGTGATCAACAACGAACTGTCCCCATTAGCCTCTGATATATCGCCGAAAACCAAAAGACGACCTGCACCATGTCAGATTACTGGCACAAGATCGATAAACCGGAAATCTCCTCATTAAACGGATCGCAGAAGTGGTTGAGGGATCCTGTTCTGAAAATCAGGATGCGAAAAGTGTCATATTTTACTCGAAAAAAACTCGAGAGAATTTTCCAACCGTTGGCGTGGCTTGAACCCATGACATTTTGGGTTGAGAGGCCGACACCTTGCCTTGCCTCTGGGTTACCCAGCCCCCCCCCACCAACTCGACCCGGGTGCAAATGGGTAACAAAATACAACAGCTTGGGTTTGTTTCTTTCTTTAAGAAGTACCCCTGTCCATCGTGGCGGTAATCTCATGGTTCGTAACTGACTAATATTCCTCGTGTTTGATTTGATTTGATTTGATTTACCCACATCCAGAACTAAGGTGATCTCGGGGTTTTTTGGTAGATTTTCTTAAATTTTGACCGGATTACCCTGTAAACAACCAAGGGATCTTTAACGTGCACAGAGTGTTGTGATCTGCAAACGCACCTCCCTTTATCGTCCGTCTCTGATGGGACTAGGTGTCGATCACCTACCTGGGGGAGGGGGGGAGGTACATTCTTCAACCGTTCTAGAACCCACTACCTTTGGTTGAGAGGCCGACACCTTGCCTTTGGACTACTGAGTCCCCCTATTCCTCGTGTCTTGTTTAGGTAGGATATGAGGTACTTTAAAACATCCAAAAAAAAACTTTCGTGTATATTTGTAAATATTATTTTTTTAAATAGTCAAACCGTTAAAAATGTTCAACATTAAGTCTTCTACATTTGATGAATCAATTTTAATTTCTTTGCAAAATTCCGAAACGGATTTTCGGATCAGTTTCTCGAAAGAGGTATAATAAATTGTTTCTTTCAGAATAATGTTTCGATCGTATACATCAACCGGATTGGGAGTACGATTAACACACCTGCCATAAGACTAGCATTCTGATCATTATCATCTGCTGTCGCTTCACGGTATGCAAAAGCGGATAAGCCACAGGTTCTCAATTTACCCTAGAACAGTGTTAAAGGCTGTGGAATGGACTGCCAACCGTATCAAACCTCGGCGGTAGCACTGAACACTTTAAGATCAGCATTAAACGCATCATCTTAAAATCAAAATTGATTCACGGCTTTAAACTAGTATGCAACCTGACAGCAATGCTCAAGAATTGAGATTGTGGTGATCATGAGGTCCCCGGTTTGAATCCTGGCAAAGCTAGGTTCGACAGTGTGTTCCTAGTGGGCGGGAGGGGGGGGGGGTGGTTGGAGGCAGTGGAACATCTGACACGCATATTTTTCTCTACTCGACTCCTTAGATGCATATGGGTGCAAACTGCAAGCACCACTAGCTTGAGGGTAAAAAGCTGCGTCAGCACCAGTACGTCACGGAGGTCTGTGATGGGTCACCCCCCCCCCCCTACCTGCTGCTGATCCGCTTCACATTATTCACGTTATATAAACAATAAACCGGGGGATACTCTTCGGCTCTATGGGCCATAATGGCGTTGAAGGAGGAACTTACTTTTAAGTTGACTTTTACTTTTTACTTGGGGACTTGGTAGTCCACAGAGGCAAGGCGTCGGCCTCCCAACCAAAAAGTAGTGGGTTCGAGCCCCGCCCACGGCTGGAAAAATTTTCTCGGAGTTTTTTTCGAGCAAAATCTACCCCTGGAGATCACTTAGGTTGAGCTGTGGTTGTGGGTAAATCAAATCAAATCAAATCAATCAATCAAACTTTTTTTTTAACTCACGTGCAGAACTCGTGGCCGTAGTTCTGATACAAGTCGGCCATTGGCAACTCGTAGGTGATATCGGTGGCGGCGGTTCGGTAGCGGCTGAATACATCCGGGGCGTGCAAGTTTCGGTCGTTGAAGCATTTCTCATAGCCGTCCACCCGCGCCACTCTTGAAGAGCAGTCAGAGACGGAGCAGAGAGCTGGGGTCAGACACGTGGCCACAGCTGGTGGAGGGATGAAGGGTGGGGATGAAGGGGGAGGGGGAGGGGGAGAGGGAGAGGGTTAGGGGTGGGGCGGGGCGTGGGGGTAGGGCAAAGGTAATGGCGGTTAAAAGTGATACAGCTAATGGTAATATTGACGGTGGTAATAAAGGTAATGATGGTAATAATGATGATGATGATGATGATAATAATAAAATAAAAATAAAAATAAAAATAATAATAAAAATAATAACAATAACAATAACAATAATAATGATAACCATGATAACGATGGTGATAACGATGAGGATGATGACGATGACGATGAGGATGATGATGATGATGATGATGATGATGATGATGATGATGAAGACGACGACGATGATGATAATAATAATAATGATAATAATAATGATAATAATAATGAAAATACTAATGATAATACTAATGATAATACTAATGATAATAATAATGATAATGATAATACTGATGATAATAATAATGATGATGATAATGATAATGATAATAATGATAATGATAATGATGATAATGATGATAATAAGGATAATGATAATGATAATGATGATAATGATAATGATGATAATGATGACAATAAGGATAATGATAATAATGATAATGATGATAATAATAATAATAATAATAGTAATAATAATAATAATGATGATAATAATAATAATAACAACAATATTAATAATAACAATAATAACAATAACAACAATAATAATAATAACAACAATAATAATAACAATAATAACAATAACAATAATAATAATAATAATAATAACAACAATAATAATAACAATAATAATAACAATAATAATAATAATAATAATAATAATAATAATAATAATAATAATAATAATAATAACCCTGCAAATGTGTAAATCAGAAAAACACTAGGGTTGCATAACTTTGCTTGTCTTGTGATGCCCGCTAGAGTCCCATCGACTGGTTTCTAAAAACACCTTCACAACTTCTTTGCAGCCTTGATCGATAATTTTATTACTTTGAATGTACCCTGCCCACCACATGCGGTGATCTGGTGGTGAAACCGAATGAAACATCGAGATGAGACATGGAAGCCCTGAGAGAAGTAGGGCCTACCAGTGGCTCCCGCCAGATACCGACAAATGATTGACGATCCGTGATGGGTTCGGGAGGACTCGGTAATCCAGAGCAAGGTGTCGGCCTCTCAACCACGAGGTAGCGGGTTCGAGCCCCACCGACGGTTGAAATATTTTCTCAAGTTTTTCGAGAAAAACCTATCTAATAATAATAGCTAAATCAGTATGCAATGCTAAAACCCAAGGTAAAAGATCAAAAGGTGGGCCGCGAAGAAAGTGGAACGAAGATGTATAAAAATGGCACTAAAGCACAGAAATATGACCTTGACAGAAGGAAACAGAACATGTCAGGGACAAGGTAGCCTGGTGAAAGATCATTTCGGGTATCTAAACCCATGCACTCGAGTGTAGAATGCGAACTGACACAGAAATAAAGAATCGTAATAATATGCAGTTGTCTGCTAGTGAATTCAGAGGGAACAGCCAAATGAAAGACGCAAAGGAAAGATTGGAAAGAAGTATGACCTTACCAGTCAGTAGTACCCCACCCACTCACAGCCCACTTGACGTTTGCTATCAGCCTTGCCACCGATTGTCACGCCAGTGCTCTAGTGGCAGTCACGTGGGATCTGAAGCCTCGAGGTCAGAGTTTTGAATCCCGGTTTTGCCTGACCCCGGTAAAAACGAATTTCAAAACACGATTTTCTTTACTCGACATAGGTGCTAATAATATTATACTTACCAGCCCCATTGCTCGATGGTATCATTCTAGGCCTAGATACTACTTGAGCCATTACTAGATACAATTCGAATCTCATCACGGTCTCAGGCCAGAGGTGATGAATACTAGTTTCCGTTTTGATACCAACCTACACAATGATTACTAACTCTTTTGCCTTGATGAGATCAGATTGAAAGTGAAAGGCAGGGCTGACCGAAGCAGTGTCTCTTGATCGGCACCTTTCGCTTGTCGTTATTCCCGCCCACACTACATCATTTGCAGCATCCTACCCACCCCGCCCCCCCCACCCCTTTTCACGCCAATCCTTTTGAGCATTAAAGCCTAGCTAACTTTCAGGCCACTACCCCACCCTCTCCTACCACGGTGACCGCCCAGTTTATTACTACTTACCAGAGTCTCTCACTGAGTCACTACCCCACCCTCTCCTACCACGGTGACCGCCCAGTTTATTACTACTTACCAGAGTCTCTCACTGAGTCACTAGCGCACCACTCCACGTTGCCGTGAATCCCATGAATCCTCCTTAGCCATGAATCCATGAATCCATGAGGGCCAAGACTCAGACTGTTCATATTCGTTGCCGTGAATCCCATGAATCCATGAGGGCCAAGACTCAGACTGTTCATAATTCGTTGTTCCGTGAATCCCATGAATCCATGAGGGCCAAGACTCAGACTGTTCATATTCGTTGCCGTGAATCCCATGAATCCACGAGGGTTCAAGGCTCTGAGTGTTCAAATTCGTTGCCATGAATCCCATGAATGCACGAGGGCCAAGGCTCTGAGTGTTCAAATTCGTTGCCGTGAATCCCCATGAATCCACGAGGGCCAATGCTCAGACTGTTCATATTCGTTACCGTGAATCCCATGAATCCATGAGGGCCAAGGCTGAATCAGTGTTCATATTCAATCCCATGAATCCACGAGGGCCAAGACTCAGACTGTTCATATTCGTTGCCGTGAATCCCATGAATCCACGAGGGCCAAGGCTCAGAGTGTTCATATTCGTTGCCGTGAATCCCATGAATGCACCCAAGACTCAGACTGTTCATGCAATCCCATGAGGGGCCAAGGGTTCATATTTGTTGCCGTGAAGCCCATGAATGCATGAGGCCGTCTCGTTGTAGTTGTAATCGTCAAAGCGAATACTCGAACAACGCGAGACCAGAGAAAACAGTAGTTGGTATCAACGAGTAATAGAATAGCGAGTCTTGCTCAGGCCTAGTATCTTCTGTCATAGACCAGCGTCATGCCCTAAGAATGTAATAAGGATTAAGTATAGCAGGCCAGATAGAGATAGAACGAGACAGGACGTAGATAAGTTCGTGCACAGCCACTCTTCCCCAGCGACAAGAAGACAAAGAAACACTATTGACTGCTCAAGACTGATATATGAAGCCCAATGGTGAACAATCGTGTAAACATCCATAAGGCATTTAATTTGGCCTCCTCTCGGCGCCATATTTAGTCCTGCTCATCACCTCCTTTGAGAAGAGCGGTCTTGCTCGACAAATCCTCTGTCCTGTCTCATCACAACACATCTATTCGGCCTAACTATTCTTACATCATGTTCATTTGATGATAAGTTGCCAGTCCCATTGCACTACTCCGTCCTTGTAATCGTTGACCCTACAAGTTATGATGTCACCTGATCCATTTTTTTAAAAACCCACAGAAACCGGGACTCACTTCAGTTCCACAGCCCTCAAGGCCTCCAAGAGTGGCGTCGGAGGCCGAGTGGTTAGGCTACCGAACTGGGGTTTAAATCCTAACAGGAGCTAGACCCGACGTTGTGTTCCTTGGGAAGGACGCTTAACACACGCATTTTCCACACTAAACCCAGGTGCAAATGAGAACAATCACTATCGTGGAAGTGAAAGAAAACCCAACCTGCATCAGACCAGCGTCCTGTTGAGGGGGTGACTATCATCACCTGTTCCGCTTCACGCTACTGAAACCGGGAACATATCTGGCTCTATAGGCCGTAGCGACCTTGAAAGAGCATGAATGCTTTACTTACACGGCCTCCAAGGAGGACAACTCACCTGTGATGACTATGCCCAAAGTTGATAGCATGATTGAGAGCCATGACAAAGGGTTTCACTTGGAATGCTGTTGAAGAGAAAACAAAATATTCAACTTTTATTCGATTTGGTTTTTTTAATTTTTAAAACCTTGCAAAAAATGACTTATGCAGTTAACTTCGACCTACTTCCGCAATTTAAATAGGGATGGATTGGGGGGGGGATGTATACATACGAGCACGTGTTGCTTTCTAAGATGTTGTCCTGCAGGGTTGGGGGGGAGCGGAGGCGGTTGGCGGATTTCCGCTGGTACTGTTGTAGATCTTACCTCTTTCCTATCATTTCCTTCTTTCACTTGTTTTATTTTTTTTCGTCTTGCTCTTTCCTCTCTTCGCTCATCTTAGACTTCGCCACGTGACAACCAACGGCCATATTGCATCATCCCAACCGTTACGCCTCAATGACTTTGCTCTGAGGTCTTCAGGGAGACTCGCTAGTTCAGAGGCAAGGTGTCGGCCTCTCAACCAAAAGATAGTGGATTCGAGCCCCGCCAACGGTTAATTTTGTTGGTTTGATTTGATTTACCCACATCCACCACTAAGCTGATCTCGGGGTTTTGGTAGGATTTTTTTTTATTTTGCCCGGACTCCCCTGTAAACAGCCAAGTGATCTTTGACGTACACATAGTGTTGTCATCTGCACACGGGACCCTTTTATCGTCCGTCTCCGATGGAACTAGGTGTCGATCCACCTTCCTGGACCAGGGAGTAGATTTTTCTCGAAAAAAAATCTAGAAATTTTTTCAACCGTTGGCGGGGCTCGAACCCACTACCTTTTGGCTGAGAGGCCGACACCTAGCCTCTGGACTACCGAATCCCCCTCCTCCCCCAACGGTTGAACAAATCTCTCCGAGGTTTTTTCGAGAAAAATCTAATGCGTCTTTCCTTAATATTCTCTTTAAGTTCCCTTTATTTTCCTATTTTCACTAGAACTTCCATGTTTGTCACTTCTGCTGTCCATTGCATTTTCAATATTCTTCTACATATCCACATTTCAAAATGCTTCTAACCGTTCACGACATTTTGCATCTATGAAGACAAGGCATATCTACGTATAAAATATAATTCTGACTTAACGTTTTTTGTTCGCCAAGATGCTATGTTGCCAGGGTTGGGAGTAACGATATTCTGCGTCAGGCTCTAAATGATCCCAAGATCGTTTTCAATTAAACAAGTTTTCTACCCGAATTTAATTATCAAAAATGTCATTGCTTCCCGTCTTTGAGTATATATTTCTTTCACCTAAGCCATTTTGGATAAGTTTTATACCTAAAGAGCGAATAATACCTCATGCAGCAGACAACTGTCCACGCCTACTTAATCTCAATACCGAATACTAATCCGATAGGTTTTTTTGTTTAATTGAAATTTACCCTGACCATTGTAACCTCACGGTGAAATTAAAAGGAAAGCAAGATGAAAGGGACGTGAAAGAGTAAAAGGCAAAAGTAGGACCTACCAGCATCGACCGCCAACCACTCGCAACAGATCGTTAATTCGTACTTTGTTTGATTTGAGTGTAACCATGTTTGTATGTGTATATCAAAGACATGATCTCTTGGTTTACTTGGGAGTGTAACATGTTTGCTGTGTATATCAAAGACATGATCTTACTTGACGTAACATGTTTGTCATCTGCATATCGGGACCCTTTTATCTTAATCTTATGGAACATG
>JAXRKP010000885.1:142500-160000 GCA_037039925.1 Doris montereyensis | reverse complement strand
GAAAAAGGAAACGGTAGTACCAATACACAAGAAAGGATCAACTATGGAATGCTCAAACTATAGAGGGGTATCACTACTTAAGCGTTCCAGGAAAAAATACATGCCAGGATACTGGAAATGAGACTAAGGAAAAGAGTAGAGGATCAGATTGAAGAGCATCAGAGTGGATTTAGACCAGAAGAAGTGTACAAGATCACGTATTTACAATTAGACAAATAATAGAAAAATTCCTGAGAGAAACATTGACTTGCACCTGTGTTTTATAGACCTAGAAAAGGCATTTGACACCGTGAGGAGTTGACGAACTATGGCATTCCTTAAAAGAACACAATGTAGAGCCAAATGTAATAGAAGACATTAAAAGATTTTACTATAAACCAACATGTGCAGTGAGAGTAGTTGGAAACATATCTGCAGAATTTGATGTAGATATAGGGGTAAGACAGGGTTTGTATCTTAAGTCCTCTTTTGTTTATCACATTTATGGATTCAGTCGCAAAGGACATCCTCAAAAATAAGAAAATGAATGTAGGTATGTGGAAGCTCAAACCAGTACATGTATCAATGCTTTCATTTGCCAATGATTTAGTTCTGTTTGGAAAATCAGAAAGTGACATTCAGTCGAATATCAACATGATGAACAATGAACTAAATAAAAGAGGAATGAGAGTGAATGAAAAGAAAATCAAAACAATGCTAGTAACTAGGGAAGCTAAAACACAAAATTTAAATTAGGCAGGGAGAATTGAGAACAAGTTCACAGCCACAATCACCTAGGAGTAATGATTAACTCTGAGGGAAAACTAAGAGAAGAAATCAGCCAGAGAATCCAAAAGGCAAGTGCAATATATAACCATCTAGGAAAGGCATTTGGAGGTAAACAAGAATTATCAACAAAAACCCAAATGGCAGTATACAACACAGTTTATTGTCCTACTCTCCTCTAAGGCAGTGAAACCTGGCCCGTAGACAGTAGAGAATACAGTAGGGTACAGGCAGCCGAAATGAAATATATAAGAAGAGTAGTATGGAAAACTAAAAGAGAGAAAATCAGAAATACAACAATAAGAGATCAAACCAAAGCAGATGGCATAAAAACTAAAATAGAAATAAATCAATTGAGATGGTTTGGGCATGTAAACAGAATGAATGACAATAGAATAGCTAAATCAGTATACAGTGCTAAAGCCCAAGGTAAAAGACCAAAAGGTAGACCTCTGAGAAAGTGGGGAAAAGATATAAAAGAGGCATTGTAGAAAAGAAATTCAACATTTTTTGAAGGAAACAGAAAATGCCAGGACAGGGCATCCTGGAGAAAGATCATCTCGGGCATTTGAACCCATGCACTGAAAGGTAGAATGGGAACTGATAAAGAAAGAAAAAAAGGTATTGTAACACCGTTACATTGTGCCACTTTTGGATAACAAAGTTGCATCTTATCTTACTATCTTAATTTCAGGGTGAATTAAGATGAAACAGCAACATGAAGGAAAGATAAATGAAAGAGTGAAAGGAAGGAAGGAAGGAGGACCTACTACTAGCAGTGATGAAAACGAATAAGTGACAACTCCACCAATAAAGACAGAACAAACATGTGACTGTGACGTTTTGAGATTAACCCTTTGTCAGACAACAAACGAGAAATATCTAGAATCTAGATCTACATCTAAGGAGTTGTCACCTTTGTCGATTTTCACCTTTGACTTCACTCCACTGTGGCTCCTTTGTATTATTACTAGCAGTGATGTCAATGTCAATTCAATCAACCACGCATTAATCAAAGTAAAAAATCTGTGACAGACTACTAGTACTAGTGTTCTGTTTCGTTTCACTCTGTACCCACCTAGATATCATAAGCACTAGGCAGGTCCAGATGGGTTTGTTTTGTTTTGTTTTGTTCTGGGGTTTTTTTATTTGATTTACCCACATCCACAACTAAGGTGATCTTGGGGGATTTTGGTAAGGATTTTCAATTTTGTCCAGACTGCCCTGTAAACAGCCAAGGGATCTTTAACGTGCACAGAGTTTTGTGATCTGCAAACAGAACCTCCTTTTATTGTCCGTCTTCGATGGGACTAGGTGTCGATCCACCTACCAAGATGAGAGGGGGTAGATCTTTATTCGAAAAAATCGAGACAATTTTTCAACCATTGGCGGGGCACTAACCCACTACCTTTTGCTGAGAGGCTGACACTTTGCCTCTGACTACCATTGGTAGTACCACAAAGTCCCCTAGCCAGATGGGTGGTTGATGAGCCCTGCTGATACCGATAGGTCCCACATCTAACCTGTCCTTTTACTCCTCTGTACCACTCTCATCTTGCTGTTTCCTTTTAAATCAATTCACCCTGAGACACTGAGAGCACTCCATATGATGGTGGAAGGGGTAAGTTCAAATGAAATCTACGACCCAGAACGCCTTGATGACTGGCCACTTTTACCTTCATGGGTGGTATACTGGGTAAGTTGGTTGGCGTGCCCTACTGGTAGATTTTCCTTTGTTTCTACTTTCACTCTTTCACATGCCTTGTTTTAATCTAGCTGTTTCCTGTGAATTCCTCCTGAGATCACTGCATAATAATATGGTGGACGAGGTAAATTTCAATGAAACAAACTTTTACTTTTACTGCTAATGGAAAGATGGATTTAAGGATGACAAAAATGATCAGACAGGCTTTCATTAGTCTCACCATAACCACACACAAAAAAACCCAACCCAGTTTGAATTTAAAATTATTTAAAACTGATACATAAAGAAAAAACATTTTAGTGTATCACAAAAAATAATAACGCACAAAAATTTACCACATTTATTGACACGAGCCATAAAAATCTCATACAAATTTGAAATGTACTATACTTTTATTTCATCTATCTAACTCACAATGTTAACATTTCATGACATACATTCAAAGAACATAGAATTGAAAAACATTTTCCACTCAAAATATCCAAGATCTGAAATAATAAAAAAAAAAAAAAAGAAAAAGAAAAGAAAAGAAAATTTCAATACTAAACCACTAACAAATGAAAACGAAAAATTACGTTTTCTCCTTTTCGCCATCATGTGTCCATATGTTGTTTTGTTTTTGTTTTTGTTCAGTCACCCTGAGCATTGATGTCAAACACCAAACAAGTCCCTTAGTTATCTTTTTATACACACAAGCAAATTGAATTACACACAAGCAAATTGAATTACACAAAGCAAATTGAATTACACACAAGCAAATTGAATTACACACAAGCAAATTACAGAAAATTAACAGTGGTGAGAGATCATAATAACAAATGGAAAAAAGAATTTGAAACCCCCCTAAAAAAAAACAAGCATCCCCTCAAAATAAAAAATAAAAAAGTAAAACCCCTGGCAAAAAAGTAATTTTCAAAATCCAAACCCAAATGAGAAAAGGAAAAAAAAACGCCCACTCAAATGCACAAAAGTCACAATTTTTTTTTTTAAGTTTTAAAAAATGTCTAAAATTTCCCATCTTTCCTTACACACACAAACACAAACACACACACCAAGACACCAACACACATAAAGATACACATATAATATACATTTACACTTACACACAAGTCCTTTCTGGTAGTTTATGGAAGTCGGACTTCTACATAAACTCTGTTTACACATTACTAAAGTTTTTATGACCAATACAAAATACCAACAACATATCATCAGTGAAATTGTCTAAAATATTTAAGTCTACAATATATGGGGATGTGAGATTTGTCCTTAAAATGATCAAATGCATGCTTTTTTAAGTCCTTATAATATTATCATAATATTGGAGCTTTGAACCAAAAGAAAAGCTCATTCTATACGCATGATCTGAACAAAGATTTCCATTTTTTCTGCCAGAAAGCACAGCTTAGGGTTTGATGATTTATGATGGGGTTTTTTTTGCTTCTCCTGAAAAAAAAATTATGTCAGGTGGACTTACATGTTTAGACAGTTTTACCAACAATATTAAACTCTAGCAAAAGAAAAGAAAGAAAGAAAGAAAGAAAGAAATTCAGAGAGAAATAATTATGGGTGCTTCCATAGTAAGAAACAGCCTTTTCTTTTCACACACACGAAAAGAAAGCAAGAAAATATTAAATTTGAAATGTAAATGGCACAACAGATATCAAACGTCTCTCCTTCTCACTCCAATCAAATCACAGAAATCGATTTGGCTTCATAATGATATACAAATGGGTTTTTTTTTCAAAAAGAAGAAAAAAGTGATCAAGGGGGAAGGCAGCGAACAACACATTGGAATGGTCTGGGGGTGGGGGGGGGTTCTCTGCTCATGCATCGGAATAGTCTTTTGTTACATATAGTGAATATAACATTTGAAGAGTTTCTATGCAAAGAGAATTCAAATCATAGGTTACTGCTCAATCTACCTGTTTCAAAAATCCATCACTTACAAAGGCTAATATCTTTCTCATAGCAGACAGCTATCTTAAGCTAAGTGTGAGCCATTTGTAATCAATTTTCAATGTAAAACATTTCAGTCTGAGGCTGCCATTTATGTCTCCTTTGGACATTAATAAACTCTTCATTTGGTCATTTTTAAATTTTGCCTAGTTCACTTACTCTGAGAGATCTAACATTTCATCCCAAATGCAGCGTTTGGATAAAATGTAAGAGAGGGCAGGGTGGGAAGGGGAAGAGGGGAGGGGGAGCCTGAACCACTGACACAAACACTGAGCTGTCCAATAGTAATCACAGCGTGAAAAAGGGCAACAACATCGACAATAAAAAAAAACTTAAAAAAAACAAAACAATGTAACGCTTACTATTATGGCCAAATTATGCTTCGTCTACTTACATGCACACACTTTTATTGTTATTGCTTTTGAATGGGTTACAATGGAGGGGTGTAGGTAGTTGATCACGTCCACCACTTCAATACAAATATCATAATAAACTCAATGAAGAAGAAATCTCAACAGAAATCTCTGTTAAATATTCGCAGTATGGCTACAGATGAGAAAAAGGAAAAAAAGGCCCCAAAACTAAATGCATTTTCATAAAATACAATACGGCACATTGAAACAAAACCGCAAGTTGATTTTTCTCACACACTGACTTGATCAGTGTCACAGGAATGAAGCGTCTTGTCATGGCTTCCTGATGTTGTTGCTACTTCTTTCATTGCTACTATGAATATTACAAAAATAAATATTCTTTTTTTTTTCCGCTGAACATTTTTCCCACAACTATTGCTGCACATATATTCAACTATTAAAAACATGATGAATGTTTATAGACAATTTATTAAACTTCAACACACCACAAAACCAAAGCATGCAGCACATGATCGTTTGCCACGCCAGATAAGCCATTCAACTGCTATGGAAAGTAGCCCAGAGCCGGAGCTTATCCCGGCTACAATAAGGTGAAGTGGAAACAGGTGATAATAATCACCTCCTGGTCAGGACGTTAGTCTGCCACAGGTTTTTACTCCCTAGCCAATGCTTGTATACATTTGCACCTGGGTCGAGTGGGAAAATGCATGTTAAGTGTCTTTCTCAAGCAACGCAACATTGGACCTAGCTTTGCTAGATTCGAACCCGGGACCTCATTATCCCAAGTCTGGAAGCCTGACCGCTCGGCCACCGACTCCAACAAAGATTAGCGTGACACGTTAATAAATCTGGTGTCAATTCAAGTCCCTGCCAGTAAATATAATGTTTATGCTTGAACACATTTGTCAAAGGAATCTTAAAAACATGAAAAGATTGTTCTAATCCTGTCATGTCATTACAGTAATAAATACAATTGAAATTTAGCCTGTATGGCAAAAAGTAAACCCGTCTGACAACAAAGTAATGCCTGAAATTGAGACCCCAACCACAACAGTCTGTGATAAACATAAGTAGCACAGAACACAAAAAGCAAAATGCCGATAGAAGAATGTGTAGTGAACTTCAATGTTGAATAACATACTTGGCATACAACATGCAAACGAAATGCCGATAAAAACTTGGTCTGAACTTGAACATTTGTTTGCTTGGGTTGAGTTAAAACACTTCAAGAGCTGCTGTCTTCACATAAATTTCAGGCAGCCCGCATAAAGTCATTCTTTTAATTTTTGAATCACAGCATTGACTTAGACTTAGACGTAAGCAAGTTCGGGGAATGCCAATCAAAAAGAAGCTTTAACAAAATTAGAAAAGCACAACTGTAGACAGATTGAAGATAGGAGGAGACCCTACCAGCAGTGACCGCTTCTACATAAAACTGCTGGTGATATTTTTCCAGGGCCTGCATTACAAAAGTAAAGAACAAGAGAACACATGGTGATGGGGCGATGTTAAAGAAAATCAAAAAGTTAAATCTCAAACTGTAACTGAAACAACACATTGTGAGAACAGGAGAGCAAATGTTCTGCCATAAACTCAACTTTTGTTTAATTGCTTAATTTAAATTTACCCCATCCATCACATGCGGTGATCTTGGGGTGAAATAAGAAGAAACAGCAAGAAAAATATTCATACCAGAGTGAGAGGAAAGAAGTAGGACCTACCACTACTAGTCTAGCAACATCAACATACCACCCACTCCAGTGAGACTTTAAAAATGCAAACATGCATTATAATATAAATAGAGATAATAAGCCAATTTTTCTTTTCACAAGAACCCCAGATATATCTTGCACAAAGGCAGAATTTTGGCACGCAGTTTGATAGACAAAAGTTTATATATTGCAGATTGTCCCAATCAAAGACGAAGGTGAAATGTGTGCAAAGGTTTTACTAGTTATTGTCGAACATCAAATGGCGGGATATTGATTCTTTGTTTCTTTCTTTCATTGTAATTTACTCCATCCACCCGTGCGTTGGTGACTTCAAAGGGAATCAATAGAGACAAGAAGACGAACGACATGTGAAACACTGAAACTGAAAGGAAAGCAGTAGAACCAACCAGTACCTCCCGCAAACCTCTCATGCTAAATAAACATGTGACAATGACCAGCTGGCAGTGTTGGTATGCCTACTACAAACATTGGCAAGTGGAACGCTGTGTTACGTATGACAAGAGGAATGGCGTCTATAACTTTACCAACATAGTTTACATGGAATAGAACACGATGAAACAATCACCAAATTGATGACACATATATATGTAACTTGAGGTGAATTCGTTTGTTTCACTGAAATTTACCCTGTCCAGCATATGCAAAAATCTCTCTAGATGGATAGCATGGTGAAAGATAAGTAAACCAGCCAATGAAAAGAAAGAAGTAGAACCCACCACAAACCCCACCCCCACCCCACCCTCAAATATAACAAGACCACATTTCAATTCCACAGACGGAGAAGGCTACACAACCCAAAATCGATTGGATACATTTGGTCACTGTTACCTTGTCAGTGAAGTGAATTGACTCATAGTGGAACACTAAGGCAAAAATAAATTAAATTAACAATCACATTGCAGCATTGATGCAACAACACTAAATGTATTCATCGTCAAATACACTTTTCTAGTGCTCACGCAACAACGCGATGCACCGAATGAGAAAGTCTATCAACATCTGGGAATAGAATGTCCACTCTTTGAACAAAAATAATATCAAGAAAGGAATATGTTCTGTTTGCATCAAAAAGATGAAAACATTGGAAACAAGGGAGAGGCAGAGATCTTAGAATTACAAGTCAAAACGAGAGAGAGAGAGAGAATAGAGAGATAGCGAGAGGTCATGAACTTCTTGTTTGTTTGTTTAAAGTAAACGGGTGGATGTCCTGAAATTAATGCAAAAGATTTGTAATAGACGGCACCTAGTTTATGTTTAGTTTCTTTGTTTGTTTTATTCTATAGTGAAATCTACCCCATCCATCATAATTTGTCAAAGTGAAGTAAGAACAGAATAATTCTGAAACCCACAACTAGCACGATAAGGTCATCGCTACCATTCTGATAAAACATGCATGTACCAATGTTTCAATTTACGCTATTTCTCATACTTTGATAGAGTAGTAAGATGCACATGGTCTAAATATCAGTTGCCAGCCAAAAATACATATATATTAGTTCTTTTTTCAAGACAATTTGTAAAGGAAAGGCCTCTTCATCTGCTATGGACTTGAGAAAATCATTTCATTTAAAAGTCGCTCTGTAATCATTTGTATGGATATACATTTTTACGTCAGGTAACAACAACATAACTTTAACTCTACACCATAACAGTCCTCATTGCTACCAATCATACTGTTTAAATTCTTAAATCCAATAACGTTTCTTTGACATAGTCACATATTAACAATTTTTTACACTGACATATTTATTGCACATGATTTTGACATTAATGTAATAATTACATTTTCTTCCATCTCAAAGATTTGGCAAAAACGGCCACATTTTCTAGTTAAAGTCATACATCATAACATTTTCACATTAAACTAAAACTACAATAGTCTTATCCTCGATGAAGGTCATCACAAAATTTTCACACCAACACATTGATCTACTTTCACACATCACATTATTTTGATGTTGCAGAACACAAATATCATCCTTACTGTTATGACACTATTTGTCACTAAAGAACACCAATTCTGTCCTATTTTTTTCATCACACATCACATTATATGTCACTAAAGAACACCAATCCTGTCCTTTTTTTCCCCTGTCACACATCACACTATTTGTCACTAAAGAACACCAATCCTGTCCTTTTTTCCCTCGTCACACATCACACTATTTGTCACTAATAAAGAACACCAATCCTGTCCTTTTTTTTCTCGTCACACATCACACTATTTGTCACTAATAAAGAACACCAATCCTGTCCTTTTTTCTCTCGTCACACATCACACTATTTGTCACTAATAAAGAACACCAATCCTGTCCTTTTTTCTCTCACACACATCACACTATTTGTCACTAATAAAGAACACCAACCCTGTCCTTTTTTTCTCACACACATCACACTATTTGTCACTAATAAAGAACACCAATCCTGTCCTTTTTTTCTCTCACACATCACACTATTTGTCACTAATAAAGAACACCAATCCTGTCTTTCTTTTCTCGTCACACGTCACACTATTTGACATTAATACACTAACAATATTATATCTATTGTCAAATATCACAAACTGTTGACACTAAAGCAATAATCTTACCCTTGTGGTCATACAAACTATTGTTCACATTTCATCGAGTGACACAATATGCTCATAACAAAACTTTTTACACATTAAAAACACACATATTTTTATTTTTATTTCCTCATCATTCTTATCCAATCAAAAAAAACAACACTATTCTTATAAATACTCTCTTGATCACATTATAACACCATATACATTGTAAATATCTTTTTTAACTCATCAGAAGTATGATCAAAGAAGTTCCAACCATGCTAATTCCATTCCACTAAAGCAATAATCTTACCCTGTGGTCATACATCAAACTATTCTTCACATTTCATCAAGTTACGCAATATATACTCATATTCATAACAAAACCTTACACATAAAACACACACATTTTTTATTTTTATTTCATCATTTTTATCCAATAAAAAAAAACACTGTTCTTATAAATACTCTCTGATCACATTATCACACCATATACATTGTAAATATATTTGTGTCTTTTAAACTCATCAGAAGTATGATCAAAGAAGTTTTTAACATAAATGGTTATCATGTGTAGGCATGATAAATACGTATATAATTGAGGGGAGTGAGATACAAAAACCACTATATCCGGAAAAAAAACGAATTGAGAAAATCAATTATTTCTTCCACAAGTTCTAAATGAAGCCCGACCAATTTGATGTTTTTGAGCCGAATTATAATAGGATATTATTGTCAGTTTTGAACAAAAAAGGATTTCATCATGTGAAAACTCTTTCATTTCAAAGTCTGAGATGGTGGAAAAAAACTCACAATACACGTGTAAAGATGGCGTATAGTGAGTTCTGCATCTGACCCCCTCCTATTTTTATATTAAATTTATGACATACAAATTGATAATGCTTGGAAATGAAAAGAAAAAGAAAAAACCCAATGTGAACAAAAATGTGTTATGACACAAAATCCATGGCATGACATATTCAGCAAAACCAATGAGGTTGAATTTTGTTTTTTAAGCGAAACAAAAAAACCCCAACAAAACAAAACAAAAACAAAGCCATTTGTTAAAATTCAGAAATGCTAATTCCATTCCATTGCCTATAACACCTCTTGGTTTTCTTCTACGTTTTCCAGACTTCTGTTGAAGAAGTGCATGAAGCTGTCGTAAATCATGAACGTGATGGCAACGTCCAAGGTGACACGACTCAATCTGGGCACAGTTCCTTTGTAGAAGCTGTAGTAGGGACATTGTAGAATGAGAGAGAAAGAGAGGAAGAGAGGAAGAAGAAAAACAAAATGTGATTGAGGTTAAAATCATTTCACAGCACAATTCTGATTCGTTCACGGCAAACCTAAATAAACTAACTGACTCTTTGAGCCATGTAAAATTGAAGACAATTACATCTATCACAATCCCTAACTATTTGGGCCATGTAAGATTGAAGACATTTAGATCTATCACAATCCCTAAACATTGCGGCCATGTAAGATTGAAGACAATTACATCTATCACAATCCCTAAACATTGCGGCCATGTAAGATTGAAGACAATTACATCTATCACAATCCCTGACTATTTGGGTCATGTAAGATGGAAGACAATTACATCTATCACAATCCCTAACTATTTGGGCCATGTAAGATTGAAGACATTTAGATCTATCACAATCCCTAAACATTGCGGCCATGTAAGATTGAAAACAATTAGATCTATCACAATCCCTAAACATTGTGGCCATGTAAGATTGAAGACAATTAGATATATCACAATCCCTAACTATTTGGGTCATGTAAGATTGGAGACAATTATGATTACATTTGGGTCTTATCACAATCCCTAACTATTTGGGTCATGTAAGATTGAAGACAATTACATATCTATTACAATCCCTAACTATTTGGGCCATGTAAGGTTAAAGACAATTACATCTATCACAATCCCTAACTATTTGGGCCATGTAAGATTAAAGACAATTACATCTATCACAATCCCTAACTATTTGGACCATGTAAGATTGAAGACAATTACATCTATCACAATCCCTAACTATTTGGGCCATGTAAGATGGAAGACAATTACATATCTATCACAATCCCTAACTATTTAGGTCATGTAAGATGAAGACAATTACATCTATCACAATCCCTAACTATTTGGGTCATGTAAGATTGGAGACAATTACATCTATCACAAGTAAGATTGGAGACAATTACATCTATCACAATCCCTAACTATTTTGGTCATGTAAGATGGAAGACAATGACATAATTCATTACGCTTTTCGCCTACCCATAAGGGGATTCCGTTGTCCAGAGGCAAGATATCGGCCTCCTCAACCGAAAGGTCGTGGGTTCAAGCCCCACCAACTGTTGAAATATTATCTCGAGTACTTTCGAGTAAAATCTACCCCCCCCTCCTAATGGTTCAGGTAGTTGGATCGACAACAGTCCCATCGCAGACAAGCGATAAAAAAAAAAGGTCATGTCTATAGATGACAACCCTCTGTGCAAGTTAAAGATCCCTTGGCTGTTTTCAGGCAGTCCGGCAAAATTAAAATCCTACAGATATCACCTTAGTTGTGGATGTGGGTAACCAAAGCAAGTCAAAAACCTACCCATAACATAAGGCTTGAAAGTTGATGTTACACCTGATTTTAGACCTATATCTATGTATCAATCCACAAGCATTTTATATCCAGCCAAAGCCAGTTTACAACTTCCATTGAGGTTGTCGCACAAAATGGTAGGTAAAACAAGTTGAGAACTCTGCACTCGGTCAGAAAAAGTTGCATTAATAGTAGATCTATGTCATTGACAAATATTCACAAGAAAAGCAATTTTCACATAATGACTTTTCACAATGAAATTAAGGCTAAGTGGCACTTCTCTGTCTTGTCAAAGAGCATCTTTCCGTACGACATGGCCATTTGAATGAGAGCATCTCTCCGTATGACATGGCCATTTTGAATCAGAGCATCTCTCTGTACGACATGGTCATTTTGAATGAGAGCATCTCTCCGCACGACATGGCCATTTTGAATGAGAGCATATCTCCGTACAACATGGCCATTTTGAATGAGAGCATATCTCCGTACGACATGGCCATTTTGAATCAGAGCATCTCTCCCGTACAACATGGCCATTTTTAATGAGAGCATCTCTCTGTACGACATGGCCATTTTGAATCAGAGCATCTCTCCGTACGACATGGCCATTTTGAATGAGAGCATCTCTCCGTACGACATGGCCATTTTGAATGAGAGCATATCTCTGTACGACATGGCCATTTTCAATGAGAGCATCTCTCCGTACGACATTGCCATTTTGAATGAGAGCATCTCTCCGTACGACATGGCCATTTTGAATGAGAGCATATCTCTGTACGACATGGCCATTTTCAATGAGAGCATCTCTCCGTACGACATGGCCATTTTGAATGAGAGCATATCACACATTAAGCAGCTCTGTCATCGGCCGAAAATATTCGCTATGACCCAAATAATTCTTTTGAAAAGTGGCTTTTCTGCTGCTTACTGCTGGCACACTAGAGTCCTACAGCACTGCTCTACATTGGTCTACTGCTGATCACGCCATCCTTCAATCTATCGTCTTCTAAGCATTGTCCAAGTAGGAACAATTACACCACCTATTTCATCCATTTGTCAAAAGTGCCGATAACTAGAATTCAAGGGCTTATTTCACTGTGATCCTATTTTCGTAAAGAAACGGCAGATTTTACCACCGTCGATGAGAAGGCAAGCCCTGGTCTGTGACCTTTTCACATTATCTTTTACACGTTGGCACACACACATATGTAGACAAAAATATACCAACATTTTTTGTAAAATCAGACATTGAGCAATGTTGTGACCAATAAGGGCATGAAAATAAACATTTGACACCCTGTAGGAACAAAGACGAGACGAAGACAAAGGAAAAGACCGGGGGCGAAAAACTTTGGGCACCAGACAGACTCAAACCCACCGCCTGTGCATTGGCATCCATTACCTCGACAAGAAATGAGAGCGTAGTTAACGCGGTTTGTAGTCCACTCTTCTTTTCATGGCGAGGCATTAGGTGGCGATGCTGAGGTTGCAGGTTCGATTCTATGGCGCCCAAACTTTTTTTATTCCTGCTAATTTCTTTACATTCGTTTCGTCTTTGCCCCTAGTGATTTTCAATATATATTTCACGCCCTTATCCGTCAATGTTGACATGCCCCTTGCCTCACTGGTTGTCTTTGTCACTATGGGATTTCAATATATATTTCACGTCTTTATTTACCATTTTTGACATGCCTCTTTGCCTCACTGTTTGGCATCGTTACTATTGGACTTCAATATCTATTTCACGTCTTTCTTCACCACTTTTGACATGCCTCTTTGCCTCACTGTTTGTCTTTGTTACCATGGGACTTCAATATCTATTTCACGTCTTTCTTCACCACTTTTGACATGGCCCTTTGCCTCACTGTTTGTCTTTGTTACTATTGGACTTCAATATCTATTTCACGTCTTTCTTCACCACTTTTGACACGGCCCTTGCCTCGCTGTTTGCCTTTACATCAGAATTTTTTTTTTAATATACCATACAAAATGATATAAAAATAAGAAACTGTCAACTTACGCTCTTGGGCCTTCGTGTTTCATGATTTGCACAGCACAGTCCCAGGTGTTCTTGTACTTGTGAGCGTCTAAACCCTGTGGAGGCAGTTGGATACGATGTCATAATGATGATGCCATTATTGCTGCTGCTGCTGCTGCTGCTGTTGCTGCTACCACCACTACTACTAATACTACTTCTACAATAATATTAGTGATGATGATGATGATGATGATGATGGTAATAATAATAATAATAATAATAATAATAATAATAATAATAATAATAATAATAATAATAATAGTAATAATAATAATAATAATAATAATAATAATAATAATAATAATAATAATAATAATAATAATAATAATAATAAAAATAATAATAATAATAATAATAATGATAATAATAATATAAAAATAATAATAATAATAATAATAATAATGATAATAATAATAATAATAATAATAGTAATAATAATAATAATAATAATAATAATAATAATATAATAGTAATGATAATAATGATAATAATACTAATAATACTAATAATACTAATAATAATAATAATAATAATAATAATAATAATATGTCCACCACATGCGATGAGCTCATGTTCATGAATCAAGACAAAACAGCGAGATGAAAGACAAGTGAAAGACGGAAAGGAAAGAAGTAGAACCTATCAGCAGCACCCCCAATCACCCACCTTCATTGGAAGGAGCTGTCACAACTTACTGTCGTTTGCCATTATTATAATGACGACTTTACCTGCATTCTCGTCTTGACCACATCGACCGGTGTGTTGCCGTCAGACGGAAGCCGTGCCAGCAATGGCGCCAAACAAACCGGTGACCAGCATGGGTACCCTCTTCTGCTTGTCGTCACCCCGATACCAATCTTTAAGTGTTTCCATGACAAAGAAGCGGATGGCCTGGTTGCTTCCCTGTTTTATCATGGTTGCTGTGAGACCCTGATAACAGCCGAAGACCTGCAATGAAACGTGGGTAGAGTTAGAATTAGGATCATTTACAGTTTGACAGTTTGTCCCTGAAGTGATTTTGTTTGTTGGTTTGGTTCATTCAAAACTGACTGTTTCTACCATATGCTGCATTTTGTTTCATTGATTTGAACGTGGATCAAAAGAGGAAACAACATGATGAAAAATATGAGAAAGAGTAAAGGAAAGGAGCAGGACCTCCCATGATACTATGTGACTCATAGGTGGAAACAGGAAAAGAAAAGAAGTAGGACCTACCACCACACTATGTAACACAAAGGTGGAAATAGGAAAAGGAAAGAAGTAGGACCTACCACCACACTCAAAGGTGGAAACAGGAAAAGGAAAGAGGTAGGACCTACCACCACACTATGTGACTCAAAGGTGGAAACAGGAAAAGGAAAGAGGTAGGACCTACCACCACACTATGTGTCTCAAAAATGAAACAGGAAAAGGAAAGAGGTAGGACCTACCACCACACTCAAAGGTGGAAACAGGAAAAGGAAAGAAGTAGGACCTACCACCACACTATGTGACTCAAAGATGAAAACAGGAAAAGGAAAGAAGTAGGACCTACCACCACACTCAAAGATGAAAACAGGAGAAGGAAAGGAGTAGGACCTACCACCACACTATGTGACTCAAAGATGAAAACAGGAAAAGGAAAGAAGTAGGACCTACCACCACACTATGTGACTCAAAGATGAAAACAGGAAAAGGAAAGAAGTAGGACCTACCACCACACTCAAAGATGAAAACAGGAAAAGGAAAGAGGTAGGACCTACCACTACACTCAAAGATGAAAACAGGAAAAGGAAAGAAGTAGGACCTACCACCACACTCAAAGATGAAAACAGGAAAAGGAAAGAAGTAGGACCTACCACCACACTCAAAGATGAAAACAGAAAAGGAAAGAAGTAGTACCTACCACCACACTATGTGACTCAAAGATGAAAACAGGAAAAGGAAAGAGGTAGGACCTACCACCACACTCAAAGATGAAAACAGGAAAAGGAAAGAGGTAGGACCTACCACCACACTCAAAGATGAAAACAGGAAAAGGAAAGAGGTAGGACCTACACCATACTATGTAACCTCAAAGATGAAAACAGGAAAAGGAAAGGAGTAGGACCTACCACCACACTATGTGACTCAAAGATGAAAACAGGAAAAGGAAAGAAGTAGGACCTACCACCACACTATGTGACTCAAAGATGAAAACAGGAAAAGGAAAGGAGTAGGACCTACCACCATACTATGTAACTCAAAGATGAAAACAGGAAAAGGAAAGGAGTAGGACCTACCACCATACTATGTAACTCAAAGATGAAAACAGGAAAAGGAAAGGAGTAGGACCTACCACCATACTATGTAACTCAAAGATGAAAACAGGAAAAGGAAAGGAGTAGGACCTACCACCATACTATGTAACTCAAAGATGAAAACAGGAAAAGGAAAGAAGTAGGACCTACCACCACACTATGTAACACAAAGGTGGAAACAGGAAAAGGAAAGAAGTAGGACCTACCACCACACTATGTAACTCAGAGGTGAAAACAGGAAAAGGAAAGGAGTAGGACCTACCACCAAACTCAAAGGTGAAAACAGGAAGACGAAGAGTTTGAATGGACACACCAACATACCCTGATCTCTCACGATGCATCGGACGCCGTGGAAAAATCCTTTGTACCTGGGGTTGGCAGACGTCTGATCGTTGATAAATTTGACCTTGACCGTTTCCATAGGGGTGACAGCAAGGATGGCTTCCGCTACACCGGCACCTAAAGAAGAAGAAAAAAACATAAAAACATGTCTGGGTATTTGAAAACACTTATGGCATAGTATGTTACATACCTTTGAAATCTAGGATACATGAGTCATTGTTTAGTTGTAATTCCTTAGTTGTAGTGTTATTCTTTAGCAGTGTGCTGTTCTTTAGTTATTCTTTAGTTTGTAGTGTTATTCTTTAGCAGTAATGCTGTTCTTTATTTATTCTTTAGTTGTAGTGTTATTCTTTAGCAGTAATGCTGTTCTTTAGTTACTCTTTAGTTATAGTGCTATTCTTTAGCAGTAATGTTGCTCTTTAGTTGTTCTTTATTTGTAATATTATTCTCAAGTTATTTATACTTATAGTAGTAATATCCTTTAGTTCTTCTTCAGTTATAATGTTATTCAAAAGTTATTCTTTAGTCCTTTTGTGCTTTTCTTTTGTTATGTTATTCTTCAGTTGTAATGTTATCTTTTCCTTCTAATGTTATTCATTAGGTTTTCTTCAGTCGCTTCGCTAGTCTTTCTTCAGTTAGTCTGTTATGTTTTAATTAATTTTTGCTTATACTGTCATTTAGAGAATCAATACTGTGAGCCCAAACCTTAATAATCACCTGGTAAGGCCAATAATCACCTGGTAGGGTCAATAATCATCTGGTAAGGCTAATAATCATCTGGTAAGGCCAATAATCACCTGGTAAGGCCAATAATCACCTGGTAAGGCCAATAATCACCTGGTAAGGCTAATAATCACCTGGTAAGGGTAATAATCACCTGGTAAGGCTAATAATCACCTGGTAAGGCTAATAATCATCTGGTAAGGCCAATAATCACCTGGTAAGGCCAATGATCACCTTCTAAGGCCAATAATCACCTGGTAAGGCCAGTAATCACCTGGTGAAACCAGATAACCACAGCCAACCTACCTGGACCACACAGCCAACCAGAGCCAACTTACAGACCAGCCAACAAACGCTAACCTACCTAGACCACACAGCCAACCAGACCAACTTACTTAGACCAGCCAACAAAAGCTAACCTACCTAGACCA
>JAXRKP010000885.1:100000-132500 GCA_037039925.1 Doris montereyensis | reverse complement strand
AGCCTAGGCTTGTTCTATCATGACAATGTATCTGAAGTATCTCGTATCTTGTCCTTGACCCCTAGATCTCTACATGCACAAGAAGAAGGAGAGAGAAGAGAGAGCTAACCCACGCACTTCACGTCGCACACTGGCGGTGATAAGGGCATCTTAAGGTCATTTCACGAAAGCGTCAATTATATTGGAGTCACTGTCATTATCAGTTTCACAGTCGTCAATTACTTTCTTTTATCTTTCAAAAAGCAAAATAAAAGAACAACACCAAGTCCGGCCTAGATCTACATGTGTCCACAAGTTTCACTTACATTTTGTCCTTACTTATTAATCCTTCCAGCTGACAACTTAGAGCCCTTTTCCTCGAAATAGGTGCATGTACACTTAAGTAAGAACAATATAATTCTGAGCCAACCAGAGGTCAAAGGAAGTCTGCCTTGCTTATGACCATCACCTTATCGGTTTCTTCGTTTTACTAATTTAATTTACCAACCAATCGTCAATGTTAATATACACACACACCTCATCATGTTCTGTCTGTGTATAGACGTCCTAATATTAATTTAAAGTAATAGGGACGTTCAGATCTGTGCCTAAGCGTCAGAGTCAATTTGCACATACCCGTCCTGTTCTGTCTCCCATGTGCCTAATAGGTAAAGTTACTTTGCACACACCCCACGTGTTATGTCTGTACCCAAAGTAAGGATTCATATGGACACATCCCTTCTCTTCTGTCTGTGCCTAATTGTCAGAGTTAATTTGCACACACACCTCATGTTCTCTCTGTCTAATCGCCAGGGTCAACTTGGGCACACCCCTTCTGTTCTGGCTGTGCCTTATCGACAGGGTTAATTTGGACACATCCCTTCTCTTCTGTCTGTGTCTTATCAACAGGGTTAGTTTGCCCTGCCTGTTCTGTATGTACCCAATGTAAGGGTTAATTTGGAGAATCCCTTCTGTTCTCTCAGTACCCAATATAAGGGTTAATTTGGAGAAATCCATCCTGTTCTTTCTGTACCCAAATGTAAGGGTTAATTTGGACACAATCCTTCTGTTGTTCTGTACCATATGTATGGGTTAATTTGGACATCCTTCTGTTCTGTCTTTTTGTCAGTCGATCAGTATGTTCTTATATTCTGATCTGGTTCTTCATACATATTTGTCCTTCTCCTTTTGACTATTTGTCAGTCGGTCTCTCTCTCTCTCATCTTTTTTGTCTGTCTCTCTGCCATCGGCTACCTTTGTCTTTCTGTTCTCCTTTGTCTGGCTTTCTCTCCCTCTCTTTGTCTGTTCAGCGGATTTGTCAACTCTAGCTTCTGCTCTCTCCCTTCATTATTATTTATTCTCACACTAGTCACACTTTGAGTTTAAATTTATAATCCCAATTCCACAACTTTATAATGTTCCTTGCCATCTGTAACATTTTCTTGTTCCACATGTAACATGAGTGTATACCATTAATTATAACTTAAATTACAAAATGCAGAGAAAAACAAAATTGAGTACCTGCTACAACAGACAACTACCCCCCCCCCTCCCCAAATACTTTTAAATTATGCACAGACTCTCTATTGTAGCCTGTATCATGTGTATCATGTTTGCATGACTATTTGACAAGGGTACAACAATGGATGAATTGAATAGATGGGAGGGACTGAGAGGCTGGACGGGATGAATAAATGGATGGATTGAGAGAAGACTGGATGGATTTAAATAAATGGAGGGAAGGTGAGATAGTTGGGAGTGAAGAAGGAATGAATGGGCGAATGACTGTAGAATAGAGAAAGATAAGTCTGGGGTTTTTTACAAGTAATCACGATTAGTTTTTATATCATTCTACTGTTTGTTCTTTGAGATTCGGTGTGACCGTGCTGATCGGTTATTTATGTAAACAAAATTATAAATCTAGACACCTCTCTTCTGGAACGTCACCATGTTCTGATAGACAGCGTTCAGAAGACACAACATGCCATATAATAAAATGCAAAGCAAAAATATGTGATTTGTTTAGTTGGGAGAAAAAACTGGTTACTATAACTTTGTATTTTCTTCTTTGTGGTTTGTAGAGTATTCATGAACAGGCATTATAAAGTTGAAGAGAGAATTAAATAGTCAATCGGACGACATCTCTCATACTATGTATCTCTCTAGTATTTAGTAGAGAGGTTTAGACATGTAGGTCATCAACAACAAGAAAACTTTAAAAAAGATATTTTTTGTTTAAATACTCTTATTTCATACTTTACATCATAGAGTGCTCTAACATTAACTTGGCTAGCTAAGGATGACAAGTAGAGGCATGTAAAAATAGGAACCTATTTGTAAATCATCGTGACTTTGGGAGATATATATTTGAATAAAATTGACCCATTTGTATTTAAACAGTGAGTTTTTGATTGGTTTGAAATGGATGTCCCAAGTTTCCCTTCTAGCCTATATTATCAACACAGCTGTTTTAACATCAGCGCAGCTACATTTAATACAGCATTTTATGGTATCCACTAGAATACAAAATATGATCCCAACAGATTCTTGAAATATATGTAGTTATTTTATAGAGCAAAACAAATTTAGTTATCTTTGAATTCAAATGAGAACTTGTATTCAAATAAAAAGAATGTGTTAACAGAACTACCCGTTGAAATTATGTTTACCAAAGCCCTTCAAGGTATAAATCCAAGATCCAGAAACAGAATTGATCAGATGTAGGCTACTGAAGATAAAGCCGCATTGACGTTAGAGCGTACTAGATCTATATATATATATATATATTATACAATATACCCAATAATATTTTTATACAATACTACACAGATTCTCCAGTTTAAAACTATTGTTAAATCACCATCGTCTTATTATCATTAGGCTATATTTACCATTGCTTATTATCAATAATATCATTAGTAGATTTATAGATCTAGACTCTAGTACTATTATTTTTATTATTAATTAGTTTTTTACACCATGTCCATTGTATTATTTAATCATTACTCTTCCTAAAGTGGCGAAGATGTTTTATACTAGCTCATCTAGAAATCTACATTGAAGGAGATAATATACCATCTAAAATTCACATTACAAAGCAACCTTAAATAATAGAGATATATAGATCTAGATCTAGATCTAGGTAGATCTAAATCTAGTTCTAGATCTAGGCATTTAAAAATGTTGAATCATATTATAAATCTCAAATGATGTAGATTGATAACATGGTTCACTTCCATAATACAACTTCTAGATCTAACTAACGTCTTCCAAAAGAACTGAGTTTACAATTTATTATAACAACAATTTAGTCAGTAGCCTTTTACAATAGTGACCTCGAGTCTAAAACTAAATGAGATCCAGATTTAACATATCTAAAGAATCTAGATCTATTAGTATTAGAAGCAACTTTCTAGACCTACAAATCTACAGTCTGGGGGTTTGTTGCTAAGTCGTTAATTCAATAATTTATACTTTAATTAAACACAGAGTATGAATAGATCGGGATCTAGATTTACATGAGGCCCAGAGTGAATGTAAACAGCAATCAGCTGATTGCTAGAATCTATAAATAGGTCAGTGCCCCTCAGTCAGATAGTAGCGGTCATGGAGTCACCTCTGCAAGAAAACTTTCTAAGTTTACGAGTGTTTCTGAAAAGCGTAATCTCGCTGTTTGAAGACATTTTGCAAGACAAGCTCATGAACAAAAAATGATGTCGAAACTTAAATATTCGCTATAGATCTATACTAAATCTTGATGTTATATTAATAGACCGAACCAGTCACCACAAACCTATACGCCATACGTGTTTACGGACCTAGTGTGACGAATGTAGAATGTATGGTTACGTTGTTAGTTTACGTTCTTCATAGTCTTCCTACCTACCTGCTATAATTCCTTTCAAAGTTTTAGACGATGACCCCTTTTGTTCCGGAGCTGCAGCCATCAAGTGTGCAGTTGGGCGAAAGAAAGGGTAACGAAATGGCTTTGTATCACGATCCATTATGAGATCAACTGCAAGTCTATTCCAACCGTCAACACGAATCAAACATAACAAACTACAGTGTCAGGCGAAGGACACTCGTGCAATGAGAACAGCGTTACAACACTGGCGATGGTTGCCTGCCCTATTTCCCCCAACAAACGAAGTGCAACGCCGCCTATCCGCCCCGCGTAGAAGTAGGTGGGTTCAAAGTTTGAGGTCACTTTTTTTAGGTCAAGATTAAGCCAATCGTCATTGAGAGAATATTGCACGAAGTTCCGGATGTTTCGTTTCATTTTGGAGGAGTTGTTACGTTTGTCATCGGTCTTGTTTTTTGTTTTGTTTTGTATTTATGTTGCTGCCTAGAAAAATTACTGCTGCTTGATATACCAATTTGACATAAAGTCGGTCACTGTGCTTTTGTAACAACCACCACATTAGGGGGGGGGGGGGGGGGGGGCAAAGATTTTAAACATACATTTTATTCGTTACGATGCAAAATAATAAATATTATTATCTAAGTCACGTCTCCTTGTAACAGCAATCACTAACGCAATGACACAAAGTACACTAAACACTGAAAATAGTATCCAAAATGAACATATTATATCTATGTCTGACATTATTGAGATTCATGAGTGTTCTGCGGGAAACAGAATAAAGAAAAATGATAAATATACAGTGAGTAAATGGAATACATGTACTTTCATTCGTCACGCTTTTGATGAAAAACAAGGCTGTAATGCGGAAAATAGAACATTTCTGGAACTAAATCATTACATATCAAACGTTGGGTTTTTAAACACATTCGCCTCAGTTCATGTCCCGGGTAGATGGAGCTCGTTAGCCTCGGTCTGTTAGCCTCGCTAGTCTGACTAAGACTAAGAGAAAGAGAACTGTAATTCAAAAACCATGGGTAGAGAAGACTCGTTAGCTTGGTGACGGCAACCTCTCTAGGAGCGAACCTTCGAATTCAATCTCGGCCCTCCAGGTAGAGGGTTAGCCGAGCGTCCATGTTATGTATAGCAAGGTGGCTTAGGGGATTAGGCATGAGGTTAACCGCCTCATCTCGTCTCGTAAAACGTTGGTGGTTACAGAAACACAAATTGACATATTGAAAGAGACCAGCCTCTGGGAAATGGAGATGCTTCTTTTACAGATTGTATGACGGTCGACGGGCAAAGCCGCAAGAAACCTGTTGAGCTGATTTCTCGCCTACCAAATAGATCTCGTTGTTGCATCGTTGCTTGGAACAGACAAAACCGCACATGTTACAAAGGAAATGTAAAGATCTAAGATTCATATTCTTGGGATCAGTGAAATTCCCAGGGTGCCCGAAGGGTTGGCAGACCACGAGCGACATGGCGAAGATGTGTGGAGAAAGATGTCGAGAGAGGGGAGACATCGCGAAAGACGATGAGGAAGCTAGCAGAGAACAGAAAACATGGCATGTGTTCGTCTGTGGCTACCCTGGCACTGGGGAGTAAAGGCTCATCATCATCAGCATCACTACATGTGAAACTATAAGCAAATGCCTTTCAAACATGAATCAATCAAAAACAAAATGTTGTGGCATTGAATGTACCCCGATTGGACCTCAATTTGTTATTGTGTCACATGATGAAAGTGATGTGTGTGGCGAGACAAAGAGAGGAGCTAGAGCTGGCTGTGAAGAAGACATAACTGAGCAGTCTAGAGGAAAGTTAATATTTGTAATAATGTGTTTATAAGTTTTAATAACATTTTAAATTCAGGAAACAAGACTCTTCCAAATTTCTTCAACACGAACCTTTATTGACGTCCCCGTTGCACGCCGTTAATCTTTTTTTAAGGCGGGGATGGGGGTGGGGGGAGGGGCTGTTGCAGAAAACAGTAAGAAGGAACAGGACGAGGCGGAGCAGGAAAAGACGAAGAGCTAGAAGAAGAAGAAGAAGAAGAAAGGGGGGGGAGGAAGAAAAAAAGACAGGAAATGGGAATTATGATGTTCAGGGAGGGGGAAAGACGATGGCATTGTGTTAGGAAATGTAGGCAATCATATTATTCTTAGGATGCATAAAGGCAGTATATACAGAAAAAAAACAACAACTCCCACACAGCCCACGGTACTACATATTTTAATAATCTCACACTTACACACACACACACACACACACACACACACACACACACACAATGAAGGATTACTTAACACATTGGTAATTGAGGACATTCTTATAATAGCATATTTATACTACACACATTCTCATAGTTTTTTGCAAAACAAAATTTTTAGAAATATTTACCATGATTTACTGTGATATTTACGCTTTTTTTTTCGTCATATATATTCATATCAACAAATTATGCATTCTAATTTAATTAATTGACTACTATCTATTTCTATAATATTTACATAATAACATAACTTTTATTCCAATGTACATAATGTGTATTTTATAGATCATTGCGAACGAAGATGATATGCCTTTATGGGGACAATAAAGTTTTATTGAATTGAATTGAATTGAATTGAATTGAATTGAATTGAATTGAATTGAATTGAATTGAATTCAACATGTCAATAAGATGGTTATTGATTTCAAGTGAATTTGACAAATTAAAAACGGGAATTGAAAGGAACAAAGACAACTAAATATAATAAATGCATGGCATCATCATCATCATTGCCTTTTCACCCTATACCAGGGTATAGGCCACGAACAACAGACTTCCACTGATTCCTATTTTGGGAAACTCTTGATAAGTCCCCTCCACAAACGACCCCCTCTCCTCAAGTCCTCTTCCGTTAGCATTCTTCAGGTTAATCGTGGCCTTCCCCTAACCCTCTGTCACTGTGGATTCCACTGAAGGGCATGTCTTGTAGTACTTCTCTGGGGTTTTCTGAGGATGTGTCCTATCTATCTCCATCTCCGCTGTCCTATTTCTTCTGCCAATGGTTTCTGTGCTGGTTTTCCTCAGAGTGTTTTATGTTGGATTTTATTTGACCACTGAATCCGTAGTATTTTCCTAAGACAAATGTTGACAAAGCTCTGAGTTTTCTACCCGGGTCTAGAGGGGCTCCAGGTCTCACATCCATATATAACAATACCGATTTGACATTGAGTTAAAAAGTCTAATCTTTGTTTTAGTTGTGATGGTACGGTCCTTCCAGATCTTGTTTAAGTTCCTGAATGCTGTTCTTGATTTTTCTTATTCTTGTCTTGATATATGCTGTTAGGACCCTACATTATCTACCACACTGCCAAGATAGGTAAAGTTGTCTCCTACTTCCAGAGGCTTACTATCCCACAGTGATTGGTTCAGATGTTGTTGTTTTCACTTAAGTATCTTTGATTTTTCGGGATGTATTCTGAGGCTGATAGAATTGGATATTTCTGAAAGACGTGTCATTTTACTCTTCATTTGCTGGTGGTTGTGTGATAGTAGTGCCAGGTCATCTGCAAAACATCTTCCTGTGGTTGTTTCTTTCATAAGCCAGTCAATTACTAGGAATGGTCATAGTATGCAACCTTGTCTTACACCTGTTTTTATCTCAAAGCTGTCTATAAGTTGTCCATCATGTAAAATCCTGCAATGTGTGCCATTGTACATCTTTTTTGTTAGGGTTGAATATTTTCTGGGGTATACCATAGTGCTTCGTGATTTTCCATAAGGTGGCCATATCAACACTGTCAACTGTTTTTTCACAATCAACAAAGTTTATTATCAATGGTGAGTTCCATTCAACACACTGTTCAATGATGATTTTAAAGGTTGTAATATAATCTATACAAAAGCGATTTTTCCCAGAAGCCTGCCTGCTGGTCTCTGAGGTGTGCATCTGTGGCATCCTTGATTCTTACTAATAAAACTCTATAAAAATCTTACTTGGGAGAGAGAGGAAAGTTATTCATTTGTAATTATTGAAGTTGCTAAGATCTCCTTTCTTTGGAAGTTTTACGAGATGTCCTTTCCAATCTATTGAGAACTGTTCTTCATTCTACACCTTTTCAAACAATCCATGTAAAATGTTGACTGTTGTAGGTATGTCTGTCTTCAATGCCTCTGGTGGTATAGAATTTGTGCTTGTTGTCTTGTTTGAATGAAGTTTAGCTATAGCCTTTAAAATCTCTGCTCTCGTGTTGGTGGTCCACAGCTGATAGAGAGCTCTTTTGTTGCAGGCATGATGTCTGGCGTGTTTTCTGGAGGTGGTCTGTTCAGTAGATGTTAAAAATGTTCCACCCATCGTCTTTTCTGTGCTTCTTTATTGTCAAAAATGGGATTGCCATTGATATCCTTCACTGGTGCGGTTGTTGGCTGGCCTTTACCTGCTAACAGTTTTGCTGTTTGGTATGATATCCTGTGCAGCTATTTCGGCTCTTTCTGCAAGTTCCGTGACAAAGTTGTCCTCGTCCATCTTGATACTTTTCTTTACCTGGGTGGCTGCCACGGCATATTTCTTTTTCAATCCTTGTCCTGTTGCTGTTCAATGATTCTTTCTTCCTCCTCCTAACTGGTATTTTGTCAAATGATGTTTCGCTAAGCCACTCCTTGTGTTTGTAGTCATTTCTTCCTAAAAATTCTTCACACGTCTCTGTAAAGACTTCCTTCACTTGGTTCCAATGGGTATCTACACCCTTCTCGATACGTTCTAGAGGCTGAAATTTGTTTTTGAGGCAGACCTGGAATTGTTCTTTCTTGTCTCTTTGTAGTAGGTTAACTTGGAATTTTAGTTGCCTGAAACCATCTCTGTTGTATTTCCTAAGGTTTAGTTTCAACACTGCTAGGAGTAGATGGTGGTCTGATCCTATGTCTGCGCCTCTAAGCACTCGAACGTTTTCCATTGAGCGCCTAAATTTATGAGATATACAGAAATGGTCAATTTGATTGTCTGTGTTTCCATCCGGTGATACCCATGTGGCCTTATGGATCTTCTTGTGTGAAAAGTGGTACCGCCAATAATCAATCCATTGAAGGAGCACGTATTTGCAAACCTTTCTCCATTGTCGTTCATCTGTCCCAGTCCATGTTTGCTCATTATTTCTTAACATCCGATGTTGTCTGTTCCTACCTTTGCATTAGCATCTCCCATCACGATATTGACATCTCTAGCTTTTCTGTCACTCACTGTAACCGGTTGTAGAATGCATCCTTCTCGTCATCACCTGCATCATTTGTCGGCGCGTAGATTTGCAGTATGTTGTTCCTCTTGTTTCTTGATGAAAATAACGCCACGGTGATCATCGAGCCCATTTGCTTTCCATAATCTAAGTGTTTTCTGTGCTGCTTTAATTAAGATGAGAGCAACTCTTCTCGGTGTGATCCTTTTCCAGAATATATAATTTGTTCTCCTGTTCGAGGCGTTTCTGTCCAAATTGTATCCAGTGGGATTCTGTGATTTCCAGTATGTGCAGCTTGTTATGGTGCATCTCTTGGATTGCCTGTTTACACTTGTCTGCTTCATATAAGGTTCGCACATTCCACGACGCAATCCGGAGAAAATTCTTGCTTGAAGATGGAGGCTTCGGTCCAGTAGCTTCCTTTCGGCTTTCGCCACTGATCGTCATCCGTTTTGTAACAGGAGTTCCATTATACGAAAATAAGTGTGTTATACCTGAGCACACCTTTTTGATTCTCTGCCTGACATTTTTTTCTGTTTTCTCCTCTCTCACCCTTTTCGATTTCTCACTGCCCCTTTTTATCTCTCTTCTCTCACTCAACTTCCATGGGCCTATCTTTTACCGTTTCACGACCTTGCGATAGTTTTCACTATTTTAAAGTATGTAATCACATCAAGCTTGAAGGCCTTATTGATTGGTTGAAACTATAAACAAGATTCGCTGGTGATTGGCTAGAATAGCGGAAGCACCAATTTCGATCGCCTTCTTTCTATTTTGATTGTGTTTCTTTCACTCCAACTAATGTAAAAAAGGCAATGAATCCATTTTCCCGAATGTGTGAGAATTGCATGTGATTTGATTGCCGTTTATTTGATCGAGAAAAGGTAATATTGATGACGTAATACCGTAATATAGATCTCTGGAATCTAGATCTGGATCTAGATCTAGATTAGAACTTTTAAAAAATGGTAACTCAGAACTGACACCAGAATGGAGTGACAGTGACAGAACTATTTTAGAAGTAACTTACAAGCTCTATCTAGATCTAGCTGCTCTAGCTCAGACTCTACCTGATACTAGAAGAAAGATCTAGAAAATCTAGAGCTAGTTCTATATAGTTCTAGATTCTAGATCTACTTAGTGACTAGAAAATCTAGATCATAATAATAACACAGTGTGACAGTGTGGGGGGGGGGGCTGCATCCACCAAGATGACAATTCAAAATGCAATGAAATGTCGGCTGCAGGCCAATACTCAAAACTGCCAATAGAAATTCCCCCTTTCCCTTCACCTTCTTTCTCTTTGTAAAAAAACAACAGATCCAATGAGGATCTGGCATGGGTAAAATTGCCTACATGAGATTGTGCCCGTTCGATAAAGGCAGTGGAACAATGACTTCTCACTCAATTCACTGAACGTTTTGTGAAACTTTTTTTCAGCGAGAGGGGAAACAGCCTAAGCTAAAAGCTCAAGGAAAGTCATTGATTGATGCTGCATTGTGTCTTTCACATCATGGAGTTCATTTTGTAGTCAATCAATGCAGTTATCATCTTGTTTTATCTTTATATTTCGTTAAATATGCCTGCATTTGAGATTGAGAAAATCTTTAACTTTTATTTCATAAAAATCATTAAATAAATGCTGCATCAACTGGTTTTACCTTATTCAAAAGTAATTCGTTTACTATAATAATCATAAGAAGAAGAAACTTTGTATTGAACATGACTTTACTTCTTGTTATTTACCGTTTTTCTAGAAATCTTTTCACCTGAAATATGCTCCTTTCTTTCCCATCAGAAAACCTTGGGGCTATTGCTGTCATTCTTTAACTACAAAAATACTTCAAATACAGTACAGTAGTGACCGCCACCATAATGCCTGTTTCGTCTAAATGCCCGCAATCTCAGTGAACTGATTTTTTTCTAGTATAAATTGCTTAGTTGCCCCCTCTCTAAATGCCCCGTTTCAAAACCAAGATTTACGCCTAAATGCTCGGTGTCAACAACAACTGCAGTTATCATCTTCTCCAAATTATCATAAAGTATATCTGTAATTGATTAAACTTCCTTTCTTTTTTTGTGTGCATACATTGGTGTAATCCCATTGCTTTTATATATTGCTACCCGTCTACAATGTGCCATGCATTGTAACCACCCTTCACTACTTATATATATCCATTGTAATGTAGTAAAAGATGACCAGTCATCTCTTCATAACTCCACCCACCGTACCGTTCAGCCTTTGTCCCATTGGATCACCGGTTTCTCATTTGGTCTTCTGGACTCCGCCCACGGCTCTTTCTTGATGTTGTAAGAGGCATACAATCACCTGGCATTTTTAATAGACTGGGCACTCATCGCAATCAAGGGACAAGGTGTGAACAGTTTTATTGCTCTCCTGTCTGGCATTGGCCGTATCCATTGTGTCTTTGTGGCGAGTGATGGTCAACAGACTAGATAAACTAAAATCTAAAGGGCATTAAAATACGGTTTTGTAAAGAAAGCCCAGTTTATGTAAATCACAAACACGGGAGGCAAATGTTGAATTCCTGCACCATGCTCCTCGATAAACTCATGAACTGACTTACTGATCACAAATATGGCATTCCCAGAATCCGCCCCCTGCGAGGTTGACATTAACTATTTTGAAGGGAAACGACCTATGGTTCTCAATTAAAAAAAAATGTTTTGTTTAACTCCCTTACAGACAGACTTGTCATGCATGTGAACAAAGACTTGTCACTGAATCGTTTGCCTTTGTTCAGAGAGAGGTTTTTGTATTTGATTTGATTTTCCCACATCCACAGCTAAGGTGACCTCGGGGTTTTTGGTAGGATTTAAAATTTTGCCCAGACCATGCAAACAGCCAAGGGGTCTTTAATGTGTACAGAGTGTTGTGATCTGCATAGTACTGCACACAGGACCTTCTTTTTACCATCCACCTACCTGGACTGGAGGGGGGTAGATTTTACTTTGGGGGAAAAAAGAGAAAAGTGTTCATCCGTTGGCGACGCTCAGAGAGAGGCGAAGCCTAGTGTTGATGTGGTGTCTGTGCCATAAGGTGAACACGGCCAGTGGGTGTGAATGTCCATCAGGTATACAGCTAAGGCCTGAATACTACTATAATACTATTAATACGATACACACATACAGCAGATAGATGTACACATACTCACTAAGCTAGACTCACATTCACACACATTATTCAGTCAATAAGGTGATCATGGCGCTGGAAATAGTCTGGGTTTCCTGAAACAGCTAATTGCTAATAAAATGTTAACTTTAACTTACTTTACGTGAAACCTCTTGCCAAAGCTGTTATAGTTCAAGTCAAGATACAGTAGAACCCGCGAGTAATCAACCTGCTTCTTATCGTCCCATTCTCGGTTGTGATCAACTCCCGCCACCGGTCCTGTTTTTTTCCTTTTTTGAATTTATTTATTTATTTATTTATTTTTATTATTGAGATTTTCAGACATTTTTTTACAAAAATGAAAATGCAAATATAGAATGTTACAATCGATTTCAAATAAGATAGAAACTGACAAGTTTTTGATGTAAACAAAACGTGTTAAACGGAAAAAGACAAAACAAACATGGTAGGACATTATAAGTGTTTTATATATCAACCTTAGATTACACCAACTACTTTGAGACTGGAACCCACTTGAAATCAACTCCTAAAACTGAATCACATGGCCGTCAAGAAACTCCATTGTTTAAAGAAAAACAAAATTGCAGTTTACATCGAGCGTGTAGCCAAGAGGAATGAAGACTAGCACTACATGCACATATAAGGCCCACTATTCTATTATTTTTATAATTCATTATGAGTCTATTATTGGCTGCAGATTACTGAGAAGATATGGTGTATTATTGAATAAAAGGCCAGACCCTCATACTGCACCAGATTTGGGTTAAATCTCCCAGACTTAGTTGACATCAATTCCGCTTGTCTCATGGTTCACAAAGTATTGATTTAAAGCAGGTTCCATTGTGTAATGAATTAACAGTTGACATTGACCAAAATTTGACGTTATGTGAGTTGGCTTTATGTGGACTCCTCTGTATTATTATCAAGTATCAGAAATGTACATTCTACCTTCCCTATTAGTTTCAGGTCAAGTAAATATTATATTTGATTTATTACGTCATTTAGTCTTGATATATTTCTGGTATCATGAAAATGTTTAGTTTCTTTTTGTTTATAAAGTTATTATATTTTTAATGTAGTTTTACTCCGCGATAATAATGATAGATTATTAAAACCTTGGTCTGAAATTCGTGTACACATATAAATATTAATATAGGCCATAGCTGTCAACCAGTACGTGAAAAACGTATTTAGTACGTTTCTTTGACTTAGTCCGCAAGTCTAAATACCTTGAAAAATACGTATATGTGAGGTTAATGATTTTGTTCTACAGCTTCAGAGAAAGTGGGTGATAGTCCGGATGACACCATTTTGAGTTTACAAAACAACTGTTGCACTTCGCCAGAAAGACCAGTGATCGGCAGACTCTTTAATGTATTTACTTTAGAGGTGATCATTTCAAGTTAAATGATCAATGTTTTCTGAATATATTTTTATATGTATGTGCATTATATTAAATGCCTTTCGCTCAGCATCATCACCCTCTCTATTTGTTTGTTTTTTTTCACAGATCAATGTTTAGAATCATGGATAAACCTAAAAATGCAGGCGGCGGTCGATAAGAAACCTCAGGAGAGTTTCCACGGGTTTCCATTCTCCGCCTTTACCGTCTGCCCCTTACGGGAGTGCTTGGATTGATCATGACCTGAAACCAACATGGACAACATGGTCTTGTCTGAGTCACAGCTCCAGCACGATGATAGCAACGGAGATTCTGCGGTTCAAAAACATCAAGACATGCCAGAAAATCTGTTGGCGTTCATGTCGCCACCTGCTGAATACACTCAGGCCTGTGAATCATCACCCAGACGTATCCTGCCACGTGGATACCTAAAGAACAGTCTGAAACTGACCAAGTAGCATTGCATTCGACAAAATCTTTCAATTCATTTTCGTTATCCCCTGATATGCCTTTGTGGATGAATTCTATCGAAGGAGAAGGAAGTTTGAATAATGGCGATGCAGAGGCCACGTTTCCTCCGCGCTTGCTTTCAAACAGACCTTTCTTAAGTGTGAATCAGCAGGGAGAGTTTGATCTGTCATTTCCAGATACTATTAATGAAGCATCAATACGTGATAAGGACGATGAGTCTAACTTTGAACCAAATGACCCCATTGATGTCTTGGCATTGAGCAGGCATACAAAGACCTTTCCCTCAACTTCAGTCCCGTCCCAGAGCAGGAACAGACCATCGACTACTTGGTCAGGTCTCTCGGCTTTGACTTTAGCTTCTCTCCTGAAGAAGTTCAACATCACACCCCTGAATGCTCTGCACCTCTACCTGTCTACCCCAGTGTGACATCGATTGTCGAAATCTCATGCTGATCCGAAGCCGGACTTTGCAACCAAATGAAGAAATGCTGCAGTCATCCCGATTATATTTTCCAGACGCGACATTTACTATTGACCCTGATCCTGACGGTGAAGGAAACCTGTTGGTTGGAAAGGACTCTTGCAATGTTAGCATTTCGGATACTGCGTTATGATTCTCCACTGAGAGAGTTTTCAAGTTATCTGGATAATAGGTGTTTTGGGGACAGTAAGAAAAACGCTTCCAAAAGCCGACCTGAAGCTGGAGATTTCATAAGATTCGAAAATGAAAATGTTCGGTCTGATGTGCGGATGCCGAGTGGCAATGTTGATCACTTTGTAAGTTTTGTCAGCGGGGTGGGATCAGAACTGGAAAGGATAAGATCTAAGGAAATTGCTGAGGCTAGATCCAAGGAGATAGCTGAGACTATATCTAAAGAAACTGATGAAACTATATCTAAGGAAATAGGTGAAACTAGATCTCGGATATTTGTACTATTGGATCGAAGGAAATTGATGAGACCGGGTCAAAGATTGGTTACATTAGATCTAAGGAAATTGCTGAGCTAGATCAAGGAGATAGATGAAACTAGATCTAAAAAAACTGATGAAACTATATCTAAGGAAATAGGTGAAACTAGATCTACGGATATTTGTACTATTGGATCTAAGGAAATTGATGAGACTGGGTCTGAGGAAATTGGTTACATTAGATCTAATGGAATTGTTGATTATGCCCATAATCCTGTTAATGTTAATTTGACTACTTATGATGATTTTGCATTAGACAGAAATAATTCTATTGATTCAGAGAAATCTTGGGAGCCTAACACTGAAAATCGAAACCAAACCACTACATGTGACATTTTAGCTCCTCAACATAGCAATAGTCTTTTTTCAGACCATTCCTTAGTTAATGATGCTGAATTAGAACAACAGAAAAAAAACGCGCCATGAGACGATCATCAGGAAATTCAACCGACAAGAATTTTCCGCACGCATTTACTCAGTTGAATGATGAGTCACCATTGGCTGTCAGTGTCAACTCCTTACCAGCTGTGGCTAATAAAATCCCTCCATTGCATTCATTGGGAACTTTGGAATGTGATAAAGAAAACTTAGTATCTGGTAGTTACGAAGATGTGCTGTCCGTTCACATGTAACGGTCAGGGATGACGAAGGGTAAGGGATCAGTCTGCTTTGTCGAAAGGCATGAACAAACAAAATCTGCCTGGCAAGACAAAGCGTGGAAAAAATCTGGCAGCTTTCATAAAGGAAAGAAGAGTGTTTTACTGGAACACAATGAAGCTGATGGTATGTCTAAAGGAGGCAGTTGTTTTGGAGCGTTTGGAGGAAGTGGATCGCCCAAGGTCATGACATTTCTGGTGGTCACGCTGGAGGTGGGCAAATACAAACGGTTGAACATGGAAGGATCCCTGATCCCTCCGCTTCCAGTGACAACGTGGAGGAGGAGGAAGACATTTTGGTCTCGAGGACTACAAGAAGCAGGCGGAGTCGTAAATCTTGGGGGATGTGACCTCGCGTCGTCAGGCTGCATCCGTGAACCAACATAGACCGACACGGAGCAAGACACAGTCTGATCCTGTTACTACTCCTAACAACACAAAAAATATTGGAGCAGATATATCTGCAAAGAATTACGTACCTGTCAAAGCTAACAATCTAGAAACAATAAAAGTTCCTGCTAATGGTGTGCTCTTTGCCAAACTAAAGGTGAAAAGATTGATTAAGTTTCCAGAAAATCTTCGTCCATCGGTACCGAAACTGAAACAGCGAGCAAAAAAAAAAATTGCAAAGCACTTTAAAGGCCACAATAGTTTCTCTCCTATAGATGACGAGGAATTTAAAGCAAAGTTCTTGACATTGAGTTGGATTTAGAAATGGCTGATTGAATTTTCTTGTGAAGGATATCATTCATACCTAAAATACACCGACAAATGTGCAGGATATCATCAAAACCCTGGGCAAAATACATTTAGATTCCCATGCAAAAAAAACATTCAGAAAATGACTTATCGCGAACGTGAAGGAATTGCTAAACAACGTTTCATCTCTCTTTATTGTTCATTCAAGCTTTGGAAACATAGCAAGATATATCTCTGTTAGGTGAAACTGTCTAAACACGTACGTCTGCCTGGCGTAATTTTTCAGGAAAAGCACACAAAAAAACCCGGAATAGATGCAGAGAATCAAATAGGGTTGCAAACACTATAGTAATAGTATTGTTATCCAGTAGTCTCTGCCAAAACGCACGGTCCACAGGTGACAAAAAAAACCGTGTATTTTGGCGAAGGTGCATTTTGACGGAACCAAAGGCCATGACCCATTACATTTACAGTGTATTTACATTGCCATTCTTGTTTGGAAATACCTGTAAACTCTTTTTTTAGTTGTTGTTTGTCATTGGTTGAGGTTTGTTTGCTATTCGCTGGTTTGAGGGCACGACCCAATAGGCCTTCTCATAGATAGGTTAATGCATTCTTCTCTCACTGAAGACTACAACAAGGAGTGGTGATGGGGAAGATTTTTGACAACAGTGCTTTTTAAAAAATTGGTTGACAGGCGTGTCATAAAGAGTAGGACTTCCATGGGTAAAAATGACATACGTCCTTTCTCAGCTTTTCACACCGTGATTAAAGAGAGAGAGACGACCGGACTGTCTGTCTGGCAGACCTATCGAGGGAGGGAGGGAAGGGGAGGGTAAAAGTGACCAGAGCGAGACAGTCGAGACTGTTGGTTAAGATCTAGAGGTCACACGCACACACATACACACACACACACACACACACTGCGTGACAGATTCTGTCACTTTAATTGTGCGTGAAGAGGTTGTTAAGTTTACGTTTCACAGGAACTGACTCTGTCTGGCAGACCTTCGAGGAGGGAGGAAGGGGAGGGTAAAAATGACTAGAGGCAGACAGCCGAGACTAGCTGGTTAAGATCTAGAGGTCACACGCACACACATACACACACACACACACCCTGTTGACAGATTTTGTCACTTTAATTGTGCGTGAAGAGGTTGTTAATCTGACTCTTTAAATGCAACAAGTTTGCATTTTGGTAAAGTCAAGCCAGCCGTTGTTGCATTTTGAGGGGTAAACAGCGTTGTAAATTTGATGGTACATGAAAAAACGTGCATTATGATTTTAATTGTGCATTTTGGCAGCGTGCATTTTGGCCGAGACTACTGTTTATGCTTCCTTGAGTTTAATTTAATAACTATCTCTGTACATTTGTAGTGTAAATGAAAAGAAATAACAGTTGTGCACAAAAGTGCGTACACATTTAAGTTGAACTTCAAAAAAAAGAAAGACCACTCCTTGGCTTCCTAGGTTAGGAGTTTCCGAGGTGGGAAGAAAGACAGAAATCTGCGTTTATATCATGTTTCATCATCATGTGCATAATTGGGAGTCTTTCTATTGGATCAATGTCTGTATATAGAACAATTGATAATTTGAAGGACAAATCTCATGTCATATAAATATATATGTATCATTAGGCTTACGATATTTTACAGTTCAACTGACAGTCTATTACTATTATGTTCTATGAATAGCAATGTGAGTAAAGTTTAACAATAATAGAAATTTAATGACTTCTTGTTTAAAGAGAAAGTACATATATATATATATATATATATATTTATATATACATGTATTGTAGAGATGAGATGTTGGTGATCTGGGTTGGTGGGTGTTGATGGTAGATCCCTACTTCTTTCCTTTCCCTTTTCCACTTATCTTTCATGTTGCTCCTTCCTTTTCACTTTTTACTTTGCCTTGAGATAACCACATGGACGGAATGAATGCCAATTGAAATAAGGGTTCCAAACCTTTCATATATTCCCCACCCTAAAGTTGTAATATAATGTTCTCACACCCCCTGACTGAGTAGTATCCATGATAATATTATCTTATTGAAATATTATTAAGAATATACATGTATTTCTGTATTGTTTTTGTGTATTTTATGCTCTTAGTTTTGTAAAACTAGTGTTGTTACTGATATTATATCCGTAATATGGTAAAACTCAGACATGATACTTGGGTCAACCTACTGCTAAAAAGGCAGATTCATACTCTCTTTTATAGATTGTATGCCCTTTTTTTGGTTCCACGATTTATGCTTTTAGGATTTCTTTTTGTTTCTTCTGTCCACATAAAGTTTTGTTAGCATGTGTTTAAATTGTACACATTTTTTGTCCAACTATTCCTCTTTTACTTTTTGGCAAGCAACCTTCCACTCTCCCACGTATTTTTTTTTCACGGGGTTAGCATCTCTATTCACATTTTACCTTGTTTTCCGTCTAAGGGCGACTTGTACTGTTGTTCTATGTACCGAGTCTCCGCCCCGTTTTCTCTACTTCAGAATCATGTTAAACGCTGGGTACCTTTTAAAAAATTTGTTTTCCTAAATTGCCAAATCAAGGTTTTGCACCCCCTAAAAGGTCACTACAGGGGGTGTAAACTGTAAACACCCCTGGTTAGGAAGCCCTGAATTACACAAAACGTTTGGTGGTCTGCTGGTTGCATACATTTACGACTTGCCTCTTTAAAAAAAAGAAAAAAGAAAGACTGAAGTTCATGAAATCTTGAGGGGTTCAATTCTATATATATATATTAATTCATGAGCCCTGCTGTTGTGTATTTTGAAAAGACATTTAAATTGAGTTAAAAATAAAAGTCAAGTCCCCACAAGGCCATTCCAGCCCATAGAGCCGGAGCGTATCCAGGTTTCTATAGCACGAAGCGGAACAGGTGATGTTATGATAAACACCTTCTGGACAGGACACTAGTCTGACGCGCATGGTTTTACGTTAGTTAATGTTTTCTTTCTTTCTTTCTTTCTTTCTTTTTTTTCTTTCTTTCTTTCTTTCTTTTTTTCTTTCTTTCTTTCTTTCTTTTTGTCATTTCCATTCTACCTGCCCATGTAGGATTTAGAATACCTGAAATAATCCTTCTCCAAGCTACCCTGTCCTGACATTTTCATATATGACGCTCTGTAAGTTTTAATGCCTCTTTTACATCTTCATCCCACTGTCTCTGAGGTCTACCTTTTGGTCTTTTTTTTTTTACCATGGGTTTTATCATTGAATATATATAATTTGATTTAGCTATTTCTCTTTTCATTCGTTCTGTTTACAATGCAAAACCATCTCAGTTGATTTTTTTTTTTCTTTGTTTTAATGCCATCTGCCTTTGGTTTGATGTCTTATTGTTGTATTTCTAATTTTGTCTCTGTTACTGTTAGTTTTCCTTAGTTTTCCTTACTACTATTTCTTAGATTTAGATGCTAGTTCAGCTGCTTGTACTCTATTGTATTCCTACTGTCTAAGGTCCATGTTTCACTGCCATAGAGGACATTAGGATAAAGATGGATTTATAGTCCGTATCCCTCACGAGTGCAGGTTCATCGGCTGTACATCATTTATCCTCCAGTAGACTATTTCATTCAAACTCTTTCTCAACTCTTGGGGGAGCATACAGTACACAAGCCTGTTACTGTAGGCTTTTCGTACAAACACTCTGACAAGATTTTTCTCTACCTACAGCTGGGTACTCATTCACATCTGTCATGATTACAAGCTCACAACACTACAGTTCAGCCACAACGCCTCCAACATGGGATTAGGACAATAAACTGTGTTCTTCTATACTGCCATTTTGGTTTTTGTTGACATTTCTTGTTTACTAAGTCTATAATTTTAAATAAATGCCTTTTCTAGATGGTAATTGTCATTGCCTTTTTGGATTCTCTGGCCGATTCTTTCTCTTCTTAGTTTTTTTCCTTCTGAACGAGTTTTGACTTTCATGCTTGTTGACATATTGCATGCAGCAGTTTATTTGCCTCTTTTCTTTGCCTTGGTTTTTGATTCATTTGGGTATAAATTTGATCTGCTCCTGTGGCCTTTCCTAGCTTAACTTTTTGAAACAGTGCCATGTACCCATTTTTGTGTCTGGGTCCAGTGGGAAAAATGTGTTTTAGGTGTCTTTCCCAAGGAACACAGCGTCAGGCCTAGCAATGCATAATATATATACATAGCTAGGATTAGGATTCAAAACCAGGACCTCATGACCCCAAGTCTGGGAGCCTAGCCACTAGGTCACCGACACCACCATGGAAAGACGTTTTTAAAAACAATGTACATACATGTACTCATTTTCCCCACCTGACCACATGGGTGCAAATGGGTACCAGCAACACATGTAAACCCTGCAAAAGATAAGCGTCTTGTCCAAGAGGCTACCATCATTATCCTGCTGTTCTACTTTATGCTATAGAAACGGGTGAGGATCAGGCTCTGGCTCTGTGGGTCATCCTAACAGTAACACTAACAGCCTCTTTAGGGTTTCCATATTTTTATTGATATTTTACTTTAGTCATGAATTAGATAAAAGTAGACTTGAGTGCAACGGGTAGGGGTTTGGTTACATCAATTTTAATCAATCATGTAGATGGCTTGAAATCTTGAAAGTAATGAAAGTTGTTGAAAGCAAGCGTTTTTTAGCATTGGCCATCATTGTCATTGCCAGTCCATGGGGGGATCTTACTTTTCTTACTCTACATACTACTACATATGTACATATTGTATTTGTATCAGTTTAAGTTTAACTGATTTATCTCTCTTGACTTGGTGGTGCTTCACGAAACTGGGATGAGCTCAAATTTTTGGTCTTTTTACATAGTATAAGATAAGAACCTCAGTGTCTTCTTCTAGTTGGAGATACATGCACATGTATGTATAAAATGTAATTTTAACTTACGTAGAGGAAGAACAGTTGCAAGTGATTGCTGAACAGATTTTTGCCAGAGAATGTATATTATAGTGTATATATATATATATATATATATATAATATGTACAGTGTATTACATTTTATTCAGTGTAATTAGTAATAGAATAATATATATATATATATATGATATATAAATATTATATATAATATAAATACAGTATATAGTATCCGCCAAAATGCACGGCCCATGGGTGACAAAATAATTGGTGCATTTTGATGAAGTCAAGGTTCCACAGCCCATTTATTTACATAGCATGCTGGTTTAAAATATCTTCTTTTTCTTTTTGTTAGTAGTGTTAGTTGTTTGTTGTTCGGGGTTTGTTTGTTCTTTATTGGTTTGAGGACAAACTCAAGAGGCCTAGATTCTAACCTCTTCTCATAGATCTCACACATTCTTCTCTCACTCAAGACAACAAGGGGTGGAATGGTGAACATTCGACAACTAGGAATGATTATTATTGGTTGACATGACATACAGAGTATGTTCTCAGTGGGTAAAAGTGACACAAGATCTTGCTCAGATTTTCTCACCGTAATCAAAGAGAGAGAGAGAGTCGATTGGACTGTCTGTCGGGCAGATATACCAAGTCGATGAGGGAGGGCCAGTAAGGGTGACCAGAGCCGAGACAGCCAAGACTAGTTGCGTAATTGCCGTGTGTATGTGTACACATGGTTAACATAAATCTAGATACCACTCACACTCATGTGTGACAGATTTTGTCACTGGGACGAGGCAAGAAGAGATTTTAGAGTTAATTTTCCACAGGAATTGACTAACAATAGATGTATGCCTACAAATCCAAAAACATGATGCATTTTGGCATTTGAAGCCAGTCGTTGCATTTTGAGGAACCAGCATTGTAAAATTGGGTTACATGAAAAAAGTGTGCATTATGACGAATCATGTATTTTGGCGGCATGCAATTGGTGGAGACTTCTGTACATGTAACTGTAAGTGTAATGGGAAATCTATCATTAATAATACATGTATTTAAAAAGTGAATGTTACACAAAAAAAGTTGATGTGTTAATTGTCGTAGATATTTTAGGCATGGTTAATCATCTTTGCATTGTGTTAAAAATGAACGTTTCCTTCCTCTTCTTCTTCTTTTTCTTTGTCTTCTTCCTCTTTGTTGCCAAAATTATAAAAATGTTGCATGTATTGTTATTTTTAAAATATTTTTTTTATCTTGGTAATTTAAAAAAAGACATGACATGTATCATAATAAAGGCAAAAAGATTTTTCTTTTGCGTTGAGTTTTTCAATTATAATTGGATCTGGATTTTTGTTTTATCTTGGAATTGGGAGTTTTGTCTGATAATGTGCTAGTGCTAGTACTGCTAGTGTGGTCACCAAATTCTGTGCGTTGAAAGTGAAGGAAGATCTCAATGTTGAAAAGGGGAGACCGCGTTGGCAGCCTTATACTCATGTACATCACTACAACTACAAGTAAATGTACAAGGAACTGAAATACAGATCAATGAAGAGTTGTTATTTTTTATATAGACTAAAGAAGTGAAATCGATAATCTTGTTTTCAATTTCTGAGTCAAAATTTAGCATAATGTTAACTTTAAGTTTAAGATCATTTCTTCAATTCATTGTACACGCTTAATTAATTTGAAAACTTAATCTCCTTTAGTTAAAAAGTTATGGCTCTTGAAAGTTGGGCAAGAGTTTCGGGGCATACACCATGATACTGATACAAGAGGCTATGTGAGTATGAATATGAATATATGATGACTTCCGTTTCAGTGCTTCGGCTACATTGAACCAAGGGACACAACTTTTTATTATTTCAATTGTCACCCACATGCTGTCATTGTCAGGATTGTTCACCTTTCTCATTCCCTATATTACTATTACTAGTATTACTAGCACTTAGTACTAGTATTACTCTTCGTTTTTCACTGAAAATTTCAGTTCCTTGTACTTGTACAAATTTACTTGCAGTTGTAGTGATGTATAGAAGAAGGCTGCAAACGCAGTCACCCCGTTTCCACATGAGAATCTTCCTTCACTTTCTACTTCTACTCACAGAATTGATGGGAGCTCTCTCTCTCTCTCTATAGCATTATATATATTATAAGTAATATCTAGTCGACATCAAAGTGGCGCCAAACCACAACCCTCCCCCCCCCCCCGCCACTCGCATCACTCACTTCATTCATTTTCATCACCAACTCACATCGATTTGGATTTCAATTTCACCTTCAGTGAAATAGTTAAATCACTCCCCGTTTTCACTCACCTCATTCGTTTGGTGTCAAAATCTCAAAAGATCTAAAAATTGCACAGTTGAAAGTGGCAAATTCAAAACATTTGTCTCAGTAATAGATCCCACCTCATGTGACGACTATATGTCTATCTGTCTATCTATCGATCTATCTATCTATCTATCTATCTATCTATCTATGTATCTATCTATCTATCTGTCTATCTATCTATCTATCTATCTATCTATCTATCTATCTATCTATCTATCTATCTATCTATGTATGTATGTATGTATGTATCTATCTATCTGTCTATCTATATCTATCTATCTATATATCTGTCTGTCTGTCTATGTATGTATGTATCTATCTATCTATCTATCTATCTATATATATCTAGTATATATCTATATATCTGTCTATCTATATCTATGTATATATCTATCTGTCTGTCTGTCTATGTATTGATCTATCTATCTATCTATCTATCTATCTATCTATATATATATATATATATATATATATATATATATATATATATATATATATATATATATATATATATATATATATGTATTTATATATCTATCTACATATCTATATATATCTATCTATTTGTGTATCAACCAATCTATATATAGCTATCTATCTATATATAGATGTCCCTGAGGGGCGACCATCCCCTACCAGGCGCGTCCCCAAGTTGCTGATAGGGGAAGACAAGACCGTCTATATAGTGTACCTATATAGACGGCCTTGGGGAAGACCGTGGCGTTAGATATAATATAAATATAAGGGTTAGCTGTGAGTAGGCAATAAGCAGTCCTGGACAAAACTGACGCTAGTCATAGAGGGTGGGGTGGGCTTAGGTATCTCAGACTAAATTTTTATTATTTCAAAAGCTTGTTTCTTATGTCAAACATATAGTACTTCTCAGGCCATGAATTCCAGTTTTTAAATTATCAAAATCGGTTCATAAATAAAAAAAGTTATGAATCTAAGACCAAAGTAGGGTTCTGGGATGTTAGAACGATGAACAGCACCGGTAAATTAGCACAAATAACAATAATAACATCATAAATGAGGTGCTGGTGGACAGAACTGGAAAGATAAAAAACAAACTCAGGTGAAACTGTTCTCTATTCTGACTGGAAGGGATGATAACCAACAATCAGAAGGTGTAGCCATTATATTGAAGAAAGGAAGAGAACAAAAAAATGAAGGAATGGAAACCCATTAACAACAGATTGATAAATATAAGAATGAAAGGAAAGCATGTCAATGTTTCGATTATACAATGTTACAGGCCCATAAACGAAAGTAAGGATGAAGACAAAGGTGATCTTTATGACCAACTAACGGCTGAATTGAAGAAAATACCAAAGCATAATACAACAATTATAATGGGCGACCTAAATGCAAAGGTTGGCTGCAATAGAACAATAGTACAAATGAAAGAGCTATGGGAAAAGAAGGCGAAATATGACAATAAGTGACAACTCCACTTTTAAAGACAGAACAAACACGTGACATTTCGGGTATAACCCTTCGTCAGACAACAAACGAGAAATATCTAGAATCTAGATCTAAGTACTACCTCAGGCATCACACAATGTGATGTCAGAAGAAAAACATAAAGGAGAAAGAAAGAAAAAGAAAGAAAAAGACAGTGATGATAAGAAACGTAGCAGAGGGGGGGGGGGGAGAGAGAAGGATATGACGTTATAAATGACAACGGAGAAAGATTATTGGACTCTAGAAACACTAACGATTTTGTTATTGGTGGAACTTTGTAATAAGGAGATTCACAAGCTTACAATAATATTATTCACCAAATAGAAGGGATATAAACCAGATCTATCATCTTCTCATAAATGGAAAAGGAGAAGATCCTTCTTAATTTGAAAGTAAAAATAGGAGCTGACGTTGGAAGTGACAACCATCTACTGATCTAGTGGTTGCAAATCTAAAAATCAAACTGAGAAAAACAAATACAACAGGAAAAGGCAGAGAACGATACAACATAGACAAACTTAAATATCTTAATAGAGCCAAAATTTTTATGATAAGTCAGATAAGCTTGAAGAATAGGTTTCAGGTGCTGACTGATATGGATGATGACAAACCATGTGATGGAAATGAAATCAACAGCAGATGGAATACTATAAAACACGCCTACTTAGGGACAGCTAAAACATGCTTAGGAACAAAATGACACGTGGAAAACAATCGAAAAGGGGAAGGAATTTAAAAGAAAATACTTGATGCAAAATCAAGCAGATTGAAAGAAAGATTGTCAACTAGGTAGGAGATAAACAAGGAAGTTAAAAGGAGTGCAAGACAAGACAAAAGATCATTCATGGACAGATTTGCCAATGAAGCGGAAGAAGCATCACGAGTGGGAGACCAAGGCAGAGTTGATAAAATTGCAAAAGTAATAAGTGGAAAATATCAAGGAACTTCAGACCCACCTATTACAAATAAACAAGGAGCACTTCTCACGTGACACCTACATAAGAAATGAACAGGCAGGGGTTTTGAAATCAAGATTGTCAGACAAGAGGTGCGTGATGTCAGCAACAATCTTCATTATTGCTATAGACTATAGATGGGTGATGAAGCAAACAACCAGTGATCAACGCAAAGGAGTTAGATGGACTCTTCTTCTCTTCGCTTGAGGATATATATTTTGTTGATGATTTAGCGCTATTTGCACACACTCACATCATCACATGCAAGAGAAAACATCACAGCTAAGCTCTTTTGATCAACAAATAGGTTAAAAAATAAGCCTTACAAAATCTGAATTAATAGCATTAAATATACAAAATCACTCTCCAATCCTCATCATTAACAATAGCATACAAACAACCAAGGAATTTACATATTTAGGCAGCGTTGTCACAAGTAGCAGAATATCTGACAAAGACATTAACAGATGTCTAAACAAAGCAAAAAACTCCTTCAAACTACTTTAAAATGTATTGAAAACAAAAGAAATATAATATTGAAACAAAACTAAAAATCTACCAAAGCTGTGTCCTATCAACTCTACTATATGGATCTGAATGCTGAGGATGACGGATAGAGACATGAACAAGTTATCCTCATTCCACACGAAATGCCTGCGAAAAATCCAAAATATACCTTGGTCAAACAAAATTTCAAACGAGAATCTTCTCCGAAAATGCAAAATAGACACGTGTAAGACATCCTGCTTAGAAGAAGATGGAGGTGGATAGGGCAAGTTTTAAGAAAAGAAGAAGGGAGCATCACCGAGACTGTCCTACATTGGACCCCGGAAGGGGAAAGGCGACGTGGCAGACTAGCCAGCTTGGGGAACAGCAGAGAATGAGAATAAAGACTGGGGATAAAGCTGGAATTCCATAAAGAGAGAGACGGAAATCCTTCATTGCTGCCCTACATGCCAACTGGCATAATGGGCAGTAGGTAAGTAATAAGTAAATATATCTGTCTATCTATCTATCTATCTACATCTTATTATCTATATCTTTTTATATAAATGTATATATATATATATATATATATATATATATATATATATATATATATATATATATATATATATATATATATATATCTGTCTATCTATCAATCTATTTACCCATCTGTCTATCTGACTATCTTTCTATCTATTATATATCTGTCTATCTATCAATCTATTTATCCATCTATCCATCTACCTATCAATATCTATCTATCTAATCTATCTACACTCACGCATCATCTATCTACACCCATATATACATACATATTCATCTATACATGCATATTACCACCTGTTTAATCGACCTGTTGTATCCATATAAATCTATCTATCTATCATATATATGTTTATCATCTATCTATCTATCTATTTATCTATCTTCTATCTATTTATCTATTTATATATCTATCTATCTGCATATCTATCTATCTATCTATTTGCCTATCTGCATCTATACATCTATCTATCTATATAGCGAGTTTATTTATATATTTATCTATCTATATTATTTGGATCTATCTGTCTATATGTTTATCTATCTTATCTGTCTCTCTAGACTCTCTCTCTCTCTCTATCTATCTCTCTCTCTCTCTCTCTCTCTCTGGATCTCTCTCTATATATTTATCTATCTTAACTCTCTCTCTCTCTCTCTCTCTCTTTATCTCTCTCTTCTCTCTCTCTCTCTCTCTCTCTTGTCTCTCTCTCTCTCTCTTTCTATCTCTCTCTAGACTCTCGATATCTCTCTCTCTCTCTCTCTCTCTCTCAACTTCTCTCTCTCTCTCTCTGTCTAAAGATCTCTTGAAGTCTACTCTCTAGTCTCTCTCTCTCTCTCTCTCTATCTAAATCTCTCTCTCTCTCTCTCTCTCTCACTAGTCTCTCTATATATAAATAAATCTATCTATATAAATGTCTATCTATCATCTATCTATAATCTATATATATCTATCTATGCGGGAAGGAACAGGGTAGCTTTGTATCTATCTATTTATCTATATATTGTATTTGTCTGTCTATTTATCTATTTATATGTCTGTCTATCTATCTTTCTATCCATCCATCAATCTATTTATCTATCTATCTATCTATCTATCTATCTATCTATCTATCTATCTATCTATCTATCTATATGTCTGTCTATCTGTCTATCTGATTTATCTTACTATCCATTTATCTCTCTCTATTATATATACATTGAACTGTCTGTCTCTCTCTCTATATATATCAGTCGATCTATCCATCTATCGATTTATGTATCTGCTATCTATCTATCTATCTTTTGTATTTATCCATCTGTCTCTCTATCTATCTAGCTATATTTCTGTCTATCTATCTACCTATCTATCTGGCTATGTATATATCTACATATCTGTGTTTATATGTATCTATGTATCTATCTATCCATCTATCTATCTATTTATCTATCTATCTATCTATCTATCTATCTATCTATCTATCTATCGATCTATCTATCTATATGTATATATATATATATATATATATATATATATATATATATATATATATGCCTCTGGACTATTTATCTATATATATATATGCTTGTACATATTTATCATTCTATCTGTTTATATCTATCTATCTACTGATGTCTATCTATCTATACATCTGTATATCTATCTATCTATCCATCTATCTATCTATTTATCTATCTATCTATCTATCTATCTATCTATCTATCTATCTATCTATCTATCTATCTATCTATCTATATATATATATCTATCTATCTATCTATCTATCTATCTATCTATCTATCTATCTATCTATCTATCTATCTATATGTCTGTCTATCTGTCTATCTGACTAACTATCTATCTGTGTGTCTATCTATTAGCTGATTTATCTATCTATCTATCTCCATCTATCTATCTATCTATCTATCTAGTTATCTATCTATGCATATCTATCTATCTATCTATCTATCTATCTATCTATATGTCTATATAGCTGTTTATCTATTTATCGATCTATCTATCTGTGTATCTATGTATCTATGTATCTTTTGCATCTATTTGTGTATCTATCTATATGTCTGTATATCTATCTATTTACATGTATCTGCTTTACTAATGAAGAAAAGCCTGCATTCAGTGAAAGAAAGAAAGGAAAGCAAAAAAACAAAACAAAGAGAAGAATAAAATAAAAGAATGTCAAGCGGTGTGTACAGACTGTGGTCTAATCACAATTTAAATCACACAGCATGAGAATGAGAGACGTATGACGAGGCATGACAAACATTGCAGGCTCAACTACAATATGAAAACAGACAACACACTAACATTACAACAACGGAGGAAAGTATCATTGAAGACTGTGTCATTAAGTTGAACTCTCTATGCAAGGTTTATCGGATTTGACGTTTCAAAACAAATGTCAGAACTGAAACTGAAACCATAGTTCTCTGATCATGAAAAAACCGTCACTGGCAGTTGACAGATAAGCACCTGTACGAGGAGTAGATGATCCCGCCCTCCACGAGTCTCCTACTGCCTTGCAGGCAAGTCTTGGCTGACCAAAGACTAAGAGAGTTAACCCGGAAAGAAAACAACCTGCTGCCTTGCAGGCCGGTCTTGACTGACCGAAGGCTAATGGACTTAACCCTGACAAAAATAACAACATGCTGCCTTGCAGGCTGGTATTGAATGACCAAAGGCTAAGGAGTTAAACCTGACAGAAAATAAAGAGGACTGGTAAGGGGGCTCAAGGTGGCAGCCCCACCATCTACCTAGGGTACAGTGGGCTAATCCCCTGCTTATCCAAAACCAACAATAAATATAATATAACCTGCTTCATCTTTCGAAGATGAATTTAAAAAACCGAACACGGACTGTGATTTTTTTAATATGGAATGTTGGGGCAATAAATGGAAAAGAGTTAGAATTAGTTGAAGAAATGGAAACATTCAAAGTAGACATTTTGGCTATTACAAAACAAAGAAAAATAGGACAAGGAATAGAAAATGTAGGACCAAATCATATTTTAATCTTTTCACGAGTAGATGTCAAAGATAGAGCTAGAGTAGGAGTAGGCCTCTTAGTGGATAAAAGGCATGAAAAGCTACTAGAAAGCTGGAAATTTATAAGCTCACGGCTATTAGAGGCAAACATTAAACCAAAAGGAAGAGAAATTAAATTATTAATAGCTTATGGACCAAACGAAGACGCCACTAAAGAAGAAAAAGATACCTTCGAAAATGATTTACAAATCGCTGCAAGAATTTGAAACACAAACAGGAACTAATAGTTTTAGGAGATTTAAACGTTAGAGTAGGCAACAATACAGAAACATCAGGAGGAGTAATAGGTAAAGAAGGAGAGACAACAACTTCTCCAAATGGAGAGACACTAATAGATTTTTGCCTAAAGAATAACATGTAAAATAGCCAACACCTTTTTTCATCATAAAGGTATCGACAAATATACAAGATTAAATGAAGACAGGTGTGAAAAGTTAATGATAGACTACATAATAGTTAGCGGCTCCTTTTTTACAGTACATTGGATGCAAGAGTAAACAGAGAAGCAGAAATATTTAGTGATCATCCTTAGTGATTGCCAAAATGAGATTACTGACTGAGGAAAACAAACAGAAAAGGAAAGAGAAGAAAGCTACTAAACTCAAAACAGAGGAACTAAATAAATCAATAGTAAGAGAGATATACCAATCTAGGATAAAAGATGTATCAGTGAATGATAGTACAATAGAAGAAAAATGGCAATTGTATAAAGAAACACTCCTCAGTTGTGCTGAAGAGGAAGAGGCATGTGGAAGAAAAAGAACAGCATGGTGGAATGAGCATGTCAAAACTAAGATCTAAGAAAAGAAGGATGCCTGGAAGAAATACTTACAAACTAAATAATCAGAGGATAGGATAGATTACATTAATGAAAGAAGTATCGCCAAAGAGAAGTTAGAAAGCAAAACAGGAACAATGAGAAGAGTTTGGACAAAGACTTCAAGAAAGCTATCAAGGAAATCAAAAGCTGTTCTGGGGGCAATGAAGAGCATGAGAAAGACCAAAGTATGCCCAATACGACAAATTAAGAATGCCAAAGGAGACATAATGAAAGAAGACGGCGAAATCATGAAACTTGGAGAAATCATTTTCACCAAATTACATAATCCCTCCAGAACGTATGAAACAAGGAGTAAAGATCAATTAGTAAGAGTAACAAGTAATCCAGAGGAGACAGCTGAAGATGTAGATATCAATGGAAGAAATACAAACAGTTATAAGAAAAGTGAAATTAGGAAAAGCCCCAGGACTACATCAAGTTTATCTCGAAATGATTAAAAACCAAGGAGAGAGGCAGACAAAATACTTACATGCAATATGCCAACAAGCATGGAAATCAAACCAGGTGCCAGACGACTGGAAAAAGAGATCGGTAGTACCAATACATAAGAAAGGATCAACTATGGAATGCTCAAACTATAGAGGGATATCATTACTTAGTGTACCAGGAAAAGTGTATGCCAAGATACTGCAAATGAGACCAAGGAAAAGAGTAGAGGATCAGATTGAAGAGCATCAGAGTGATTTAGACCAGGAAGAAGCGTACAAGATCACATATTTACAATTAGACAAATAATAGAAAAATTCCTGGAGAGAAAAGATTGACTTGCACTTGTATTTTTATAGATTTAGAAAAGGGCATTTGACACCGTGAGGAGGGACGAACTATGGCATTCCTTAAAAGAACACACAGAGCAAAATTTAATAGATTAGAAGCCATTACAAGTTTTTACAATAAACCAACATGTGCAGTGAAAGTAGCTGGAAACATATCTGCAGAATTTGATGTAGATATAGGAGTAAAACAGGGTTGTACCCTAAGTTCTCTTTTTGTTTATCACATTTATGGATTCAGTAGCAAAGGCATCCTCAAAAATGAAGAAAAATGAATATAGGCATATGGAAGCTCAAACCATTAAATGTATCAATGCTTTCATTTGCCGATGATTTAATTCTGTTTGGAAAATCAGAAAGTGACCTTCAGCTGAATATCAACATGATGAACAATGAACTAAATGAAAGAGGAATGAGAGTAAATGTAAAGAAAACCAAGACAATGCTAGTAATGAGGAAGCTAAAGCACAAAATCTTAAATTGGGCAAGGAGAATTTAGAACAAGTCCAAAACTACAATTACCTAGAGTAATGATTAATTCTGAAGGAAAACTAAGAATGAAATCAGACAAAAATCAAAACCCAGCATAGAAGTAAACATATAACCATCTCAGGAGAAGGCATTTGTAGGTAAACAAACATTGTCAAAAAGATAATAACAGTATACAACAGAGTTTATTGGCATCCTACTCTCCTCTATGGCTGTGAAACCTAGGACGTTAGAAGAGCAGTAAAAGGACAACTCACTAATGTAGAGTGCAGGAAATACGAATTCTAAAAAGA
>JAXRKP010000885.1:85000-92500 GCA_037039925.1 Doris montereyensis | reverse complement strand
CACCACTGCTATTGTGACATCCTATTTAATGTACAACTATTATTCCCACATTTTCTATTCACACCTGTGGTTTTTGTTTCTTAATAAATTTCTAATTTTCAATTTCTTCATAATTCTAACTCTTTTTCCATTTATTGCCTAACATTCCTACTGTCACTATTTCGTCTACAAACTATACATCCTCTGCATCAGTTAGGTTTGTAAACTTGACATCTATCCACCTTAAATCTAAAATATTTATTCAAGACCAGTGCCCCCATTTTACTAGTGAAGGGCATCATTTTATCTACAAACTATCACCTTGCCCGGTTCTCCACTGTGATATTCTTCATAAAATCAAAATATTATTGTAATCTATCTGATCAAACTATATTCCTTGACCACTGAAAATTTTCCTGTATTTATTACTTTAACATTCCATGAAAAATCACAGTCCGATTTAATCAGTATTTGAAACTATATTCCACCTGGCCCTTACACCTGCTTTTCCTATTTAATCTATTTTCCCCTATATTCCAACACCTGCTACCATGTTGTAAATTCAATCTAAAGTCACGTATTTGTTTACCAATTAACGTTCTTCCAATTTAATCACACTATATCCATCCCACCACTGCTACTGTTATATTTCTTTTATATTCCCACACTGCTACTATTAGGCCACTGTTTTTTGGAGACAGACAGAAATTGGGGATTCCCACCACTGTACCCTAGGTAGATGGTGGGTCTGTGTGACAAAGAGAAAGAGAGAGAGGGAGGGGAAGGTTATTCCCCCTGTGTGTGTGTGACCACTGCTACTGTGTTATTTAATCTGTCAAACTATATTCCCACCACTGCTACTGTACCGGTCGATTAAAGAATAAAAATGACTACAAGTCTAGGTTGATTCACAGCCACGAAAGCCGAACGAAGCAACGGAACTAGATCTACACACCGCCATGTGCATCGTTACACTAGACGTCGTCGGCTTGTATTTCTTGCTTTGTGACAATTTGTTGTTTTTTCCTGAAGCTATCGGAAGTCATTACCGAGTGGACTCTATCATAAATATTGATAGATTCTAGAGTATAAGTAACATACTCTCGCAACACTGGATTAAGCTGTGACTTCGATCCCCTTCACAGGTGACTTGCTTAAAAGGTAGGACTTCCGAAATTTAGTCCAAAGTACTTTTTATGCTGCCAAGGTCTTCTATTAATCGGATCTTACTTAACCGGACTAGACTAGACAAGTGTGGACTGTGTTGTAATACATGGAGGGGGGGGGGGGGGAAGACCTTTTTAATGATAGATCTATGTCCAAAGACCATTTATCACTCTGTCTCTTTGCTATGTCTTGTCTTGCTGTTTTCTCGTTTGTTCACCCTGAGATAATACCAACCAACATGTTGGTTAAGGTTTACTAATTAATACAATATTTTCCGGTAAGACAAACAAACTGCATGTCTCTTTCTCTCAGTCTTTCATCTCTCTTTTCGTCTCTCTCTCTCTCTCTCTCTCTCTCTCTCTCTCTCTCTCTTCTCTCTCCTCTCTCTCTCTCTCTCCTGTCTCTCTCTCTTCCAACACCTCTACTGTCACTCTTTCTCTCACTATATTCCAACACTCTGCTCTCTGTCACTCTTTTGTCTCACCCCCAACGATCTCTCAACTCTCTCTGCTCTCTCACTCTCTCTCTCTCTCTCTCTCTCTCTCTCTCTCTCTCTCTATTTAATCTCTCTCTCTCTATCTCTCTCAACTCCTCTATTGTCATCTATCTATCACACACTCTCTCCCTCGCTCACTGCCCCCCCTCTCTGTCTGCCTCTCTCTCACACACACACACAGACACACTCTCTCTCTCTCTCTCTCTCTCTCTCTCTCTCTTCTCCACCTCTTCCTGCTTTTTCTCTCCCCCTCTTCTCTCCCCCCTCTCAGCCCCCCACCCCCATTCTCAAATATGAATAACATGTGTACACCTAATACAAACAATTTCAGCGGTTCATGTTTTAAAATAGAACTGTGTTCCATCATACTACTACATATACTATGTTATTTATTAGCTTTCTATATAGCTGACCTGTTTGATCTCAGGTAGATCGACATCACATTGTTGTTATATGACTATTGAAACAATATGTCATAAGTGATATAAATAATTATATACGTTTGTACCAGTAATTAGTATGATGGGTGAAATGGATCTCACGTTAGAATATCACACACACACACACACACAACACACCTACACACTGCACACACACACACCCACACACGCACACCTACACACATACACACCCATTCATAACATGTATTATAACAATTCCCATATGCTCGTGACAAATGTGCTAAGTTAAGACCCAGTGAGAGCCTTTGTATTGTGACACGTATATTCAAACCGGGAGTGTCACTGGTCAGTCAACCGTGTCACTAGTCTCAGCTCAAATTCAATGATGGTGTGTTTTATTCCTATTACTGTTTACAACGGGGATACCTATGCGCTAAAGGTCAGACTAGTGAGATAGAAAAAGAGACATTATAAGAACACACGGTGCTTACGCAACAAACCCTCATAAAAAAAGAGCACATTTGGTTTGTTTTTTTTGATATCCAAAGAATTGTAAGCTCTAAATTTGAGAATGTGTGTGTATTTTTATATTTCTTCTCTAATTCTTCACTAATTTGAAGTTCATTTTAATACCTTACCCCACCCCATATATATATATATATATATATTAAATGTATCTTCTTCATTTTTATAGCTGAAATATTTGAATTATTTTATAAGATCTATATTCAAAGTAATGGCGCCTTTAAATGCCACTCTGTCTTTTTGTCTCCTATTTTGGACTGCCCAAGTCTTAGACTAGAGCTTAACATAGGCTTACTCATACGCCACTTCATGAAGAGTTGGACCATACAATAAAATAGCCTTTCATTTCATGGTAAAATGTCCAAATCTGGTAAAAGTGGAGATAGAACTAAAGCAGTACTGAGCTACAATAGGAAATCGATATACATGTAACATACTTTGTAATGTACGTCAACTTCAATTGAATTGAGGTCACCTGTCCCCTTTGAACCACAGGGGATATCACGTATTTATCCATCCACCTATCTATGTTATATATCTACCTACCTACCTACCTATCTGTCTATCTGTCTATATATCTATCTATCCACCTATCTACCTATCTATCTACCTACCTATCTGTCTATCTATCTATTTATGTATCCACCCGTCTGTCCATCTATCTATCCATCCATCCATCCATCCATCCATCTATCTAGCTACCCATCTATCTATCCAAATTTCCATCTATCTATCTATCTACGCACCCATCCATCCATCCATCCATCCATCTATCTATCTATCCATTCATCCATCTTTCCATCTATCTATCTATCTACCCACCCATACATCCATATATCTATCTATCTATCTATCTATCTATCTATCTATCTATCTATCTATCTATCTTATCTATCTATCTATCTATCTATCTATCTATCTATTTATCTATCTATCTATCTATCTATCTATCTATCTATCTATCTATCTATCTATCTATCTATCTATCTATCTATCTATCTATCCATCTATCTATCCATCCATCTATTTATCTATCTATCTATCTATCTATCTATCTATCTATCTATCTATCTATCTATCTATCTATCTATCTATCTATCTATCTATCTATCTATCTATCTATCTATCTATCTATCTATCTATCTATCTATCTATCTATCTATCTATCTATATCCATCCATCTAACTATCTATATATCTATCTATCTATCTTTCTATCCATCCATCCATCCATCTTTCTATCTATCTATCTATCTATCTATCTATCTATCTATCTATCTATCTATCTATCTATCTATCTATCTATCTATCTATGTATGTATCTATCTATATATTATATATATCTATCTATCCATCCATTTATCTATCTATCTATATATCTATCTAGCTACCTATTATATCTATCTATCTATCTATCTACCTATCTATCTATCTATCTATCTATCTAGCTACTGATCTATCTATCTATCTATCTATCCATATTCTATCTATCTATCTATCTATCTATCTATCTATATCTATATATCTATCTATATATATATCTATTTATCCATTCGCCTAACTATCTATCTATCTATCTATTTTTCTATCCATCCATCCATCCATCCATCCATCCATCCATCCATTTATCTGATCTATCTATCTATCTATCTATCTATCTATCTATCTATCTATCTATATCTATCTATCCATCTATCTATCTGTTTATCTATCTATCCATCTATTTATCTATATATGTATATTTTATATCTATCTATCTATATGTCTACCTACTATGTAACTATCCATCTGATTCTGCATATCTGTCTGTCTATCGATCTATTGATATATGTCTGAGTCTGTCTTGTCCATAGACCAATATATCGGTCTATCCATCTATTAATATATAAAATATACCTATCCATCAATCAATCTATCTAAGTCTGTATCCATCTATCAATCTTTCTGTCTATCCATCTATCAATCTATCTGTCTATCCATCTATCAATCTGTCTGTCTATTCATCAATCGATCTATCTGTCCATCCATCTATCAGTCTATCCGTCTACCCATCAATCAATTTATCCGTCTATCCATCAATCTTTCTGTCTATCCATCTATCAATCTATCTTTCTACCCATCATTCAATCTTTCTGTCTATCAATCTATCAATCTTTCTATCTGTCAATCTACCTGGTTATTTGTCTATCCATCTATAAATCGTCCATCTATCCATCTATCAATCTATCTGTTATCCATCTGTTCATCCATCGATCAATACATGTCTACCCATCTATCAATCTATATGTCTATCAATTTATCAATCTATCCATAAATCAATCTATCTTTCTATCCATCTATCAACCTATATGTCTATACATCTATTAATCTATCTGTCTATCCATTAATCAATCTATCTGTCTATCCATCCTATCAGTCTATACTCTACCCATCAATCAATCTATCCGTCGATCCATCTAATCTTTCTGCATATCAATCTATCAATCTTTCTGTCTATCAATCTATTTGTCTATACATCTATCAGTCTTTCTGTGTATCAATATATCAACTTTCAGTCTATCAATCTACCTGTCTATTTGTCCTTCCGATCTATCAATCTTTCTGTTTGTCTGTCTGTTGATCAATTTATCTTTCTATCCATCTATCAATCTTTCTTGTCACCCATCTATCAATCTGTCCATCAATCTTCTCAATCTTTCTGTCTATCCATCTACCAAACTATCTGTCTATCCATCTATCAATATATTTGTTTATCCGTCTATCAATCTACTTGTCTATCGGTCTATCCATCTATCAATCTTTTGTCTAATAATCTACCTGTCTATCTGTATATCCATCTATCAATCTATTTGTCTATTCATCTATCAGTCTATCTGTAAATCCATCTATCAATCTATCCGACTATCCATCAATCTTTCTGTCTATGATCTCATCAATATTTCTGTCTATCCCCTACTCAATCTTTCTACCTATTAATCTGCCTGTCTATCTGTCTATCCGTCTATCAATCTTTTTGTCTGTCAATATACCTGTCTATCTGTCTATCCATCTATCAATCTGTCTGTCTATCCATCTATCAATCTTTATGTCTACCAATCTACCTGTCTATCTGTCTATCAATATACCTGTCTATCTGTCTATCCATCTCTATCAATCTTTCTGAATCTCCATCTATCAATCTATTTGTCTATATGTCGATCAATCTACCTGTCTTTCTGTCTATCCATCTATCAATCTATCTGTCTATCTGTCTATCAATCTACCTGTTTTGCTGTCTATCCATCTGTCAATCTATCTGTCTATCTGTCTATCCATCTATCAATTTACCTGTCTTTCTGTCTATCCATCTATCAATCTATCTGTCTATCTGTCTTTCTGTCTATCCATCTATCAATCTATATGTATATCCATCTATCAATCTTTCAATCTATCTGTCTCCTGTTAGTCCCTACTTTACGCCTTTCACGTTTTCACTGTAAATCTTGTTAATATATCTTACTGTATCCTCTTTTTTTTTTTTTTTATTAAATTTATTAAATTTAATATATTTTTTAAAAATTTCAAATTATTTTCTCTTTTCTATCTTTATTGTGTTAAGTCTATATCAAATTCAGAACAGTTTTAAGAGCAAGAAAAAAACTAAGAGATTCGTTATTGTAGAGAGTTCTCTAACAGTTTTAGTTATGTGGGTGATTTGAAGGGATGCATGGACAATAATCGATAAGATATCTTAAAGATACACGATCCTAATGACATTAGTGTACAAGATGGAAAAAGGCAACTGAACATTGACAAATCATGGGATACAGAACTTGACATTTAAAAACTGACAATATTTTCTCTCTTGTAAATCTGGGTTATTTTCAAACGAGATGCAATCCCTGGATAATCAGGCGTTTAAGGTGGGACAGAAATATCAGGATATTCCAACGTCGACATGATACTCCATTTCAATAAAAATGTTTCTCATCTCGTCAAGTTCGCAGGTGTCGTCGTCGTATGTTTGCATAGGAGCTGCTATCTTCACTGTTCTTTTACGATGAAAGTTCGTATCATTTTGTTTTTCACACAATATTCAATTATAAAATCCTCTGTTTCCGCAAGAATGGTGTGTGATCTTTCGTAGAGATCTAATTACAATACACGTTTCGTATAGCTGTTGTTGCGTTCTGCCTTTGTAACATGTCCTATGTCTTTCTTGATTTTGGATATCTGCATGTGAATTTTGCTGCTGTCAAATTGGTCAATCTTGTCATACTGTGGTCTGCATGATTACTTTTGTGATGCTGATCTTCGATGGAGAGTAACTCTCGTGAGCTTGTGTTTCCCTCAAGGCTTTCACTGTCTGATGTGTGCTGGTTCTCGCTGTGTGTCTCCTCAGTGTCGGATGTGTCGTTGTCGCTTTCTCTACCTTCTTGTTCTGTTGTGTTGTTGTGATTCTCTATATAGTCTTGGGCTGTTTGATAGTTTTGTGTTCTCGGCTTGTTTATGTGTATTAATGTAGGCTTTGTTCAATGTTTTCTGGTTCAATGTCGCCGCATTTGATTGTGTTGGAATGTTTTGATCCCTTGTGATGTGTTGACTTTCTTTGTCTTCTTGCACACATCTTGATCTAATACACTCTTTTTCAACAATGTCTTTAGTTGAGTTATCGGTGGCTGGTGTTTCATCTAGCACACTGTGTGACAAGAGAGCGCTATCTTGACTGTGCACTGAGCTGCTTGTCCTTCCTGTGTTAGCAGTTGATATTTTCAGAAGTTGTTGCTTTCTCCGTTGACGTTGACATGCAATGTTTTTTTTCTCTCATGTTATCACGTTGTAATTGACTCGGTGACTTCCGTCGAAAACTGGTGGGAGTCCAATGGTGAATCGGTGACATACATTGTCATTCATGACATCAAAACGAAGGACGTATGCTGTATCCTCTTAATTC
>JAXRKP010000885.1:55000-65000 GCA_037039925.1 Doris montereyensis | reverse complement strand
TCAAAAGGTAGCTGAAAGCGCAAAAAGGGTAGGAGCTGGAGGAAACTGGATAGAACTCGTAGGTGAGCCAATGCCTCGGCTGTTGTTGTTGACCGGTGGGCAGTGGTTTAAAAAAGATAATGACTTATCCGTAATGTAAACATTGTGATTTGTTCTATCCACCGTCGTAATGGTCCTGGCAACATCACGACCTTTTGGTGTGTTCCTATCCCCTTGCGATTTCTTTATGGGCGGTCCATAGACGGGCGTATGACATCTTGGTGTGTTCCAATTTACAAACAAACAAACAAGATTTCACGACTTGAAAAAAAAGTGTGTTCCTATTTTACGATTTCACGACTTGGTGTGTTCCTCATATTTCAAACGATTTCACGACTTGGTGTGTTCCTTATTTACGATTTCACGACTTGGTGTGTTTGGTGTGTTCCTATTTACGATTTCACGATGTGTTCCTATTTACGATTTCACGACTTGGTGTGTTCCTTTTTACGATTTCACGACTTGGTGTGTTCCTATTTACGATTTCACGACTTGGTGTGTTCCTATTTACGATTTCACGACCTGGTGTGTTCCTATTTACGATTTCACGACTTGGTGTGTTCCTTTTTTACGATTTCACGATTTGGTGTGTTCCTATTTACGATTTCACGACTTGGTGTGTTTTCTATTTACGATTTCACGACTTGGTGTGTTCCTATTTACGATTTCACGACTTGGTGTGTTCCTATTTACGATTTCACGACTTGGTGTTCCTTTTTACGATTTCACGGCTTGGAGTTTTCGATTTCACGACTTGGTGTGTTCCTATTTACGATTTCACGACTTGGTATGTTCCTATTTACGATTTCACGACTTGGTGTGTTCCTTTTTACGATTTCACGACTTGGTGTGTTCCTATTTACGATTTCACGACTTGGTGTGTTCCTATTTACGATTTCACGACTTGGTGTGTTCCTTTTTACGATTTCACGACTTGGTGTGTTCCTATTTACGATTTCACGGCTTGGTGTATTCCTTATTTACGATTTCACGACTTGGTGTGTTCCTATTTACGATTTCGACTTGGTGTGTTCCTATTTACGATTTCACGACTTAGCGTGTTCCTATTTACGATTTCACGACTTGGTGTGTTCCTATTTACGATTTCACGACTTGGTGTGTTCCTATTACGATTTCACGACTTAGCGTGTTCCTTTTATTTCACGACTTTGTGTTCACGACTTAACGTGTTTCCTATTTACGATTTCACGACTTGGTGTGTTCCTATTTGCGATTATACGACTTCACGACTTGGTGTGTTCCTATTTGCGATTATACGACTTGGTGTGTTCCTATTTGCGATTATACGACTTGGTGTGTTCCTATTGGTGTGTTCCTATTTGCGATTTGACGACTTGGTATGTTCTTATTTGCGATTATACGACTTGGTGTGTTCTTATTTGCGATTATACGACTTGGCGTGTTCCCATCTGCAATCTTGGAAAGTGTTATGTCAGCAATGCACATTTTAAAAACAAGTTTCTCAAACGCATTCTTTTTTTGATTGCAGTACAAATTAAAATCAATAAAATCAACCCATTTGACGAGCTAAGCTCTCTTCGACTAAAGCCCATGCAACCATCTGGTGCCCCCTTCCCCGCACCAATCCGTCACGTGACTTGTAATCTATAATAATATGATAATGGTTGTAGAATTCAATCGTCTATGGCTGAATCGATTTTTTCTTTTTTTATACGGCAGCCAAAAATCTTGAAAAATTCCAAACTCGCTCAAAATGAGATGATGAGTTGCATATATTGTCTTCTGTCATTATTTTCACTCCCGACATGACCCTTGCCTCACTGTTTGTCTTTATCTACACTAAAACGAAAGAAACGCCCTGATTTACATATATATATATATATATATATATATATATATATATATATATATATATATATATACATATAAATATATATTACGAACCGGAAGTGAACCGATAAAGGCGCACTCGATTCAAAAACTAAACGCAGACCGGAAACGCATCAATTTTTTAAAATTATTAGATCTCAATATCATCGTGCCCTGAAGAAAGATATATAAATGTCTGACTAACAAAGACAAAAGGGTGATTAGATATTTTAAAATATATTTTAAATTTGATTTCACCCGCATCCACAACTATGGTGATCTCGGGGTTTTTGGTAGGATTTTTTTTTTTTCCCCGGACTGCCTTGGTAACAGCCCCAATGGATCTTTAACGTGCACAGAGTTATTGCGATCTGCACACGGGACCTCCTTTTAACGTCCGTCTCCGATGGGACTAGGTGTCGATCTACCTACCTGAACCAGGGGGGGGGGTTTAAGGGGAGGGGTAGATTTTGCTTGGATAAATGATCAAGAAACTCTTTCAACCGTTGGCGGGGTTCAAACCCACTTACTGTTTGGTTGACAGGCCGACACTTCCCCCCTATGAACTACAGAGTCCCCGACACTTGGATGCAAGGAACAGACAGACAGGCGAGTTCAAGCCTTTCGTGAGCGTTGTGGCAAAATCATGATGGAGACTAGGTCGAAACTGATATATTATATAATATTACTACGATGCGACTGTGCACGGTGTGTTGTGGTGTTCGATTGAAATCCGCTATTGATGACTTTAATCTCTGTGCGTGAGCGAGTAGACAGCAGATATACTGTTTGTGGTCATCAAGAGGGGATTAAAAAAAGGAGTTTAAATTGAACACAATTCACCGCGGTTAGTCGCGTCTCAGCTGGAGGACTCGGTAGTTCAGAGACAAGATGTCAGTCTCTCAACCAAAAGGTGGTGGGTTCGAGCGCCGCCAACGGTTGACAAATTTTCTAGAGTTTTTTTCGAGTAAAATTTACCCCTCCCCCTCCCCTCCCCTCCCCCGCCCAGCCCGCCTGGTCAGGTAGGTGGATCGACACCTCCAGTCCCATCTGAGACGGGCGATAAAAAGGAGATCCTGTGTATAGATGACTATGTACACGTTAAAGGATTCCATTGGCTGTTTACAGGGCCGTCCAGGCAAAAATTAAAAATCCTTCCAAAAACCCCGAGATCGCATTCGTTGTGGATAAATGAAATGAAATGAAATGAAATGAAATGAAATGAAATGAAATGAAATCAAATGAAATCAAATGAAATCAAATCAAAAATGAAATCAAATAAAGTCAAAACTGAAATGAAATCAAGTGAAATCAAATCAAATCGTTCGTCTTTGATGGGACTAGGTGTCGATCCATCTACCTGGACCAGGACGGTAAGTTTTGCTATAAAAAAAAAACAAAACAAAACCTCGAGAAAATTTTTCAACCGCTGGCAGGGCTCGAATCCACTATCTTTTGGTTGCGAGGTCGACACCTTGCCTCTGGACTACCGAGTTCCCCTTTCAGGGCACGATAATAGTCTAAATTGAGATCTAATCGATTTTTCAAAGCCTTCGGTTAAGAAATCGGACTCTTGTTATGTGATCAGTTTCGTTTTACGAGGGATGGAGAAGAAAAAAAGAAAAAAGAAACGGGGAGGAGGTCGATAGGAGGCAGGACTTTTTCAGAACGTAAATGTTGTCATTACATCAATTTAGAAGCATATCGGCATTTTATTGGTCGAAACGAGGACAGAGGGAGGGGGAGGGGAGGGGGGACTCTATTGATCAACTGTTAGTCACTGAGATTTGAAAATGTTGTGAACGTACAATAATAACACTTGGCAACGTGTCAGCCCATATGGACATGCTTTCCCCATGAAACACACACACACACACATACACACATTCACACATACACACACTTACACACATACACACATACACACTCATACACACATACACACATACACACACACATACACACACATACACACATATACACACACATACATACACAAACACATACACGCATATACACACACATACACACACATATACACACATTTACACACACACATACACACACACACACACATATACACACATTTACACACACATTTACACACACATTCACACACACATACACACATACACACATATACACACAAACACATACACACATATACACACATACACACACATATACACACATATACACACATTTACACACACACACATACACACACACATACACACACATATACACACATTTACACACATACACACACACACACACACACACGCTAACAATGGAGTTCTACCATCCTTTCAAACTTCTATGCGGTGTTCATACCTCAGTCTTTTTTGGCCAACACGGTGCACTGGACAAAATAACACGACTCACAAAATGCTTTGGTGTGGACGTGTTTTTTTACAGTCGTTTTTTCACCACGTTCACCTTACATACCGTCGCACAGGCCGGACGCTGGGGGACTCGGTAGTCCAGAGGCAAGGTCGGTGTCGGCCTCTCAACCAATAGGTAGTGGGTTCGAGTCCCGCCAACGGTTGAAAACTTTCTCAAGTTTTTTTGATTGCCAGTAAAATCTTCCCTGGCTCACCACCCTGATCCAGGTAGGTGGATCGATATCTTGTCCCATCGGAGATGACAGCACTGTGCACGGTAAAGATCACTTGACTGTTTACTATGTCGTTGTTTAATAATGTCCTGTTTGATTTAATAATTGTTGCCTGTTTTCCATTGATTGCCTGGTCTGTTTGATTGATTGTTCGATTGATTGCCTGGTCTGTTTTGATTTCCATTGCCTGGTCTGTTTGATTGATTGCCTGGTCTTGATTGATTGCCTGGTCTGTTTGATTGATTGCCTGGTCTGTTCGATTGGTTGCCTGGTCTGTTTGATTGATTGCCTGGTCTGTTCGATTGATTGCCTGGTCTGTTTGATTGATTGCCTGGTCTGTTTAATTGGTTGCCTGGTCTGTTTGATTGATTGCCTGGTCTGTTTGATTGATTGCCTGATCTGTTTGATTGATTGCCTGCTGTTTAATTGATTGCCCGATCTGTTTGATTGATTGCGATCTGTTTGATTGATTGCCCGCTGTTCGATTGATTGATCCCGATCTGTTTGATTGATTGCCCGATCTGTTTTATTGATTGCCCGATCTGTTTGATTGATTGCCCGATCTGTTTGATTGATTGCCCGATGTTTGATTGATTGCCCGATCTGTTTGATTGATTGCCCGATCTGTTTGATTGATTGCCCGGTCTTTTAATTGATTGCCCGATCTGTTTAATTGATTGCCCGATCTGTTTGATTGATTGCCCGATCTGTTTAATTGATTGTCCGATCTGTTTGATTGATTGCCCGATCTGTTTAATTGATTGCCCGATCTGTTTAATTGATTGCCCAATCTGTTTAATTGATCGCCTGATCTGTTTGATTAAATGCGATCTGTTTGATCTGTTTGATTGCATGCCCGATCTGATTGCCCCGATCTGATTGATTGCCCGATCTGTTCGATTGATTGCCCGTTCTGTTTAATTGATTGTCCATTCTGTTTAATTGATCGCCCGATCTGTTTGATTACATGCCCGATCTGTTCGATTGATTGCCCGATCTGTTCGATTGATTGCCCGATGTGTTTGATTGCATGCCCGATCTGTTTATTGATTGCCCGATCTGTTCGATTGATTGCCCGTTCTGTTTAATTGATTGTCCATTCTGTTTAATTGATCGCCCGATCTGTTTGATTACATGCCCGATCTGTTCGATTGATTGCCCGATCTGTTCGATTGATTGCCCGATGTGTTTGATTGATTGCCCGATCTGTTTTATTAATTGCCCGATCTGTTTGATTGATTGCCCGTTCTGTTTAATTGATTGTCCATCTGTTTAATTGATTGCCCGATCTGTTTGATTACATGCCCGATCTGTTCGATTGATTGCCCGATCTGTTCGATTGATTGCCCGATGTGTTTGATTGCATTGCCCGATCTGTTTTATTGATTGCCCGATCTGTTCCATTGATTGCCCGATCTGTTCGATTTATTGCCCGATCTGTTTTATTGATTGTCCGATCTGTTCGATTGATTGCCCGATCTGTTTGATTGCATGCCCGATCTGTTTTATTGATTGTCCGATCTGTTCGATTGATTGCCCGATCTGTTTGATTGCATGCCCGATCTGTTTATTGATTGCCCGATCTGTTCGGTTGATTGCCCGATCTGTTCGATTGATTGCCCGATCTGTTCGATTGATTGCCCGATCTGTTCGATTGATTACCCGATCTGTTCGATTGATTGCCCGATCTGTTCGATTGATTGCCCCGTCTGTTCGATTGATTGCCCCGTCTGTTTTGATTGATTGCCCCGTCTGTTTGATTGATTGCCTGGTCTGTTCGATTGATTGCCTGGTCTGTTCGATTGATTGCCCGATCTGTTCGATTGATTGCCCGATCTGTTCGATTGCATGCCTGATCTGTTCGATTGATTGCCCGATCTGTTCGATTGATTGCCCGATCTGTTCGATTGATTGCCCGATCTGTTCGATTGATTACCCGATCTGTTCGATTGATTGCCCGATCTGTTTGATTGCATGCCCGATCTGTTCGATTGATTGCCCGATCTGTTTGATTGATTGCCCCGTCTGTTCGATTGATTGCCCGATCTGTTCGATTGATTGCCCGATCTGTTCGATTGATTGCCCGATCTGTTTGATTGATTGCCCGATCTGTTCGATTGATTACCCGATCTGTTTTATTGATTGCCCGATCTGTTCGATTGATTACCCGATCTGTTCGATTGATTGCCCCGTCTGTTTGATTGATTGCCCCGTCTGTTTGATTGATTGTCTGGTCTGTTCGATTGATTGCCTGGTCTGTTCGATTGATTGCCTGGTCTGATTCGATTGTTCGATTTATTGCCCGATCTGTTTGATTGCGATTTTTTCGATTGATTGCCCGATCTGTTCGATTGATTGCCCGATCTGTTTGATTGCATGCCCGATCTTTTTCGATTGATTGCCCGATCTGTTTGATTGATTGCCCCGTCTGTTCTATTGATTGCCCGATCTGTTTTATTGATTGCCCGATCTGTTCGATTGATTACCCGATCTGTTTTATTCATTGCCCGATCTGTTCCATTGATTGCCCGATCTGTTTTATTGATTGTCCGATCTGTTCGATTGATTGCCCCGTCTGTTTGCTCATATAATTCTCTTGTTTCTAGCCTCATTTCTTTCTTTCCTGACACCCTTCCATCTTTCTCTCCTTTTTGTCGCTATCTATACATGTGTCTGTCTCTTTGTTATTGTATTTATATCGGTCTGTCTGTTCGTGGCGGAACCCGGTAGTCTTGAGGCAAGGTGTCGGCCTCTCAGCCAAAAGGTAATGGGTTCGAGCCCCGCCAACGGTGGGACATTTTCTCTCGATTTTGTTCCGAGCACGACCTTTTGTTTGAGAGGCAGAGATCTTACCACTGGATTACCATGTCCTCTTTCCATCCTAATTTTGATTTGATTTGATTTGATTTGATTTGATTTCATTTCATTTCATTTCATTTCATTTCATTTCATTTCATTTCATTTCATTTCGTTTCATTTCATTTCATTTCATTTCATTTCATTTCATTTACCCACATCCACAACTAAGGTGATCTGGGGATTTTTAGTAGGATTTTAAAATTTTACCCAGACTGCTCTGTAAGCAGCCAAGGGATCTTTAACGTGCATAGAGTGTTGTGATCTGCACACGGGACCTCCTGTTTATCGTCCTTCTCCGATGGGACTAGGTGTTGATTCACCTACATCGACCTGGGGGGGGGTAGATTTTACTCGAAAAAACTCGAGAAAAGTTTTTAACCGTCCGCGGGGCTCGAACCCACTACCTTTCGATCATAAAACGAACACGTCATAACTTTTTGACTTTACCAAGATTAAATACTTAAGACTTTGCTTGGAAAGCATCAGCTAGTGCTAACTGGCATTTTTTTGAAATTTGAGATAAATGGTTTACTCTGTTCCCTTATTGCATCGATACATCTGTAATTTGTATACATTTCGCACCTTCATTGTAAATTTTTGCTTTGATTGAAACTTCCTTTCATTCATTCTCTATAATTTCTTCTTTCTAGACCCAGTGAGATATAGATCTAGTCTTATAGTTATCCTCTTTTTTCGTTCTTGTTTTCCATACTCACGCCTCTCTCTCTCTTTCTTTCTCCCTGCCTTTTGTCTTCTTTTCTCTCTCTCTCTCTCTCTCTCTCTCTCTCTCTCTGTCTCTCTCTCTCTCTCTCTCTCTCTCTCTCTCTCTCTCTCTCTCTCTCTCTCTCTCTCTCTCTCTCTCTCTCTCTCTCTCTCTCTCTCTCTCTCTCTCTCTCTCTCTCTCTCTCTCTCTCTCTCTCTCTCTCTCTCTCTCTCTCTCTCTCTCTCTCTCTCTCTCTCTCTCATTTCTCTCATTCTCTCTCTTCCTTCTCACCTTTTATTACTTACTTATTTTCATATTTTTATTTCATTCTAGATCTGAACCTTTTATTCTCGCTCATTCTTCACACCCCCTCTACTACGGTCCTTCTCATCACTGTCTTTTTCTTTCTTTCTTCCTCCTTTCTGTTTTTCTTCTGACATTACATTGTGTGATGCCTGAGGTAGCACTTAGATGTATATTCTAGATGTTTCTCGTTTGTTGTCTGACGAAGGATTATACCCGAAAAGTCACGTGTTTGTTCTGTCTTTATAGATGGAGTTGTCACTTATTGTCATATTTCGCCCTTCGTTTTTGACGTTAGTAACAGTAATATTGTATGAATACCAATATGGTTATTCATCCGTGGAAAATTCCTGTGTATGCATGGAACGTGTTCCCTATTCTCTATAATAATGTACAGTCCATCTGTTTCCATCCGCTCTGCAATTATTCATACCTATAATATGTAATTACCTGCATCAAACAAATATTTAATTGTGCTTTGGTTTTCGCACCAGTAAACCAGTGGTTGTGACCGGAGGTGTGTCATTCATGTACCTTCCCTCATGTTACCGTGTAAATATTATTATAGCGTCATTATACAATTATTACATTGGATTGTATCAACATATTATTTCATTCGTCATCTCATCAAGTGTCCCGTGACCGTGGGCGGTAGGCGGGCGTTGCTGGTAGGTCATATTTCTTTCCTTTACGTCTTTCACTCATCTTTCATCTTGCTGTTTCCTCTGAGTTCATCCTGAGAGCACCGCAATGCAATGGTGGACGGGGTAAATTTCAATGGCACAGACAAATCCCGTAACCCCTGCAGGACAATAGTGGGCGCTGCACGATGGGCTGTCGGTCGTGAGCCAAGTTTTGGGTCTCGGAGAATGTCTTCCATGTCCACTCTGTGGTGTTGTCGTCGATTCTCTTTTTGGAGGATTCGGTAGTCCAGAAGTAAGGTGTCGCCCCCTTAACCTAAAGTTCGTGGATTCAAGCCCCATCGACGGTTGAAAAAATTGTCTTGATTTGGTGCAATGACATCTAATCCCATCGGAGGCGGACGATAAAAGGAAGTCCTATGACCAGATCACAACGCTCTGTGCACGTTTAAAGATCTTCAAACAAACAGTGAGGCAAGGGGCATGTCGAAAGTGAAGTACATGACATTGACTAATATTAAAGCCCCATAGGAACAAAGACGAGACAAATACCAGAAATCCTACAGGTCTACCTTTCCTATTGGTCTGCCTTTCTTATTGGTCTGCCTTTCCTATTGGTCTGCCTTTCCTACAGGTCTACCTTTCCTATTGGTCTGCCTTGCTTATTGGTCTGCTTTTCCTATTGGTCTGCCTTTCCTATTGGTCTGCCTTTCCTATTGTCTGCCTTTCCTATTGGTCTGCCTTTCCTATTGGTCTGCATTTCCTATTGGTCTGCCTTTCCTATTGGTCTGCATTTCCTATTGGTCTACCCTTCCTATTGGTCTGCCTTTCTTATTGGTCTGCTTTTCCTATTGGTCTGCCTTTCTTATTGGTCTGCCTTTCCTATTGGTCTGCCTTTCCTATTGGTCTGCTTTTCCTACAGGTCTGCCTTTCCTATTGGTCTGCCTTTCCTACAGGTCTACCTTTCCTATTGGTCTGCCTTTCCTA
>JAXRKP010000885.1:47500-50000 GCA_037039925.1 Doris montereyensis | reverse complement strand
TTGAACGTTGATTCCAACGTGTTGATAATGTGTTTACTGGTGGTGTTTTAACTTAGTTGGCTTGAACATTGACTCCAACGTGTTGATAATGTGTTTACTGGTGGTGTTCTAACTTAGTTGGCTTGAACATTGATTCCAAAGTGTTGATAATGTGTTTATTGGTGGTGTTTTCGTCTGCCAGATCCTGTTTATGGTGACCATCTGTATCGGCTACTTTGGCTTCTGACCACATTCGTGCCTTCATACGGTTGGCTGCTCTTCCTACGGGGCATGGTGGGAGTGGGCATGGGAGGCAGTGCTCATGGGTAAGGTTGCTGCTGTTGATGCTGTGCATGCTGCTGTTACTACTATTGTTGTTGCTAATGCTACTACTACTGCTGCTGCTGCTGTTGCTGCTGCTGCTGCTGCTGCTGCTGCTGCTGCTGCTGCTGCTGCTGCTGCTGCTGCTGCTGCTGGTTACTGCTGCTGCTGCTGCTGCTGCTGCTGCTGCTGCTGCTGCTGCTGCTGTTGCTGCTGTTGCTGCTGCTGCTTCAGAAGAAAACTGCTACTGGTGCTGCTGCTACTGCTGCTGCTACTGCTGTTACTGCTGCTGCTGCTCTGAATGGAACTGCTGCTGCTGCTGCTGCTGCTACCAGATCTGCTGCTGCTGCTGCTACTCTTGTTATGACTTTTGCTGCTACTGCTATTGCTGCTGCTGCTGCTGCTGCTGCTGCTAAGCTGCAGCTGCTGCTGCTGCTGCTGCTGCTGCTGCTGCTGCTGCTGCTGCTGCTGCTGCTGCTTACTTTTACTGCTACTGCTGCTGCTGGCTGCTGCTTACTACTGCTGCTGCTGCTGCTGCTGCTGCTGCTGCTGCTACTTTTTACTGCTGCTGCTAATGCTGCTGCTGCTGCTGCTGCTGCTGCTGCTGCTGCTGCTTGCTGTTGCTGCATGCTGCTGTTAACAGCAACAGCTGCTTTCTAGCTACTGCTACTGCTGCTGCTGCTGCTGCTGCTGCTGCTGCAATGCTGCTGCTGCTGCTGCTGCTGCTGCTGCTGCTGCTGCTGCTGCTGCTGCTCAAATACAGCTGCTGCTGCTGCTGCTGCTGCTGCTGCTGTTGCTGCTGCTACTGCTGCTGCTACTGCTGCTGCTGCTGCTGCTGCTGCTGCTGCTGCTGCTGCTGCTGCTGCTCTTCTGCTGCTGCTGCTGCAGCTGCTGCTGCTGCTGCTGCTGCTGCTGCTGCTTGCTGCGTTAACAAGCGCCCAACTGTTGTACTGCTGCTGCTGCTGTCTGCTGCTGCTGCTGCTGCTGCTGCTGCTGCTGCTGCTGCTGCTAAACCTCTCGAATGTATCAATTGGTTCATCTTAAAGTTATCTCAACAGTCAATGTGAAAAGACGAGACAGATACAAAGGGAATAGACAGAAAAAACCTTAACGCAGGACATCGAGGTTCAATTTTCTTGACTGAGAGACCGTGGCAGAATTGAGAGAGAAGAGAGATCTCTAGAGTCTCGAGAGAGTTCGAGAGAGATGTTGTCTCGATGGGTTCAGAGAGAGAGAGAGAGAGAGAGAGAGAGAGAACAGAGTAGAGAGAGAAGAGAGAGAAGAATTCGTATGTTGTCGAGATCGAAGAAGAGAGAGAGAGAGAGAGAGAGAGAGAGAGTTAGAGAGAGAGAGAGAGAGAGAGAGAGGCACACATACACACACAAACACACAGACAGAGATGGACTGACAGACAGACAGACAAGCAGACAATGCTCACTACTGCTACCTGGTAAAGAGATTCCAAAGCAACCACACCTATCAATGGACATTTGCTTTGACGATTTCAAGAAATAAATAAAATGTGTTTTCTGGCAATGACTAAAAAATATTTGTTTTAATTTAACTCAAAACACTTTAAAACATAACATGACTTTCTGCAACAGTTTTTGACATGCACTTCTTATATATATATATATTTGTTGTTGTTGTTGTTGTTGTTGTTGTTGTTGTTGTTGTTGTTGTTGTTGTTGTTGTTGTTGTTGTTGTGGTCAATTTCAGATTTTCCTTGAACGCCGAGTACGTGCCGTCAAAGTACAGGGCTAAGCTGTTGATTTTTGGAACGGTAAGTGATTTCACTTAACACTCATTGCCCCCACTCTACCCAGGTGCAAATGGATACAAGCGCTGCATTGGGAGTAAAAACCTGCGGCACACTAGCGTTCTGGTCAGGAGGTGATTATTGTCACCTGTCCCACTTTCACGCTATAGAAACCGGGAAACTATGGGCCTTAAGGGCTTTTGAAGGAACTTTTACTTATTTTTTACTAATTGATTTTAAGGGGATTTGATTTGGTTTTTTTTTGATTTTTTACCCACAGCCACAACTAAGCTGATCTCAGGGTTTTTTGGTAGGATTTTTCATTTTGCCCGCGCACTGCCCTGTAAACAACCAAGGGATCTTTAACGTGCACAGCGTGTTGTGATCTGCACACGGGACCTCCTTTTTATCTTTCGTCTCCGATGGGACTAGGTGTCGATC
>JAXRKP010000885.1:25000-42500 GCA_037039925.1 Doris montereyensis | reverse complement strand
ACTGCTTTGAGCGTCACAGAGCGTCACAGAGCGTCACAAAGCGTCACAGAGCATGCCAGCCCCTGAATATCAAGTTGTCCTGGAGAAGATTATCGATGACACACTATGTTTCAGGAACTTTGTAAAAAAACAACCCTCTTTTTTGTTTATTTGCATTGGAATATAATCAGACGTGAGACAAAGAGTTATAGATTTAAATCTCATTTTCCATAGAATTGAGCGAAACAGGTGACAATCCGTCGTCTCATGAACATGACCCTTATTTCATACTACCATTACTGTTACTTCTATTAATACTACTACTACTACTGCTACTACTACTACTGCTGCTGCTACTTTACTACTACTACTACTACTACTACTACTACTACTACTACTACTACTACTACTACTACTACTACTACTACTACTACTGCTACTACTACTACTACTACTACTACTACTACTACTACTACTACTACTACTGCTGCTACTACTACTACTACTACTACTACTACTACTACTAATACTACTACTACTACTACTACTACTACTACTACTGCTACTACTACTACTACTACTGCTACTACTACTACTACTACTACTACTACTACTACTACTACTACTGCTACTACTACTACTACTAGTACTACTACTACTACTACTACTACTACTACTACTACTACTACTACTACTACTACTACTACTACTACTATTCTATTATGACTACTACTACTACTACTACTACTATTTACTACTACTACTACTATTTACTACTACTACTACTATTACTACTTCTACTACTACTACTACTACTACTACTACTACTACTACTACTACTACTACTACTACTACTACTACTACTACTACTACTACTACTACTACTAATACTACTACTACTTGCTAATGCTGCTTTTGCTGCTTTTCTGCTGAAAATAAGATAATAGATAGTATTGACATAGCCCATTTCCAGTATTCCCCTGTGCACTATGATGTTTTTAATCCTGTTGTTTTGTTACCATGGGTTGCCTACAGATTCATCTCACTGTAAGTGTGCCTACTTGACGTCAAGCGATTACGTCACCATGATGCTGTCCACACTGGGCGAGTTGCTAAGTAAGTCAATGGCTGTATGTACCCAGTGACTCTTGCACAAAGAGAATGTGTGATAAATACGTTATTGGGAACCACTGCATGAGTTATTTCAACATGTAAATTTGTACCCATCCGAGTCATTTGATGTATCCTATTCAACTTATACATATTTTGGGGAAGGGGTGGGGGATTCGGAGGGTGTTTTGGTGGTAGGTTCTACTTTTTTTTTCCTTTTTGCTCATTTACACATCTGTCATCTTGCTGTGTCCTCTTAATTTACCCTTAGATCACTGCATGTTATTATGGTGAATGGGGTAAATTTCATTTAAGCATAAGCACTTGATCGTTAACCTCCTAAACTATTTGATTTCAGCTTTTCGTGGGCGGTTGGGTAGGCAGTGCTGGTAGGGTCTACTTCTTTCATTTCACTCTTTCACATTATATTGTATGTCATCTTCCTGTTCCCTCCGAGTGGGCGGCTAGTGGATGCAGATGGTAGGTCTTACTTCTTTCCTTTTACTTTTTTGTACTTTAAATCTTACATCTTGCTCTTTCCTCTTAATTCACGATGAAATCTCCGGGTAAATTTCAATGAAAAGAAACATATCCTCTCTAATTCACTCTGAGATCCCCGCATGTGATGGACTAGGTAAATAAAGAACCCCCCACAAAAACGGAAATGTTCGTTGTTTCCACACCCTAAACTCACTGCATATTAAGATGGTAAATTTGCTTTTTCAAGGCCCTTAAGGCCCATAGAGCCGGGGCTTATCACCGTTTCTATATATTTGTACACCAATTTGCACCGGGGTAGAGTGGGAAATGAGTGTTAAGTGTTTTTCAAGGAACACAACATCGGACCTGGCTTTGCTAATATTCAAATTCGGGACCTCATGATCACCAGTCTGGTAGCCTAACCGCTCGGCCACCGATGCCATATAATATTATGTTGGACTGAGCACAAGATTCTATGGGAGATAACTGCTAACTTCAATCAAATTTTCTTGTTGTACAAAAAATGTGTCTCGTCTGCCACAGGTCTGCCCATCAACTGGTGTCTGATTGACCGGTTCGGACGCAGAATCACAGGCGGTGTGTGCTACATGGGCACAGCGGTGTTCTTCGTCCTGGTTCAGCTGGACGTCAGTCTGAGCGTCTTAACGTTGTTGATGTTCTTCGTCCGAGCTTTTGCGTCGGCCAGCTTCAATTTCGTCTACATCTATTCGTCAGAGGTGAGGGAGTTCCTGAACTTCCATTTCTAACCCCCCCCCCTCCTGCTCTTTAATTTGTTTTGGTTTTGATTTTGTTTTTTTAGTGTGGCTAGAATATGTTTTTGATCGGGTTTTTTTTAGGGTAGTGGGGGAAGGGGGTTGTTTTATTTCGACTGACTGGTAGTTCTTATACAGTGGCATAGAGTAATAGAATCTTGTGGTATTTTAAGGCGTTGTGGCTTTGTTTTGTTTCCATGGCAACAGTTTTATCATTAACATTTTGATTTGTTTTCCATGGCTACAGTTATATATGACATTACACATTTTGATTTGTTTTCCATGGCTACAGTTATGTATGACATTACACATTTTGATTTGTTTTCCATGGCTACAGTTATATCTAATGTTACACATTTTGATTTGTTTTCCATGGCTACAGTTTTATCTAACATTACACATTTTGATTTGTTTTCCATGGCTACAGTTATATATGACATTACACATTTTGATTTGTTTTCCATGGCTACAGTTATATATGACATTACACATTTTGATTTGTTTTCCATGGCTACAGTTATGTATGACATTACACATTTTGATTTGTTTTCCATGGCTACAGTTATATATGACATTACACATTTTGATTTGTTTTCCATGGCTACAGTTATATCTAATGTTACATTACACATTTTGATTTGTTTTCCATGGCTACAGTTATATATGACATTACATTTTTTGATTTGTTTTCCATGGCTACAGTTATATATGACATTACACATTTTGATTTGTTTTCCATGACAGTTATATCTAATGTTACCATTTTGATTTGTTTCTATGGCTACAGTTTTATCTGAAGTTATACATTTGTGTTTTGTTCCCATGGCTGCAGTACTTGTATCTAATTAATACATTGTTGTTTTGTTTCCATGACGACAGTTGTACCCGACGTCTATACGCACGCTTGGCATGGGAACTTGCTCGGCCCTAGCCAGGGTTGGCGCCATGCTCACACCCTTTGTGGCACAGGTAAATGTCACACTTGACGTCACATAGGGCAAAGGTTAAATGAGGAATGTGATATAGAAGAATAACTTAGTTCAGTTCAGGGTGGTAAAAGTTGGGATTGATGGATTGCGGGTGTTGCTGGTAGGTCCTACATCTTTCCTTTCATTCTTCTAACGTGTCTTACATGTAACTGTCTGCTTTTAATCTATATTATACAATTCTGAATCGGTCATTCTTTTTGTCCTGAAAGGCTCTGTTGCCAGGCCACTAAGAGTAATATTACTTTGCATGTAGGTTCTAAAGGATCAGAAGGGGCCCCTGTAACATCAGGTGTCCTACAAGATACAGTCTAGGCCCTTTCCTGTTCTTGTGTCATATAAATGATCTACCTGAAAGAGTAACATCCCAGGTGTGATTATTTGCGGATGACTGTCTAATCTACCGTAGTATCCAGTCAAGTCAAGATCATGTCATCTTGCAAGAAGATGTAAACTCTCTAGAAAAATGGGCCAGTGACTAGGGTATGCACTTCAATGCTAAAAAATGCCACATTTTGAGCATAAAGAAGAAATCTAGTTACAGATACTAGCTAAACAACACATCATTAGAAGAAGTGAAGAAAAGTCCCAATCTTGGAATAATAATATCTGAGGATCTGAAATGGCAAAACCACATCACAAAGATCACGTAAAAAGCAAGCTCTACCATTGGCTTCCTTCAAAGAAATCTGAGACATTGTCCCATAGACTGCAGGCGAAATGCATATATGTCGCTTGTGAAATCTACATTGGAATATGGGGCCACAGTGTGGGATCCATACCTTGAAGAGGACATCAAAAGTCTAGAAGGAATCCAGCGACAGAGAGTTCGTTTCATCACCGGAGATTACAGCTCTAGAACACCAGGCTGCATTACACAAATGCTCCAGCATCAAAACCTCCTGACCTCAAAGATTGAAGAAAACAGCTCAGACTAGCCTTCATGTTCAAAATTGTCAAAGGAATGACTCCATCAATTTCCCCAGTGAAATTCTTAAATGTCCCAAGCGCATCATCAAACCACGAAAATTTGAAGACCACATAAAGAATACCATAATTGAGCCCTACGTCACAAACAACACAAACTGCTACACAATACCACCATCTCATACAAACAACTACAGTAACCCTTTCTTCATCCGTACCATCATTGGCTGGAATCACCTCGATGATCATACTATCAACTCAACATCGTCTATGAACTATGTTGTAATTACGCCAATAACTGGTTTTATACAACATTCTATTCAGATTCAGATTTAGAGAGATCCCATGACCGTTTTCATTATAGGAATTTTTCGACTAGAAGCAACTTTTAATTATTCAAAATTTCATTGTTCCCCGTCTTTGAGTAGGATTTTCATTCACCTAGGCCCACCAGTTTGAACAGGTTTTATTTTTCAAAAGTTGAAATAGTGTCGTTTATGCTTAACCCGCATAACCTAAGGATTGAGTACTGACTCGATCTTATAATTGTGCTTGATATCCGGGCTATAATACCATGCTTAGTTTGTGTTACAATGACATCACCACATGCCAAGGAGCACGGGATGGCTTGGAATGCATCAAATGCGTAAAAAGCTTGGGGAAGAAAATTATGGTGTAAAATGTATTTTTAATGAGTCATTTGCACGAGGTCAACAAGTTGATTAAGTGGTCAAGCAAAATGGGAACGTTATCTTTACCAATCTACTGAATAAGGACAGGAAATAAATATTGGAGCCCCCATTGGAAACAAAGACGAGACAAATATAACAAAATAGAGGATCGACTCAAATGGCCTTTTCAAGCTCCTCTTAGAAGACAGCACGTAGGGGACAAGGAGAAGAGGAGGACAGAAACAGAGATGGGAAGACAACATGGCGGATCGGACAGGTAAGACCTTCTCCGAGACCCAAACCTTGAGATGAGTGGGAGAGCCTAATGTGACTGTCCACAGTACAGTGTCTCTACAACAGACATGAGACAGGAGAGGGATACAATCTTTACGCACCAGACAGATTCAAGCTCGCTGCTACTTCCACGTCAGCAGCCATCGTCTCAAACCGAGAGCACCCTGAGATCTATCTATCTATCAATCTATCTTTCTTTATACCTATCTATCTATCTATCTCTATATATCTATCTATATCTATATCCATCTATATCTATCTACCTACCTACCTATCTATCTAATTATCTATCTATCTTTCTATCTATTTATCTATGTATGTATGTATGTATGTATGTATGTATGTATGTATCTATCTATCTGTCCATTCATCCAACAATCCATCCAGCCATCCACACCCCCCCCTCTCTCTCTCTCTCTCTCATTCTCTCTGTCTCTCTGTGTGTCTGTCTGTCTTTCTCTCTCTCTCTCTCTCTCTCTCTCTCTCTCTCTCTCTCTCTCTCTCTCTCTCTCTCTCTCTCTCTCTCTCTCTCTCTCTCTCTCTCTCTCTCTCTCTCTCTCTCTCTCTCTCTCTCTCTCTCTCTCTCTTACTCTTTCTCTCACCCTTTCTCTCTCTCTCTTTCTCAACGTGACAATGATCGATGGGTTGGTCATGTCCTAATCACGTGACTTCCAATGTGGTTTCCTCCCCAGGTCTTACTGTCTAGCTCTATCGCCACAGCCACGTGGGTCTATGGCATTCTGTGCCTGCTGTGTGGCGCCTGTGCCTTCTTGCTGCCCATAGAGACTAAAGGCAGAGCTTTACCGTGAGTAGTTTAAAATTATATAGTAGATTTGAGCTGTGTGTGTGTGTTTTTTTATCTGTATGTGTTTGTATGTTTGTGATGTGTGTGTGTTTGTCTTCTTGATGTGTTTGTGTGTGTGTGTGTGTGTGTGTGTGTGCGTGTGTGTGTTTGTTTGTATAGGTTTGCGCTTGTATTTGGGGGTGTGTGGGTTGTTATTATTATTATTGTTATTATTATTATTATTATTATTAAATATTAGTATCATTATTAGTATTATTAGTATTATTATATCTATCTATAACTCTTATAAGTCAGGACCATTCACATCTACCTGTGTAACCTCAGTATGGAATACTAACCCAAATTTCAAATAGCCTGTTTTGGGTTGTTAGAGAATGAACTAGATCAAATCAGTGTTTGAATTGACTGAAGAAAGATTATTTGTTTGTGATCGAGGAAACTGTTTAGTGGTCATTACAATAAAAAGCCAGTTTAACCTCTGTATCCAGTACTGATTCAATCTAATAATTGTACTTGATATCCTCCCTAGCCAATATAGGGGTTTCTGAGTTTACTACAATCAAAGTATTCAAAGAATCCACAACTAAGGTGATCTCTGGATTTTTTGGTAGGATTTAAAAAGTTTTTTTCCCCGGACTGCCTTGCAAGCAGACAAGGGATTTTTAACGTGCACAGCATGTTGTGATCTCCGGGACCTCCTTTTAAATGTCCTTCTAACGAGACCTCGTTTTAATATCCCTTCTCATGGGACCTCCTTTTAAATGTCCTTCTCCGAGACCTGTTTTAATATCCCTTCTCACAGGACCTCCTTTTAAATGTCCTTCTAACGAGACCTCGTTTTAATATCCCTTTTTTTAAATGTCCTTCTAACGAGAAATATCCCTTCTCACAGGACCTCCTTTTTAAATGTCCTTCTAACGTTTAAATCCCTTCAGCAGGACTCCTTTTAACCCTCACAGACCTCCTTTTAATCACCTTCTCACAGGGACCTCCTAGATGGGACCTCTTTAATCGCCCTTCTCATGGGACCTCCTTTTAATCGCCCTTCTCATAACCTCCTTTTAATCGCCCTCATACCTCCTTTTAATCGCCCTTCTCATGGGACCTCCTTTTTCTCTCATGGGACCTTTTTAATTGATATTGTTGCTTGAAAATACTCAAGAAAATGTTTCAACCATCAGCAGGGCTTGAACCCACGACCTTGGGGTTGAGAGGCAACACCATGCACAACTAAGTCCCATAGCTTTATAATAAAGAGAAATCATACTCCACTTTTTGATTCTAGATTTGTTCTTCATTGATATTGTTGTAGAAAGCACTGATCTATGAGATTACACAGTGCAGCGCTTAGTTCTAAGAACACCATCACAATAACATCGGATATAAACAAACTGACTTTTAACACTCAACTGAGTTCTAAGATTTAATTTCATTGGATATAACAACACTTTAACACTCAACTGAGTTCTAAGATTTAATTTCATCGGATATAACAACACTTTAACACTCAACTGAGTTCTAAGATTTAATTTCTTTGGATATAACAACACTTTAACATTCAACTAAGTTCTAAAATTTAATTTCATCGGATATAACAACACTTTTGCACTCAAATAATTTCTAAAACTTATTTCCATCGGATATAGGAACAGTTTAACATTCAACTGAGTTCAAAGATTTTGATTTCATTGGATAAAAGAAGAACTTTAACACTCAACAGAATTGATTCATTCCAATATCATTGGATAAAAAGAACACTGTGGCTCCTGTAGTAGAATTGTCACTTAATGTTGTTTATCACTTTTGACTTAAATGACTGTGGCTCCTTTGTTTATCCTATGATAAATGGAGTAACTCTAATGAACAGTCTATTCAAACATTGCTTTCATTAAATTCATAAAAGTTGCTTTTGTCTTCCAGCAATCTGTTGATTCACATGATGGCGCCATTGAGATGGATCACGCGTCCAACTTCACTGACACGTCAGAGGCGGAGGGGGCCGGTGTGAACACCATTTCCGGCAACCCGATGAACATGAACGGAGAGTTGAGATGAGATTGAGTTTTCATAGCCACCATGTGTAGAAAATCTACTGGTGGTGGGGGGGGGGGGTATATTAAGCATTGGTGGGAGAGAAGAGAGAGAGAGAGAGAGAGAGAGAGAGAGAGAGAGAGAGAGAGAGAGAGAGAGAGAGAGAGAGAGAGAGAGAGAGAGAGAGAGAGAGAGAGAGAGAGAGAGAGAGAGAGAGAGAGAGAGAGAGAGAGAGAGAGAGAGAGAGAGAGAGAGAGAGAGGAGAGGGAGAGAGAGAGAGAGAGAGAGAGAGAGAGAGAGAGAGAGAGAGAGAGAGAGGGAGGAGAGAGAGAGAGAGGAGAGTGAGAGAAGAGAGAGAGAGAGAGAGGTAGAGAGAGAGGGAGAGAGAGAAAGGGGGGGAGTAAGACAGGATGAATGCTAAAGAGAAGATGAGATTGATGTAATCAATTGGGTGAAGGTGACAATGTGTAGAATAACATTAACAACTCAAATGCTATCAATGGTTTAGTTCCCTACTACTGTATTACATACTTTGTGATAACATGATTTAATTTCTCATTCATAGTTATTGTTATTGCACAAATGTTGATCTTTATGCTGGAGATATTTTGTGTTCCCCACTAAGGGTTCTTATGATTCCATTGGACGCTTGAAATGTTTTAAAAATTTTAGTTTGTATACTTTTCTTTCTTGTAAGAGTGAGTTTTTCAAAGATTAGCCAAACCTTGGCATTCGAATGAGTTTCCCCAGCACCTCATCTTCTATTGGTGGACATGGCGGAGGGGGGAAGGGGGATGTTTGATCATCAAGGTTATCAAGCTTTAACTCATTGCAGACTTAGGTTAGTGGAGCCGGTCATACCCCATGTACCACCTATTTTCAATCAAGGTGTGAAATTAATTTTCATTTATAATGATAGTGAGGAACAGCTTTTTAAAAATTTATGATATAGGACATTTTCAGCTTTACAATGGTGGAAATATTTATTAGAATGTTTTGTGAAGTAAACTTGTAGTCTCCCACTAAAAATATAACATAAAAAAAATAAAAACAAGTTTTTTAAACATTTTTAAAAACTTTAGAATAACTGATAACAAGTTAAACGCAACTAAAAATTGCAAAGGGATTATAGTGGAAGAAAGAATCCTATCACAAAACTAAGAATTAGATAAGCAGGAAAGAAAATGTTTAAATTGTTCATAGTATCAGTATCAGTATTTTCAGGATGTCCTGCGGCGTCTAGATAAACAAACCCATCATAAACATGGTCGGACGCATGTGTCCGTCACGACTTCAGCAGACAGGGTAGCCTATCGAACAAATATGTCTGATGAGACCACAGTGAGTTACGGTGACGAACTAGCTGAGGAATTCAGTAAGTGTGATGGTTGCTGTTTTAACCCTTTAGGTTTAATTAAACCGGCAAAAAAAACGACGCGTGCAAAACCTCCGCTGAAAGTTCAAAGCGACAGAAACCAACACCTGCCAATACATGTCCACATTGTTCCAGCCAACAGAAACCGACAAGTGACACACCTCTCTTTTGTTAGCTCTAATTGGTCACATAAATGATGCTGTTGTTCTAAATTTAGAATAGAATACAAGGTTAAAGGTCAGGGCAGCTTCACGTGACCAAAGAAAAGTAGTGGCGTGAAAGTGCAGACTGATCCGCTGGCAGGAAGTCAGAAAAATGTTAACGACAGCGGAGAGGAACTACAGAGCAAGATGGCCGCCGCTTAATGTAGACACGAAAGGGTTAAGGGTTCATTTGGAGCTTTATGGTTCCGACAGATAATTCAATGCTGTCTTGTCTCATCTGCACATTCCCAATTTTTTTAAAATTCACACGAATGTTCGACTGCTCTGGAAAATGTTTGGATGTAGAAAGAAAAAAAAAAAGGCGCAATTTCAATACTGCGAGTCAAGATATCAAGAAAGATAAAGACTAAAGATGATGAATAAGGACGTTGAGTAGATCTGGAAGGCTCATAGGGACAAAGACGACACAAAATATAAAGGAAAAGGCAGATGAATACTTTGGGCACTAGACAGTAGAATCAAAACCGCGACCTGTGGGCCGTCACCCATCCTCTTGCCAGGAAAGGTGTGTGTGCTAAGAATCTCGTTCTCTTTTCATGGCAAGGCAATAATAGGTGTCGACGCGAAGTCGTGGGTTCGATTATATGTCGTGGTCAAGGCTTTTTTCTGTTTATTCCTTCTTATTCCGTTTGTAAATTTTGTTTCAAGGGTTGCTAGGAACGCCGATGACCCAGATCCCAACCTTAGTCAGTCAGTCAGTCAGTTTCACCTTTGACTGTACATGGCTTCAAACTGTCCTTATTAGTCACTTTTGACATGCTTCTTGCCCCACTGTTTGCCTTTTCCAAGGTAGATGTTCTATTACAATGGAGATTTGTAACTGTAACCCCTTTGTATAGACATTGTGGCTTTGATGACTTTGTACCTAGTGGTCAAGTTGCCGGACTCAGAATCATAAGGCCTCTGGTTCGAATCCTTGCAAAACAAGGTCGGATGTTGTGTTCCTTGGGAAAGACATTTAACACACATTTTTCCCACTTAACCCAGGTGCAAATGGGTACAAACACTAGCTTTGAAATAAACACTTTCGACGGACTAGCGTCCTGTCTAGGAGGCGATATTTAAGGCCTCTTCCACTACAAGTAGTACTAGCTATAGGAACTAAGATAAGTTCTGGCTGTATGGGCCATAATGGCCTTGAAGGAACTTTACTTTATCGATATTGGTACACAGAAACAATATGTATAGATAAGAAACAAAACTGGAGATGAAATAAGATAACACAGGGTACACGAATTGCCCAAATATGGTATGAACAGTCAGGCTCAGTAAGTTAAAAACTTGGATGTGTAAAACTTTTATCGAAACAAATATTTTTCTTCTATTCTCTTAGTAGTGGAGTTGAAAGTTTATTTATATGGGGTGAAAGAACATTCTATTTTGAGATGAACACCAAATGGAATAATTATTTTGTGATAATATTGTATTTATTTGTGTTCATTTAAAACAAATTTTTTCTTGGACTTTGCTTATTTGAGGCCGTTAAATCTTCTTTCTTTTCTTTCTTTTTAATCCAGCTGTCTTTCATCTTCCATGGTTGCCCTTATTTCATCCTGAAATCACTGCATATGATGGATGGGGCCTAATTCTAATGAGACAAAACTTTATAGATTCTCACTGTCATGTATATTTCAAAGCTATCAGAATGTTTTTATTATTTCCGAAATTTTTTTATTTTGACTTTTAATGTCTTTGATCTCCGCACACGTATGTCAACAAAAATCCAGTAGTTTGGTGTTGTGGTGCGGATCCACTACTGCAAATCGAAGGGGTGATATCCAGATGTGTATACATATGCCATTTAAATGGGAATTTATAACATGTCTTATACAACGTAACAATATCAGGTATTCTACACAAATTTAAATAGGTCAATGAGGGAAAAACATACATGTATATATATTCTATATTCTATTTTAAATTTGTGCGAATGCATATCAATATCATAGATAATTCATATTTCAATGTTTGTGGGGTTTTCTACAGCTATTGTACTAAGACTAATCATTCTCATGCAAATTAGTTCATCACGTCTTTCTGGTTGTTCATGTTGCATTCAAGTGAAAGGGTGTATCTGATGTCAACAGATTTGGTGGAGCGTGTATCTGATATCAACAGATCTGGAGAAGCTTGTATCTGATATCAACAGATCTGGGGAAGCATGTATCTGATATTAACAGATCTGGTGAAGCATGTGTATCTGATATCAACAGATCTGTTGAAGCGTGTATCTGATATCAACAGATCTGGTGAAGCTTGTATCTGATATCAACAGATCTGGGGAAGCTTTTATCTGATATCAACAGATCTGGTCAAGTGTGTATCTGATATCAACAGATCTGGAGAAGCTTGTATCTGATATCAACAGATCTGGTGAAAACAGATCTGGTCGTGTATCTGATATCAACAGATCTGGAGAAGCTTATCTGATATCAACAGATCGTCTGTATCATGAATTGCTATCCATAAAAAGCTCTGTTGTGAAAATTTGTAATGAAGTATTTGGCCTAAAATGGTGTGAATTTCAACAGAATGATCAACATGATATGATTCATTATAAGAATTGTATTTTCGATCATTGGAGAGGGAAATATGCCTTAGGAATGTAATAATTTATACAAATATGGATGCCAAAGCCTACATCCACATCAAGCCAAGCCATTGTTGTAAAACTTTACATTCCAGCAGACTATTTCCTTTCTACAGGCAGAGTACAAATTTGACATTTGAATTTTTTTTGGTGGGGGGGGGGGGGGGGAGGTTGGCTGGGGCTACTGGTGACCTCCTTCTTTATTTTCCCTTTTTTTGTATGTCTTTGGTTTTGTAGTTACCTCCTCATTCACTTTGAGACCACTGCATAAGTTGCAATGAGTTGACCGGACTTGCAACTACATTCTTAGGCCATGTCATGTTAGCAGGTGAAGGGTTCAAACACAGTACAATCAATTCCAACTCCTTTCCACGTTCAATCCATTTCACAGATCAGGCTGTCAAACATGCATGTACAGTCGACTTTGGTTTATCGCAACTCGGTTAATCGCAATTTCCACTTAATCGCAACTTTTCCTAAGAAACAGAATTGATTCTATTATGAAAGTCACTGGTTAATCGCAAGTCACTTCAGATAATTGCAACCCCGCGACACCTTGCCTTAGGATTTCGGTCGGCTTTTTTGTTCTGATTTCACACTTTGCTTAAAGATACTTGCATGTCCACGGTTTAATTCCCTAACTGTTCATGACAGTCCCAAGTCCGTGAAAATTAGAGGGCTAAGTTATCTATGCAAAAAATATTGCAACAGACATACTATACCTAGTCATCAAGATTTGATTTGATTTTGAATCTTTGATTTACCCACATCCACAACTAAGGTGATATCGGGGGTTTTGGTAGGATTTTTAAATTTTGCCTGAAATTCCCTGTAGTCAGCCAAGGGATCTTTAATGTGCACAGAGTGTTGTGATCTCCACACAGGACCTCCTTTTCATTGTTCGTCTCCGATGGGACCACTTGTCGATCCACCTACCTGGACCAGGGGTAGATTTGCTCAGAAAAAACTCGAGAAAATGTTTCAACCGTCAGTGGGGCTCGAACCCACTACCTTTTGGTTGACAGATCGACACTTTGTCTCTGGACTACTGAGTCATCAAGAACTGGAATGACCCTAAATACTTTGCCCACAGTGGAATCCGATTTGTCGCAACTTCAGATAATCGCAACAATTTTTCCGCTCCCATCCTGTTGCGATTAACCGGAGTCTATTGTAAGGCTTTGGATGGACTGCCAACAGAAATAACACTCAGCAATAGCATTGAAGGCATTTAAAAGAGAATCAAATACATCACTTCAAAATCATATTTAATTAACACTTTTGGGTTAAATTAAGATATATTATGCGTGCTGACAGTAATATTAGTACTGAAGAATTGAATTGGTTAGCTATGATGATTAAGAAAAAGAAAAGAAGAAGAAGAAGAAGAAGAAGAAGAAGAAGAAGAAGAAGAAGAAGAAGAAGAAGAAGAAGAAGAAGAAGAAGAAGAAGAAGAGGAGAAGAAGAAGAAGAGAAGAAGGAGAAGGAGGAGGAGGAGGAGGAGGAGAAGGAGAAGACATCTATTCAATTTCAGTATGGAAAGTTAAGGGAAGAACTTTTCATTTCTGATCCACTCAATTTCAAATCAACATGAGGCTGTCAGACTCACTTGTACTTAGGTTTCGTGGATTGGAAGTGGTGAGAAATTTCAGTGCAACGAAAACTTCATTTTGTAGGATTAGTTTTAGAGCTGAGTGAAAGCGACATAGGAGTAGCAGCATTGAGTTTAGGTTTCACTCCGTCTGGCAACAATGAATATATGTACATTATACATAAAGTTGTTCCTCTTCCTCTGGACTAGAAAAAAAAAGTTGAAACTGAATGGAAAGGAGTTGAGAGTTGGTTGCACTGTGTATGAGCCCAATGAGACAACTAAGCAACTGGGAAGTCAAGGATATGATTTGATTTAATTTGATTTAATTTAATTTAATTTGATTTGATTTAATTTAATTTAATTTAATTTAATTTAATTTAATTTGATTTAATTAAATTTAATTTGATTTAATTTTACCCACATCCATAACTAAGGTGATCTTGGGGGTTTTGGTATTTTTTAAAAATGTTGTGCTGACTGCCTTGTAAACAGCCAAGGGATCTTTCACTTCATCGTGCACAGAGTGGTGTAATCTACACAACATGTGACTTCCTTTTTATCGTCCATTTGTCCATGTGACTAGGTGCTGATTCACCTATCTGGATCAGGGGGTGGGGGTAGGTTTTACTCCAAAAAAACAAAAAAACTCGAGAAAACTGGTCAGCCTGCAGGGCTTGAACCCACTACTTTTGGTTGAGAGGCTGATACCTTGCCTCAGGACTACCGAGTCCCCAGGAAAACAAGGGAGGCTATTCCCATGAACCCATCAAAACCCAGACACGACTGTTATGTCGATATTCACACTACACCGTGTATTAGACCTGGGCGCTATCCGAGCCATTACTCGATACCAACGAATACAAGGCTTTGGTGCGTTTTATTCGAGTATGACCACGGTCTCGAGACCAGAGGTGATGAATACCAACTCCCGTCTTGATACCAACCGACTAAGGCCCAAGGCTCAAAGTTTTCATATTCACCAGTCATGAATGCGCGAGGCGCGGTCTCGTGGTATTCAAAAAAAAAAAAGCGAGTACTGGAATGACACGAGACCAGAGAAGCCGGTAATTGGTGTCAACGAGTAACAAAAAAGCAAGTCTTGGCCAGGTCTACCGTGTATTCTGATGCTGGCAAAAGTTGATATTTCGACTTGCCATTTAAATTATTGTAAGTTGTGGCAAATCAATTATTCTATATATTTCGGCTTGCCATTTAAATTATTGTAAAATCAATTATACTATATATTTCGGCAAAATTATTGTATTGTGGCAAATCACTATATATTTCGGCTTGCCATTTAAATTATTGTAAGCTGTGGTAAATTGATTATACTATATATTTCGGCTTGCCATTTAAATTATTGTAAGTTGTGGCAAATCAATTATACTATATATTTCGGCTTGACATTTAAATTATTGTAAGTTGTGGCAAATCAATTATACTATATATTTCGGCTTGCCATTTAAATTATTGTAAGCTGTGGTAAATTGATTATACTATATATTTCGGCTTGCCATTTAAATTATTGTAAGCTGTGGTAAATTGATTATACTATATATTTCGGCGACATTTAAATTATTGTAAGTTGTGGTAAATTGATTATACCATGTGTACGCAAATGAGCCAAATTTATTTTGTTGATAATTTACTCACTTTTTGGATAATCTTTGTTTTGTTTTTTTTATGTTTGTATGCATATAAAAAGAACATTTGTTTAAATCTTGCCTTTTAGATGAACATTGAGAGTATGTATTTTTGGAAATTGTTATGAGATTATTATGTATATTTAACATATTATTGACATAATGATTATCATTGTTGTTTAAAGGAAGTGAGGAAATTGATTTGTGAGAATATAAAAAAAAAAAACCCACTGTATTCTATAATTATTTTGTCTTCAAATATATTTATTTTTTATATCACATTCCATGAATTTGAAATCAATGAAAGTTTGATCAAGCTATGAAGCCAAAAGTATTAAATATGAAATTGAACGTTAATACCTTAAATATGATGTGAGAATTAAAAATTCTATTTATTTCTCAATCACAAATTTATATAGAAGAATATAATGGAATAGTATGTAGTATGATATAAAGTATCTAATATATATAAATATATATATATATATATATTCATTTTCCTGGCAGTCTATTGGAGAACAAATAAATTACAACGGTAGCATAGAAGCTAGGGTGAGGGGACTTGGGACCTTCAGATATTTGGGTTTGAATCCTGATAATGTTGTGTTCCTTGTCAAAGGCAAGTGTCACGCATCTCCTCACTCAAAACAAAGAAAGAAACACAAACACCAAAAGTCAGTATAAGTACCAGGTACTCTAAGCTGTGTGGAACACACAAGTTCCCTACTCTAAGCTGGGTGGAACACACAAGTTCCCTAGTCTAAGCTGTGTGGAACACACAAGTTCCCTAGTCTAAGCTGGGTGGAACACACAAGTTCCCTAGTCTAAGCTGTGTGGGACACACACGTTCCTTAGTCTAAGCTGGGTGGAACACACAAGTTCCCTAGTCTAAGCTGTGTGGAACACACAAGTTCCCTAGTCTAAGCTGTGTGGGACACACAAGTTCCCTAGTCTAAGCTGTGTGGGACACACAAATTCCCTATTCCCAGCTCTGTGGAACACACAAGTTCCCTAGTCTAAGCTGTGTGGAACACACAAGTTCCCTAGTCTAGGCTCTGTGGAACACACAAGTTCTCTAGTCTAAGCTGTGTGGAACACACAAGTTCCCTAATCTAAGCTGTGTGGAACACACAAGTTCCCTAGTCTAAGCTGTGTGGAACACACAAGTTCCCTAGTCTAAGCTGTGTGGAACACACAAGTTCCCTAGTCTAAGCTGTGTGGAACACACAAGTTCCCTAATCTAAGCTGTGTGGAACACAAAAGTTCCCTAGTCTAAGCTGTGTGGAAGACACAAGTTCCCTAGTCTAAGCTGTGCGGAACACACAAGTTCCCTAGTCTAAGCTGTGTGGAACACACAAGTTCCCTAGTCTAAGCTGTGTGGGACACACAAGTTCCCTAGTCTCAGCTGTGTGGAACACACAAGTTCCTTAGTCTAAGCTGGGTGGAACACACAAGTTCCCTAGTCTAAGCTGTGTGGAACACACAAGTTCCTTAGTCTAAGCTGGGTGGAACAGACAAGTTCCCTAGTCTAAGCTGGGTAGAACACACAAGTTCCCGAGTCTAAGCTGTGTGGGACACACACGTTCCCTAGTCTAAGCTGTGTGGAACACACAAGTTCCCTAGTCTAAGCTGGGTGGAACACACAAGTTCCCTAGTCTAAGCTGTGTGGGACACACAAGTTCCCTAGTCTAAGCTGTGTGGGACACACAAGTTCCCTAGTCTAAGCTGTTTGGGACACACAAGTTCCCTAGTCTAAGCTGTGTGGAACACACAAGTTCCCTAGTCTAAGCTGTGTGGACACACAAGTTCCCTAGTCTAAGCTGTGTGGGACACACAAGTTCCATAGTCTAAGCTGTGTGGAACACACAAGTTCCCTAGTCTCAGCTGTTTGGAACACACAAGTTCCCTAGTCTAAGCTGTGTGGAACACACAAGTTCCCTAGTCTAAGCTGTGTGGGACACACAAGTTCCCAGTGTGTGCGGGGACACACAAGTTCCATAGTCTAAGCTGTGTGGAAC
>JAXRKP010000885.1:10000-15000 GCA_037039925.1 Doris montereyensis | reverse complement strand
AGAGAGAGAGAGAGAGAGAGAGAGAGAGAGAGAGAGAGAGAGAGAGAGAGAGAGAGAGAGAGAGAGAGAGAGAGAGAGAGAGAGAGAGAGAGAGACAGAGAGAGAGAGAGAGAGAGAGAGAGAGAGAGAGAGAGAGAGAGAGAGAGAGAGAGAGAGAGAGAGAGAGAGAGAGAGAGAGAGAGAGAGAGAGAGAGAGAGAAGATCAGAGAGAGAGAGAGAGAGAGAGAGAGAGAGAGAGAAAGAGAGAGAGAGAGAGGGGGGGGGGTAATTGATCACGTGTTTGTGCTTACAATGATTACCAACGTCGTAACTAAAGGTAGACAATATAGTGTAGGTAAAAAAACAAAAAACCCAACGAAGGTAAAACAGCAAAAAGCAAACGAAACAAATAATTACGATAATATCATACCGTGAATCCTAATATTGTGGTTATAACTTTATGTGATTCAACACATATAGACAGACACACTGACCTACAGAGACACAGACACACACACACATACAAAACACAGACACATACATACAGACTCAGACATACACATACAGACACAAAACCCCACTCACTTTTCCTGGTTGAGATTTGGCGTGGGAGGAAAAGAGAGAAAGAAAAAAGAAAAAAAAAGAAAAGAAGAGATAAAATCCAGATTGAGAAAAACGTATTAGATGTAGATTAATGGAAAAAGGGTTTGTCGGTGGCCCAGTGGTTAGGCTGAGAAGTAAGACCGTGAGATCCTGGGTTCAAATCCTAGCAATGTCAGTTTTGACGTTTTTCTCCTCGTGGGAGCTTGATTTAATTTTTACCCACATCCACAACTAAGGTGATCTCGCGGTTTTTGGTAAGATATCTAATTTTGCCCAGACTGTCATGTAAACAGTCAAGAGATCTTTAACGTGCACAGAGGGTTGTGATCTGCACATGGGACCTCCTTTTTATCGTCCGTCTCCGATGAGTCGATCCATCTACTTGGACAGAGGAGGGAGGGTGAGGGGGGGGGGGGGTAGATTTTGCTCGAAAAATCTCGAGAAAATGTTTCAACCTGGTGGGGTTCGAACCGACTGCCTGGTTTCGAGTCCCCTCCGTGGGAGAGCAATAGGAGTAGATCGACAAAGTTGGAAAGCACCGGACACACATTTTTAGACGTATTTGTGGGGGTACATCGCTTAGCAAAATGAAACCAAGATTTTGTCATCGGAATATCTTGACTAGCTTCTTTGAACTAACAATGATCAAAGAAATTGATATAACATCTCAAGTATAGACTTCCGACTTACATCTTGGTTATTCTCTTCCTATCCGTCCGAATAGATCTAGATCTAAAATCTACGTGAAATTCCAAAATCTAGTTAAAATCTACGTGAAGTTCTAGAGCAAGATCTAGATTTAAAATCTACGTGAAATTCCAGAGTTAGACAGATCAAGATCTAGATTTAAAATTTACAAATTCTTAGACAATAAGATCTAGATTTAAAATCTACGTGAAATTCCAGTTAGACAGATCAAGATCTAGATCTAGTTCTAAATCTAGATTAGCCATGATATCTAGATTTGGTTTTGTTAGATCTACATTTAAATTTTAGATCTAGATTCTAAATCTAGCTTTAGAATTTCAGGGTACCGTAGATTTCATATCTAGAAGTGTAGATCTGCGTAGACCGATAGATGTAGGCCTACCCCTCCCCCCCACCCCCCCCCCCAAAAAAAAAAACGCTTGTAAAAACTCATATCCGGTTTTCCAACTTCATCGAACTTCTCCTCTTGTTCCTAGATCTATACAACTTTAAATAATCCAACAAATAGATTTAGAGAAACCCAAACAATTTTAGATCGCCCACCCCCCCCCCCCCCCATCTCCAAACTGGGAGGCCACGTGTTACAGGTAAAACACAAGAAGCACCAAATTGTGCTCAGCCATCTAAGTGTTGTTCAATGTTTAATCGACGTATAGCCTACTTTTAAAGCTTTAAAACGTGTATTAGGGAATTTTTATTATATTTTCGTGTACAGAAAAGGATAAAGATCTAGATAAACACTAGGGTGGGTGTTTTTTTTACATTTTAATCGACACACATAATGGGCTGAAACACATTAATTTCATCAATCGGCAATCATCAAGGGGAGATAATTCAAGAACACTTTCAAGGTCAAATCGCTGTGTCATCACGTGGGTTAGGTGCTTGTGGTAGCAGATCTAGGTATCACCCACTATTCCCATTAGCTCATTTCATCGTCAGTGGTAAACACAAGAAAAATGGATATTTATAATTTCTTTTGCCATTCAGTACATGCATAGTAATAATAGCAGCAGCAGCAGCAGCAGCAGCAGCAACAGCAACAGCAGCAAGCAGCAGAAGAAGAAGAAGAAGAAGAAGAAGAAGAAGAAGAAGTCAGAACAACAACACACACACAAGCAGCACACACAACACGTTATAGGAGTTCCATCATAGCAATAAGTAACTGACCTCCTTGTTTAACGCTGGCCAGAGATGTTTGTCGCGGTGACATGTAGCCGTTGCCATGGTAACCGTCTTCGATGTAGTCGATTGGCCTGGAATAGAAAAAAAGCGTGATGGTTTGTTTGTTTGTTAGTTTTACCACAGGTGTTGATGTCAGGGTGAATTAAGAAGAAAGAGCAAGACTAAAGACTGTGGAACAGTGACAGGAAAGACTGTGGAACAGTGGGGGAAAGCTGTGGAACAATAGTCGACCTGTGGAACAGTGAGAAAAGACTGTGGAACAGTGAGTTTAAAGACTGTGGAGTGAGCAGCAGTGTGGAACAGTGAGGAAAGCATGTGGAACAGTGAGGGGAAAGAGCAGCAGCAGCAGTGGAACAGTGGAACAGTGAGGAAAGACCTGTGGAACAGTGGGAAAGACTGTGGAACAGGAAACAGTAAAATAAAGACTGTGGAACAGTGAGAAAAGACTGTGGAACAGTGAGAGGAAAGACTGTGGAACAGTGAGTTTGACTGTGGAACAGTGAGAGGAAAGACTGTGGAACAGTGAGGGGGAAAGACTAATAATAGTAAAACAACAATGAGGGGAAAGACTGTGGAACAGTGAGAGGAAAGACTGTGGAACAGTGAGAGGAAAGACTGTGGAACAGTGAGGGGAAAGACTGTGGAACAGTGAGCAGGAAAGACTGTGAACAGTGAGAGGAGCAGCTGTGGAACAGTGAGGGGAAAGACTGTGGAACAGTGAGCAGGAAAAGACTGTGGAACAGTGAGGGGGGAAAGACTGTGGAACAGTGAGGCAAGAGTGGAACAGTGACAGGAAAGACTGTGGAACAGTGAGAGGAGGAAAGACTGTGGAACAGTGAGCAGGAAAGACTGTGGAACAGTGAGAGGAAAGACTGTGAACCAGTGAGAGGAAAGACTGTGGAACCAGTGAGAGGAAAGACCATGTGGAACCAGTGAGAGGAAAGCACTTTGGAGAGTGAGAAAAGCAGTGGAAGTTGCAGCAGGAAAGCCTGTGGAACAGTGAGCAGGAAAGCAGCGGCAAGTACCAGCTGTGGAACAGTGATAATAAAGCCTGTGGAACAGTGAGAGGAAAGACTGTGGAACAGTGAGAGGAGACTGTGGAACAGTGAGGGGGAAAAGCCTGTGGAACAGTGAGAGGAAAGACTGCAACACCAGTGAGAGGAGCAGCAGCAGCAGCAGAACAGTGAGAAACTGCAGCAGACTGTGGAACAGTGAACGAGGCAAGCAGCAAATGTGGAAGCAGTTGCAGAGGAAAGACTGTGAACCAGTGAGAGCAAAGACTGTGAACCAGTGAGCAGGAAAGTGCTCCAAACTAGTCGTGCACAGATACATTTCAGTGGTCTCGGCGGCCCTGTATCCACATATATAATATATAACTGTACATCTGATACTTTGACCGTTCAAAACTCAAGAACCAGTGCAATCATTACCTCCATATTTCGCATATAGATTTCAAATTATTATTATTATTATTATTATTATTATTATTATTATTATTATTATTATTATTATTAGCATTATTAGCAGCATTATTAGTATTATTATTATTATTATTATTATTATTATTATTATTAGCATTATTATTATTAGCAGCAGCATTATCATTAGCAGCATTATTATTATTAGCGGCAGCAATTATTATTATTATTATTATTAGCAGCAGCAGCATTATTATTATTATTATCATTATCATTATTATTATTATTATTATTATTATTATTATTATTATTATTATTATTAGCATTATTAGGATTATTATTATTATTATTATCATTATTCAATACTTATATTAGCAACAGAGCAGCAGTTGAATGTTGATGCAGACCGAATTATTTCAAATTGATGTCTTTGAGCACTTTGCACCAGCAGTCCACATTTGTGGAAGGGCGAACGAGGAGGTAGACTGGGTTCTCTGAATGCAGCAGCAGCTGTGTACAGCAAAGGCGAGAGGACTAGAAACAGCAGCAGCAACAGCAGAACAGATGGACAGACGTACAGAGAGACAGAGAGATACCGTCACCAAAATCTGACAAGCAGCAGTATCGATGAAGATAAGCGGCAGAGGGGTAAACAAAGGGAAGTCTATCAGCACAGCCACCAACCTTAAAGCCCAGGCAGGATTTTTATGACACAACATGAAAGGAAAGTTTGATAGCATCAGCAGCAATAAATCGGTATCATGACATTCCCAGTTTGTTTCTGCTTCATGTTCACTTTTCTTTCCAAACTCAACAGCACTTTCCTTTCACAGAGACCCTAGTTTACGTCTCTTTGTGTGTCTGTCTCCCAAAGCAAGTGTCAGTATGCTTTAATCATGCCCTGGATACGACATGTATCATTACTCCTGGCTTTATGTGAATCTCGATTGTAGCGCTGTCTGTGGCTCTTTTCTATGTCTGTCTGACTGTCTCTTTGTCCATCTATCACTAGAGCAACGAACTCAGTACGTACTTTCTGATAATAACAATCAGAAAGTAAATCCAAAACAAAAGTCAGCAAAAATAGCAACGATATATATGAAGACA
>JAXRKP010000885.1:0-5000 GCA_037039925.1 Doris montereyensis | reverse complement strand
CTGCCGTTGGTGTCAAACGTGAATCCATGCTTTTGGCTGTTGCTGTTTGCCGCAGCGGAAGAATCCGTTGAAGTCTCTTTCCTGCCCAAAATGGCAGGAATTTGTCTTTTAGCGCTGAGGAGTGGAGCTCCCGGGGGTCTCACGGCTCACGTCCGATTCTTCATTTCTGGTAGATACCACACGCGCATCCGGGTCGTGACTTAAGTTATGACTGTCGTCTCTCCGCGACAAATCGAAAGTTTCAGCAGCGCGAATTTTTGACGCCGAGTTTTGGTGTTTCGTCATCCGAGTTGCCTCTGTCAGCCAAAGGCATGGATGAAAGAATCTTCTCGCCTGTTCTCGTCTCACTGTGACCATCGGGGGCAACAGCGACGGTGAACGAGAGCGCCGGCGTTGGTGGTGGTGGTGATGTTGTTGGTGGTGGTGATAATGGTGGTCAGGACGACCCTCTTGACCCCTTGGATTTCGGACACCACTTTCTGTCCTCACAACATCGCTGCCTTTCCCACCGGCTGGTAAATGCGTGTGAAGAACGAAACTCTGCTCCGATCTTTTGGGTCCAGTGACACGTTGAGTCGAGTTGTTGACAGAAGTAGATCTGTCGTTGGAGTGATAACCAGTTTGTTTCGACAACGACGACGACGACGACGACGACGACGACGACGAAAACGAAGTGACGTCAACAACAGTGTCGACAACTGTTGTCTGTGTCACTGTGTCTATATCAACCAACAGCTTATCGCTTAACTTTCTCGTCTTCTCTGTTTCACTGTTTGTCTCAGCGGCTTTTCAACACTCTCTATTTCTGGTTTCCCACGATCTCAAGAGGCCTCCTCGCCGTTGACTCGTGCCTAGCAGTATAATAGCGTCCGGGTTGTGTTATCTGCTCAGTATTATTTATGGCCCCTGTAATGAGGACACCCTGAGATCTATCCTTCCTCCTCGTCGTATTATCCAAATTGTAACCGACCGACTCGCCGCTGTCCTCCTCATTCAACGGCCAGTGATTTCTGCTGTCAATAACAGGGGAGCCTTTGTCGGTAGTGAGGATAGTGTGAGGTTTCTTCAAGCCGTCCGTGACGGGGCAGAGCGCTGTGGAATTTCGTCGTCACCTGCTGCCTCTGCTCTCTCGCTTATCTCTGCTGGCCACGGGGAGTGTTTCGGAGCGTTTCTCCTCGTGAATTGGCGGCTTATAAAATCGGAGTTGCCGACACTATTATTATTAGTATTATTATTACTAATAGTATTATTAGTATTATTATTAGTATTGTTATTATTGTTTACATCCGGGATCCAACCAGAGGTCAGAGGAGGACCCTGCGTGAATTCACAACCACTAACAGCAACAACAGGGGCTTGGGGAGAACGCCATATGCGCGTGTCTTCACCACAGTCATAATACCAACAATCACTGCCGTCGTGCACTGCAGCAGCTGTGACAGGAGCGTGACGATTCGGGTCCCAAACTGCCGAGTGCGCGGTGTCATGTAACTACTGCCACTCGAAGTGCGTGGCCCGTGATTCTGGAACTCGGCCGTGGCCCCGACAGAGTTTATTGTGCTTTCAATTCCGTGACCACCCAACTGTGACGACGAGGGCCCGCGCTCTTCTACCGCCTGAGAGGCGATTCCAGTGAAGCGTGTTGGGTAATGAGGGCCAGTTTTATGATCGTGCCCTTGCCGTGTGTACACAGAAGTGCTCGCGTGGGTGTGTTCGTCTCCTGGGTTTTCGTAAGTCTGTTCGTGTCAAGTAGTATATGGGAGTTGATCGATAAGGCAACGTCTCCTCCCGATGACGGATGTCGACTTTGCTCGTGATCTTTGATTGGAGTTATTGTCGTTATTATTATTATTATTATTATTATTATTATTATTATTATTATTATTATTATTATTATTATTATTATTATTATTATTATTATTATTATTCTTACTATTGTTATTGTTATTATTTTGCTTGCTTGGTCTCGGAGGTAAAATAGAAGTGTTTTTTTCGAGGGTCTTTGAATCAATATCGATTCGGCAATCTTCTTTTGTTTCTCGAGAAACATAATAATATGTTAGTTTTTGTTTTTCACTAAAACGTGAACGAGTTTGTTTTTCATGTTCAGTTTTGACTCGCCGCTGAAAGTTTGTCCGTTGGCTGCCGTTGTCTCCACCTCCGCTAGCATGACAATTTGCACTGGCGTTGTCATCGTGGAAATCAACATGCGCAGAATGTGTTCTCTGTCCGATTCTGAGTCAGACCCAGAGAGAAGAACACCAGGTCGTCATCCATAGTTTGTTACTTAATTGTATGCAGTGATTTCAGATTTCACCTGACGTCATTCAACCAGATATGAAAGTAGACACAGAGACCCCGTCCACGACCCAACAAAAACCCACAAACTCTTGTGTCTATATTGTCTTAATATGTTGTATAATTTGTTTGTCTACAAAAGGAAAGTCGTGCAAGACTAAATGAAAGGCTGCTTCAAAACCTAATAATCCCCCCCCCCAAAAAAAAAAAAAAATACACAAAAAAAAACACAACAACAAAAAGCAACAACTCGCAAAATTTCTTTCACGCATTCTGACTTTCTTTAGCAAGCAATATTGAGCAACGTATACGCAGAAAGGACAATAGCTCATGGCAGACAACGCACCGAATACGCTACGGTGTTAAGACAAAACACGTCTGATATCACCACCAACTCGGACTTGACAAGAAATACTGAAGTCACGAGAGGACAACGTGTAGAGGATGACGACCGGCCACGTGCTGAATAGTGCAAATTACAAGTGATGGTGATGATGGTGATGATGATGGTGATGATGATGATGATGATGATGATGGTGATGATCGTGATTGTGATGATGGTGATGATGATGATGATGGTGATTGTAATGATGGTGATGATGGTGATGATGGTGATTGTAATGATGGTGATGATGGTGATTGTAATGATGGTGATGATGATGATGGTGGTGATGATGGTGATTGTCATGATGATGATGATGATGGTGATGATGGTGATTGTAATGATGGTGATGATGGTGATGATGATGATGATGATGGTGATTGTAATGATGGTGATGATGGGATGATGATGATGATTGAGCTGAAGTTTGGTACAAGAATATTCGAAGTTTAATTCTTCAACTTCACATTTCTATAAATCTACTTTACAGGATTGTGTGTTGTCCCCCACCCCACCCCGGTCCTGCCCCAATTCTAAACGATGTCATTGATGCTGCTTTTTTGGCGGATCGAACCAGCGACTCAACATTCATTATTGTCAAATTAAACCTACCCCGTCCATCCATATGCGGTGATCTCAGTGTGATTTTTACAGAGAAAACAGCAAATATGATTCGAAAGAGGAAAGGCAAGAAGTAAGGCCTACCAATATCATCTGTGAAATCGCCAAGGGATGGAGAGAGAGAGAGAGAGAGAGAGAGAGAGAGAGAGAGAGAGAGAGAGAGAGAGAGAGAGAGAGAGAGAGAGAGAGAGAGAGAGAGAGAGAGAGGGAGAGAGAGAGAGGAAAGAGAGAGAGAGAGGGAGGGAGAGAGAGAGAGAGAGAGAGAGAGAGGGAGAGAGAGAGAGAGAGAGAGAGAGAGAGAGAGAGAGAGAGAGAGGAGGGAGGGAGAGAGAGAGAGAGAGAGAGAGAGAGAGAGAGAGAGAGAGAGATAGATAGAGAGAGAGAGAGAGAGAGAGAGAGAGAGAGAGAGAGAGAGAGATAGATAGAGAGAGAGAGAGAAGAGAGAGAGAGAGAGAGAGAGAGAGAGAGAGAGAGAGAGAGAGAGAGAGAGAGAGAGAGAGAGAGAGAGAGAGAGAGAGAGAGAGAGAGAGAGAGAGAGAGAGAGAGAGAGAGAGAGAGAGAGAGAGAGAGAGAGACTCTTCCCCCTTGAATTCTTCATTTCCCCTTCTACTCAATCTTATAATCATCACCTGTTTCTTTCTTTCTTGCTCTATTCGTACTTCTTCTGACATCCCATTGTGTGATGCCTTAATTAGTGTTTAAATTTAGATTCTAGATAGTTCTCGGTTGTTGTCTGATAAAATACTATACCCGAAACGTCACGTGTTCTTTCTGTCTTTATCGGTGGAATTGTCATTTACTATAGTTTTTTCCACATTTGATTTCACTCCACAGTGACTCTTTTTGTATTATTTACGAACCATGCTAACTTCGCACCATCATAGTGTCATTGTAAGGAAAATAAGATTTGTTTGTTGAATAGAAATTCACGTCGTCCACAGTGGGGTGATCTCAGAGGGTTAATTCATAGGAAACAGCAAGATAAAAAGAGAAAGTGAAAGAGTGAAGAGAAAGAAGCAGTGCCTACCAGCAACGCCCCAGCAAAACGCCCGGAGGAAAGTAAAGGCCGAAACACTGACTCGATCGACGGGGAATTTTTCTTTTGTTAAAAATAGACTCTCTTTCTGTCTTTTATAATAACTCCCATTGAGTTTCCATTCACTTTTGTACTTGTATATCGATCAAAACTTTCAGGTATGTACGAACATACCTGGCTTCTTAGAGGTAATCGATTCATCGATTCGATTATTCCCCTGGTATCGGATGTCCCAAACATGCCAGTTGTGTTTTTTATCGTCGGTCGTCTGCATATGCCAGCGTACGAATACGACATGCTCGCTTCATTTAACTCGGTATCGATTACTTGGCAGGAGGGTTGAGAATCGACAGAAATTAATGAAGGGGCGGCTAATAGAGGGGAAGATATTCGATAATCGTTTAAACCATGAGATCGATACTGGGGTTGTTACTGTTTTTGTTTTGGTTAAGACGTAGCAGCAAAACAAACAATAGCGTTATAGGTAAATGGAAGAATGGAAGAAAGGAAAGGTCCGATTTTGTTGGTTGGATTGGAATGAATTTCCTCCGTCATAACATGCGGTGATCTCAGGTTGAATTGAGGGGATTCAGCCAAATGAAAGAGAAAGAAAGAAAGATAAAAGAAAAAAGAAAGAAAAATAAATAAGGAAATGAAGAAAAA
>JAXRKP010000884.1:195000-197500 GCA_037039925.1 Doris montereyensis | reverse complement strand
AACGTAGAGCTGCGTACGAGAGAGCTTGGGAGTGAGAGGGGGTTGGGGGTGGGGACAGACAAAGCTCTTATCAACAAAGGGAAAATTGGAAAGGACTGACGTACCTCACACAGACAGGCAAGGCACGTACGATTTGAGCAAAGACCTGACCTATGACCTCTACTCAATACAAGCCTTATTATAACATTGCATATTATGTGTAATAATACGGGTACATTTAATAAATACCCCCCCCCCCCCCCCCCCCCCACCTCCCACCCTCCGAGACCAGCCCGGCAATGTTTTCCTTGGGCCCTTTCCAAGACAATGAAAGGTAGCAATAAAAAAATTTAAATCTCCGCGGTTGATACGTCATGGAGTCGTTCATGGATCGACGAACAGATCTTCAGATTCACGCATGATTGACCCAGACCGTACTTGATCACTCTGAACTAAAAATAATATCATTTCTCATGGTTGAAACTGTTGACTCTCTTAGATCTGTCAATCAATTAAATGGTAAGAGCGTATATTGATTGTGAGACGGTGTTACATAAATATGTATCCTCCACCACCCCCCTTCCACCCACGCTATCGTTTAATATTTTTTTCCATTCATTTGTAAAAGGGTGTTGGGGAAAGGGGTAGATGGACGTTGAGGAGATTGAAGGTTTGACATTCGGTAAGACTGTGTAGTGGTTTCAGGAAAACCGTCTCAGTCCGTCTATTACTCGATCTAACTTGTGGGTCAGACGGCCACGGGGCAATGGGTGTTGGAAAGCTTTTAATGTTCGAGAGCTCCGTGTTTTGATAGAAGATTGGCTTCTTCGACACATACACACACACACACACACACACACACACACCTACTCATGTCAAGACTGTAAGTTTTCACAGATAGGTGCGAAACTTCGGAGAAAAGAAAGAATAATACGATTCTTTCTGTGAGTCCTCAGTTTTGTGTGTGACGAGAGAAAAACAAATGAATAATAGCGCCGTCTCTGACGTCTAACGATGAAAAAACGCTGAACACTTACCACCGGCTAGAACAATCGAGTTCTGTTTTATTTAGTTCGCGTCACTTTAGTTGACTGTGGCATCGGTGGCTGAGCGGTTAGGCTACGTATTGGGATCATGAGATCCCGGGTTCGAAATCCCAGAAAAGCTTACCCCCGAAGTTGTGTTAATTCAGAAAGACGCTTAACGTGTATTTCCCCCACTCTACCCAGGTGCAAATTGGTACAAGCACTAACTTGGAGGTAGAACCCTGCGTCAGACTAAAACCCTGTGTCAGACTAAAACCCTGTGTCAGACTAAAACCCTGCGTCAGACTAAACCCTGTGTCAGACTAAAACCCTGTGTCAGACTAAAACCCTGCGTCAGACTAAAACCCTGTGTCAGACTAAACCCTGCGTCAGACTAAAACCCTGCGTCAGACTAAAACCCTACGTCAGACTAAACCCCGTCAGACGTCAGACTAGCGTTCTATCCAGGTGGTGATTGTTGTTACCCGTTCCGCTTCACGCTATAGAAACCGGATAAGCCCCTGGCTCTATGGTCTCAAAAAAGGTCAACCTCTCAACCAAAAGGTCTTGGATTAAAGCCTTGGGTTGTTTGCGGAAATCCAGACAAAAGTTTAAAAAATTCTACCAGGACTCCGAAATCACCATAATTGTTGGCTGTGGGTAAATTCAAATAAAATAAAATAGAATTCCTCATCATGGCTATGAATGCAGTATTGACGCTCAATGTTTAAAGATGGCGAGGTCATGTATCTTTGACAGTCTGATCTAGTTGTTCTTGTATTAAACGATAGCAAATTCAATGGGATAAACAGACGACCATTTATAGCTTTAAAGAGAATATTATGCAATTTTCATTTCTGGCTCTGTGTTATTGTTATGATATTATTATTCATTGTAAATGATTCCTGCATATTTTTTATACGTTCCTCTTGTGAATGTGTAATCAGTATTATAAGTCACAAAGGGGACTGAATTCTTTTGTTTTTACGTCAATTTCTTGTATGTTAATCTCGGGGTGTGGGTCTCAGTCAATCAGACTAGACAATAGACAGGTAGATAGATTGTTTCACTGTGATACCAACTGGCATATGCCTATCAGGTGATGAGTTTCGTAAATCTCGTTTCTTCAGCTCATTATGCACACATAGATTTATATATATATGTATAAATATATATATATATATATATATATATATATATATATATATATAATATATATTATTCCCGTTTTCTGCTCCATATCAGAGGAACGGTTCGTATCACCATAACATCATCAGTGTAGGCCCATGGATGACATCGTCAGTGTAAGCCTACAGATGACATCATCGGAGCAACCTCACGGATGACATCGTCAGTGTAAGCCTGCAGATGGCATCGTCAGAGTATGCTCGCAGATGACACCATCGGAGTAAGCCCACGGATGACATCGTCAGAGTAAGCCCACGGATGACATCGTCAGAGCAAGCTCATGGATGACATCGTCAGAGCAAGCTCAT
>JAXRKP010000884.1:187500-190000 GCA_037039925.1 Doris montereyensis | reverse complement strand
AGATAGATAGATCGATAGATAGATAGATAGATAGACAGACAGACAGGTAGATAGATAGATAGATAGATATATAGATATATAGATAGATAGATAGATATATAGATAGACAGACAGATAGATAGATAGATAGATAGATAGATATAGATAGATAGATAGATAGATAGATAGATAGATAGATAGATAGATTTGCATAGATAGATAGATAGATGGACGGATGTATAGATGGATGGATGGCTAGATGGACGGATGTATAGATGGACGGATGGCTAGATGGACGGATGTATAGATGGATGGATGCATAGATGGATGGATGGATAGATGGACGGATGGATAAATGGATAATGGATAGATTGATGGATGGATAGATGGACGGATGGATAGATGGATGGATGGATGGATGGATGGATGGATAGATGGACGGATGGATAGATGGAGGATGGATAGATGAATGGATGGATAGATGAATGGATGGATAGATGGATGGATGGATAGATGGATGGATGGATAGATGAATTACTGAATAAATAGGTACGTACACAAATACAAAAATATAAATAAATGCATCATTATAACAAGTATACAGGCACACAGACAGCAGACAGACAGACAGACACACACACACACACAAATACACACACACAGTGACAGACAGATATGCATTAGTTGTCATCCTCATCAGACCGCGACAAGGGGAGAGAATTACATTATAAAGCAAAGCGATACAACCTTCTTTTTTATAATATAGAAGTAGTTTATTTTGCTGTTTTCAAAAGTAACAAAGCAATTATTACAACAAATATCCATCACGATATCGCACTCTCAACATGTCGCCTCTGTCTCACACGTCAGTGAACACATTAGCTTAATCAAAACAATGATTACAGCAGTAATGTAAACATTAGTAAAGCCCTCTTCAATGTTGAACATGTTTCTGTTATTTATTTGTAACCTTTTGTGCTTACAAGAAATAAAAAAGATGCAGTGTATAATGTCTAATATTTTGTAGATATAAAATGATTGTTTTCATGTCAAGAGAGAGAGCAATGATTGGGTGAACATCAATCGCAGGATTTGAGAGATAGAGAGACTAACAGACATACAAACAGACAGACAAACAGACAGACTGAGGCAGAGACAAAGACAGACAGATAGACAGACAAACAGACAGACAGACAGCTGAAGGAAATACATAGCCTTGTAAAAAACAACAACAATACAACAACAAAAATAAAAAAACAAAACAAAACTAACCTTGTTATAATAAGTGTAGACAAATGAATAAAGAGTGAAAGAGACAGAAAGATAGAGAGAAGGAGGAGGAGGAAATAAATTACTTAAGTTCAATTGTATGCTTTAATTGACCTGTACGTCTGACGGGTCAACATAAATAAACAAAAAAATGTAATGTGCCAGCTGTTGTGTCGTCTTGCTTTTGTTGTATGCTTGATTCTCGCATTTGTTTATTGAATGCATGTGTGTTTGTGTGTCTTAAATTTGAAATTGTGGAGATGAAGAATAAAATCTTATAATATTGATCAAAGCGAAATGGGGAACTATAGTTTCTATGCATGGAGAATGTCAGCAAAATGCTATGAAGTTGAAACCTAAGTCTATAATATCTCTCTTGAAATGTGTTCAAATGGATGTCTTGCTATTTGCATTTGTCATAATCAATATGATGCTATCTATGATGACAAGACTATGAGAAACATTTCAGAAGCTACGTTGTCATGACCACAGATACGCTTTCCTGTAGAAATAAAGAGGAAGTTTGATTATGGTGAAAGATGCTAAACTTTGTTGATCTATTACGGTATCTTTTGTTCTGGGTGACTTTAAATCAAATCAACTCTTTTTCTCCGTTTTTCTCCCACTTAATTAATTTAATTTTGACGGCATTTTCCCCTTTATTATTATTGTCATTATTATTATTGCTATTGTTAGTATCATTATCCTTATTAAATTACTATTAATATTATTATTATTATTATTATTATTATTATTATTATTATTGTTATAATTATTGTTATAATTATTACCATCATTATTTGAATTATTATCATTATCATTATCATTATCATTATCGTTAATATTGTTTTAATATCATCATCATCATCATCATCATCATCATCATCATCATCTCAAGAATGGTAACTGAAATTGGTGTTGAAAATGAAGCAGACGGCCTCCAATGGTGCTGCAGTCAGTGGCCTCCCTCACCGTGTCTGTGACTCTAGCCGAACAGGTTGACCAGGAACCGACCCAGACTGCGGAATGGATTGGACTTAGAGGGTTCCCTGATCTCCACGTCAATGTCAAGGCAGATAACTTCTGTCATCGTGGTCTTGTCCGTCACTCTCAAGCTAGCTTGATACTCTCCCTTGATTGAGAAAAAGGCGAATAATAATTAGCAACCATTATAATGTTGTTGGGTTTTTATCCTTATCCGCTTTGTGAGAAGAATTATCTAGCTGTGGGATAATCATAGCCTTGTGAAAAT
>JAXRKP010000884.1:175000-180000 GCA_037039925.1 Doris montereyensis | reverse complement strand
TGAATTGAGACATTGAATTGAATAGAATTGAACTTCCCAACAGAACCAAGAGGAAGAGGACATGGTGAGATGTTACTTGAACCAGATGATACAATGGACAGGTGTGGACCTTACACACTAAAATGTGAGATGATTGAAAATCGGACGCTTTTATAAAAGTGTGTGATAAGAGGTGGTTGAAACCAGAGAGAGAGTGCAGAGAGAGAACCATGAGAGATAGAATGGACATGCCAGACGAGAGATGTAATAGAGAATGGACAGAGAGAGAGAGAACCATGAGATGAGACAGGACATGTGAGATAAACAGAACCATATAGAGAGATAAAGAGAGAGAGACATTAGAGAGATACAGACATGTGCAGATGTTACTTGAACCAGAATAGATAGAGAGTGAGATGAGAGACATTAGATACAGACAGAACAGATGAGAACCAGAGATACAGACAGAGAGAGACTTGAACCAGAGATACAGACAGAGAAATGAACTTGAAGTAGAGATAGAGAGAGAGAGTTACTTGAATCAGAGAGATTGATGGACAGAGAGACAAACCATGAGAAACAATGGACAAGAGAGTGACAGAGAACCATTTAATATACAATGGACAAGTACAGATATTACTTGAACCAGAATAGATACAATGGACATGTGCAGAGAGAGAACCATGACAATGGACATGTGCAAATGTTACTTGAACCCTGTAACAGATACAATGGACATGTGCAGATGACTTGAACCATGTAATAGATACAATGGACAAGTACAGACGGGTAGATACAATGGACAAGTACAGACATTACTTGAACCATGTAATAGATAGAGGACAAGTAGAGATATTACTTGAACCATGTAATAGATACAATGGACAGATATTTTGATGATAGATACAGATGTTAGTAAACCACTTGTATAGAGAATGACAAATGGGCAAGTCAAATAGTGACATAAGCTAGATTTTTGCATAATTACGATTACTGAAGAGAGTCATTTTTTGCACTTTTGATCTGCCTGACTACAATGGAACCTAGTAATATTCGTTGAGCTGAACCTTGATGAGAATGAGATTTTAGCTGAGATGGTAATAGAGCTATACAAATGATAGCAATGACTGCTGAGCCAAATACCTTCACCAGATGCTTGATGCTTAATGGCCGATTACGAACCAGATTACTTGAACCAACCAGATAGCAACGGCCGATACATACAGACAGATGTTTGATGCAATAGCAATAGATGTGACTTGAACCAGATGTTTGATTCAATAGTCCAGATGGTTGTCCGACATTACTTGAACCAGATGTTTATGCATTGGACGATACAGACAATACTTGAACCAGATGTTTGATGGTTGGCCGATTACATACAATACTTGAACCAGATGTTAGATGCAATGACAAATTAACCAGATCATTAGTTGCACCAGCTATTTTTGCAATTGACGATTACAGATGTTACTTGAACCAGATATTTGATGCAATAAACCATTACAAACATTACTTAACCATTCGTTTATGCAATGTCCGATTACATACAATACTTCAACCAGATAGTAATATGATTCAATAGATTACAGTCATTACTTGAACCAGATGGTTGTTGATTTAACGGCCGATTCAAACAGGAGATAGTCAACCAGATGTTTGATGCATTGGCCATTACATACCTTCACAGATAGATGTTTGATGCATTGGCCGATTACAGACATTACTTGAACCAGATGTTTATGCATTGGCCGATTACAGACATTACTTGAACCAGATGTTTGATGCCGATTACAGACATTACTTGAACCAGATGTTTGATGCAATGGTCGATTGTAGGTTGTCCGACATTACTTGAACCATGATATGGTTGATACAAATAGACAACCAGACAGATACATTACTTGAACCAGATTTTTGATGCATTGGACGATTATATATTACTTCAACCATTAATATGATGTATATTCATATGGTTTTTAAATCAGATATTTAATAGAATATCCGACACATACATTACTTCAACCAGATAGTATATAATTGTCAAATATTTAACTTTGAACAAGATGTTTGATGCAATTGGATAGGGTGCAGACACATACAATACTTCAACCAGATCTTTGGTTGTCAATTAATGTAAGATAGTACATATTTTTCCGAACCAGATAATTGATGCATAGGCCGATTACAGACATTACTTGAACCAGATAGTTTGTAACAATGGACATTACAGACACATTACTTCAACCAGATAGTTTGATGGTTGTCTGATTACATACAATACTTGAACCAGATGTACATATGGTTGTCCGATTACAGACATTACTTGAACCAGATGTAATATGGTTGGCCGAATACATACATTACTTGAACCAGATGTAATAGATTGTCAACGGACATGTGTAGATGTTACTATGAACCATGATAATAGTTATAATAGTAATGGATGTTACTTCAACCAGATAGATACAATGGTACATGTGACACATTTTACTTCAACCAGCATTTGTACATATGGTTGTCAGACACATTATACTTGAACCAGATATGTGATGTATAACCAGATAGATACAATGGACAATTTTACTTCAACCATATATTTAATAGACATTACTCCGAGTGCATACATTACTTGAACCAGATAGTATGCGATTGCCCGACATAGTCAAATACAGAACATTAGGTGAACATATGGATTGTCCGACAATTGCCGAGTGCAAGACATGTACAACCAGATTATACTTGAACCAGATAACCAGATATACAATGGTTGTGTAAACAATACTTGAATCAGATAATTGATACACTAGTCAAATACAGACATTACTTGAACCAGACATTTGTAACAATGGACACGTACAGACTTACTTAAACCTGATAATAGACACAATCGACACGTGCAGACATTACTTGAACCATGTAATAGACACAATGGACATATGCAGACATAACTTGAACCATGTAATAGATACAATGGACACGTGCAGACATAACTTGAACCATGTAATAGATACAATGGACATGTGCAGATGTTACTTCAACCATGTAATAGATACAATGGACATGTGCAGATGTTACTTGAACCATGTAATAGATACAATGGACATGTGCAGATGTTACTTGAACCATGTAATAGATACAATGGACATATGTGCAAATGTCCGACATGTTACTTGAACCATGTAATAGATACAATGGACATGACACATGTTACTTCAACCAGATGTACAATGGACATGTCCGAGACCATGTAATAGATACAACCAGATGGACACATACAATGGCATGTGCAGATGTTACTTGAACCATGTAATAGATACAATGGACAAGTACAGACATTACTTGAACCATGTAGATACAATGGACATGTACAGATGGAACCATGTAATAGATACAATGGACATGTGCAGATATTACTTGAACCATGTAATAGATACAATGGACAAGTGCAGATATTACAATGAACCATGTAATAGATACAATGGACATGGTTGCCGATGTACACTTAAATCAACCAGATAGTACAATGGTTGTCCGACACAACAATACTTCAACCAGATAGTACATATGGTTGTACAATGGTTCAACCAGATGTACATATGGTTGTCCGATACATACAATACTTCAACCAGATAGTACATATGGTTGTCAAACACAGACAATACTTCAACCAGATATGGTTGTCCGAAGTACATACAATACTTCAACCAGATAGTACATATGGTTGTCCGATACATAATACTTCAACCAGATAGTACATATAATTGACCGACACATACAATACTTCAACCAGATGTATAGTACAATATGGATTGTCCATATGGTTGCACACATACAATACTTCAACCAGATAGTACATATGTTGTCCGACATGTCCTTCAACCAGATATTAGATACAATTGTCCGACACATACAATACTTCAACCAGATAGTACATATGGTTGTCCGATACATACAATACTTCAACCAGTAATAGATATGGTTGTATGGTTGTCCGAACCATGTACTTACAATACTTCAACCAGATAGTACATATGGTTGTCCGATACATACAATACTTCAACCAGATAGTACATATGGTAATATGACAATACTTCAACCAGATAGTACATATGGTTGTCCGATACAATACTTCAACCAGATAGTACATATAATTGTCCGACACATACAATACTTCAACAGATAGTACATATAATTGTCCGACACATACAATACTTCAACCAGATAGTACATATGGTTGTCCGACACATACAATACTTCAACCAGATAGTACATATGGTTGTCCGACACATATAATACTTCAACCAGATAGTACATATGGTTGTCCGACACATACAATACTTCAACCAGATAGTACATATGGTTGTCCGACACATACAATACTTCAACCAGATAGTACATATGGTTGTCCGACACATACAATACTTCAACCAGATAGTACATATGGTTGTCCGACACATTACTTCAACCAGATAGTACATATAATTGTCCGACACATACAATACTTCAACCAGATAGTACATATGGTTGTCCGATACATACAATACTTCAACCAGATAGTACATATGGTTGTCCGACACATACAATACTTCAACCAGATAGTACATATGGTTGTCCGACACATACAATACTTCAACCAGATAGTACATATGGTTGTCCGACACATACAATACTTCAACCAGATAGTACATATGGTTGTCCGACACATACAATACTTCAACCAGATAGTACATATGGTTGTCCGACACATACAATACTTCAACCAGATAGTACATATGGTTGTCCGACACATACAATACTTCAACCAGATAGTACATATGGTTGTCCGACACATACACAACCAGATAGTACAATACTTCAACCAGATAGTACATATGGTTGTCCGATACATACAATACTTCAACCAGATAGTACATATGGTTGTCCGACACATACAATACTTCAACCAGATAGTACATATGGTTGTCCGACACATACAATACTTCAACCAGATAGTACATATGGTTGTCCGACACATACAA
>JAXRKP010000884.1:167500-170000 GCA_037039925.1 Doris montereyensis | reverse complement strand
CAACCACTGCATCTAGTGTCTACTAGTTCTTCTTCTTCTTCTTCTTCTTCTTCTTCTTCTTCTTCTTCTTCTTCTTCTTCTTCTTCTTCTTCTTCTTCTTCTTCTTTTACATACTTTCTTCTTCTTCGGGCATGTGTAACGATGAAATCTTCTTCTTCTTCTTCAGTTGGTTTTAAAATCCGGTAGACTTTACCTTCTTCTTCTTCTTCTTCTTCTTCTTCTTCTTCTTCTTCTTCTTCTTCTTCTTCTTCTTCTTCTTCTTCTTCTTCTTCTTCTTCTTCTTCTTCTTCTTCTTCTTCTTCTTCTTCTTCTTCTTCTTCTTCTTCTTCTTCTCTTCTTCTTCTTCTTCTTCTTCTTCTTCTTCTTCTTCTTCTTCTTCTTCTTCTTCTTCTTCTTCTTCTTCTTCTTCTTCTTCTTCTTCTTCTTCTTCTTCTTCTTCTTCTTCTTCTTCTTCTTCTTCTTCTTCTTCTTCTTCTTCTTCTTCTTCTTCTTCTTATTATTCTTATTCTTCTTCTTCTTCTTCTTCTTCTTCTTCTTCTTCTTCTTCTTCTTCTTCTTCTTCTTCTTCTTATTCTTCTTCTTCTTCTTTATTCTTATTATTATTATTCTTCTTTATTATTCATTATTATTATTATTATTATTCATCATCATCATCTTCTTCATTATTATCATCATCATCATCTTCTTCATTATTATTATTATTATTATTATTATTATTATTATTATTATTATTATTATTATTATTATTATTATTATTATTATTATTATTATTATTATTATTATTATTATTATTATTATTATTATTATTATTATTATTATTATTATTATTATTATTATTATTATATATTATTATTATTATTATTATTATTATCATTATTATTATTATTATCATTATTATTATTATCATTATTATTATTATTATTATTATTATTATTATTATTATTATTATTATTATTATTATTATTATTATTATTATTATCATTATTGTTATTATTATTATTATTATTATTATTATTATTATTATTATTATTATTATTATCATTATTATTATTATTATTATTATTATTATTATTATTATTATTATTATTATTATTATTATTATTATCATTATTATTATTATTATTATTATTATTATTATTATTATTATTATTATTATTATTATTATTATTATCATTATTATTATCCTGATCATCATCATGATCAGATCATCATCATTATCATCATCATATCATCATCATCATCATATCATATTCAGTTATTATTATTATTATTATTATTATTATTATTATTATTATTATTATTATTATTATTATTATTATTATTATTATTATAGTAGTAGTATTATTAGTAGTATTGTTATTATTATTATTATTATTATTATTATTATTATTATTATTATTATTATTATTATTATTATTATTATTATTGTTATTATTATTATAATTATTATTATTACATGTGTTATTATTATTTTTATCATTATTATTACTTTATCATTATTATTATTATCATTATTATCATTATTATTATTATTATTATTATTATTATTATTATTATTATTATTATTATTATTATTATTATTATTATTATCATTATTATTACTATTATTATATTATCATTGTGTTCATTATTATTATTACTTTTCTTCCGGCTCCTTTCGACTTCCATTCTCCTCTTCGTTGCAGTAAAGCAGCGTTGTAGGCGCACATATGATTTTTAATTGAGCAATTTGTTCGTTAAATTTTCCTTAAAAATGATAACGTATTTAATCTGATGTTTAAAGTTTTTAGTCTACACCTATGTTTATACTCTGTTGGCTGTTGGGTTTTCTTCTCCTAATGTCCTCTTTTTTATCCCACGGGCAATTCTAAATAAAGAAAGCAAATTTGTAGAAAGCAAGATAATATCTTACAAACTACAAGAGTTCGCATTTTAGTTTTAATTCATTATAAAATTCAACTTACTACAACTCCTGACGTGAACCCCGATGACAGCGCCGCAGAAAGCGCTCACGACGAGGAACAAAACAACTGTGGTGTTCATATTGCCGACTGTTGGTTTTTTTGGGTTTGCACTAGAAAAGTTAAAGAAGAGTCCTTCAGTTTCCTTCAGTTAAATCCAAATTGGGTTTTCTGTTTTCTGTTCACGAGCCTATATTTATAGGGGGGCCTAGAGCTACTTGTGATTCACCACCAAACAAGTCGAGCCGTGCACACTTCGGATGGTGGATAAAGGCCAAGGGACAAGGCGTCATAAATATGTGTCATATTTATACACCAGCAAAGACCTTCAAGCACCGCGTTTTTCACGAACGCGTGTTTCGGTAAGATTGATTCGATTACCTCGTTTCTCACAGAATCGCTCAACAAAGTAATCGAGTCACTGGTTTCTTTTTTTTTTTTTTTTTTTTTTAAAGTAGTTTTGTTGGGGTTTTTTCCGAGCGTCGTCATGGGTTATGATGAAAGAAACAGACGTCTTATAATAAAATAAAAAAAGGTAT
>JAXRKP010000884.1:152500-157500 GCA_037039925.1 Doris montereyensis | reverse complement strand
TTTGCATGCTAACAGTGCTAAGGGGTTTTACATGCTAACAGTGCTAAGGGGTTTTACATGCTAACAGTGCTAAGGTGTTTTACATGCTAACAGTACTAAGGCGTTTTACATGCTAACAGTACTAAGGGGTTTTACATGCTAACAGTACTAAGGTGTTTTACATGCTAACAGTGCTAAGGTGTTTTACATGCTAACAGTACTAAGGTGTTATGCATGCTAACAATGCTAAGGGTTTTACATGCTAACAGTGCTAAGGTGTTTTGCATGCTAACAATGCTAACATGCTAACAGTACTAAGGTGTTTTGCATGCTAACAGTGCTAAGGTGTTTTACATGCTAACAGTGCTAAGGGGTTTTACATGCTAACAGTGCTAAGGTGTTTTACATGCTAACAGTACTAAGGCGTTTTACATGCTAACAGTACTAAGGGTTTTACATGCTAACAGTACTAAGGTGTTTTACATGCTAACAGTGCTAAGGTGTTTTACATGCTAACAGTGCTAAGGCGTTTTACATGCTAACAGTGCTAAGGTGTTTTACATGCTAACAGTACTAAGGCGTTTTACATGCTAACAGTACTAAGGGGTTTTACATGCTAACAGTACTAAGGTGTTTTACATGCTAACAGTACTAAGGTGTTTTACATGCTAACAGTACTAAGGTGTTTTACATGCTAACAGTACTAAGGTGTTTTACATGCTAACAGTACTAAGGTGCTTTACATGCTAACAGTGCTAAGGTGTTTTACATGCTAACAGTGCTAAGGTGTTTTGCTAACAGTGCTAAAGGTGTTTTACATGCTAACAGTACTAAGGTGTTTTACATGCTAACAGTACTAAGGTGTTTTACATGCTAACAGTACTAAGGTGTTTTACATGCTAACAGTGCTAAGGTGTTTTACATGCTAACAGTGCTAATGTGTTTTACATGCTAACAGTACTAAGGTGTTTTACATACTAACAGTGCTAAGGTGTTTTACATGCTAACAGTGCTAAGGTGTTTTGCATGCTAACAGTGCTAAGGGTTTTGCATGCTAACAGTGCTAATGTGTTTTGCATGCTAACAGTGCTAAGGTGTTTTGCATGCTAACAGTGCTAAGGGGTTTTGCATGATAACAGAGCTAATGTGTTTTGCATTAAAATTGCATGCTAAAAGTGCTAAGGGTTTTTGCATGCTAACAGTGCTAAGGTGTTTTGCATGCTAACAGTGCTGATGGGTTTTGCATGCTAACAGTGCTAATGTGTTTTGCATGCTAAAAGTGCTAAGGGGTTTTGCATGCTAAAAGTGCTAAGGTGTTTTGCATGCTAACAGTGCTAAGGGGTTTTGCATGCTAACAGTGCTAAGGTGTTTTGCATGCTAACAGTGCTGAGGGTTTTGCATGCTAACAGTGCTAAGGTGTTTTGCATGCTAACAGTGCTAAGGTGTTTTGCATGCTAACAGTGCTAAGGTGTTTTGCATGCTAACAGAGCTAAGGTGTTTTGCATGCTAACAGAGCTAAGGTGTTTTGCATGCTAACAGTGCTAAGGTGTTTTGCATGCTAACAGTGCTAAGGTGTTTTGCATACTAACAGTGCTAAGGTGTTTTGCATGCTAACAGTGCTAAGGTGTTTTGCATGCTAACAGAGCTCGGACTTTGCCTGCTAACAGTGCTAAGGGGTGTGCCTGTTAACAGGGCTAAGGGTGTGCCTGCTAACAGTGCTAAGGGGTGTGTCTGCTAACAGTGCTAAGGGTGTGCCTGCTAACAGTGCTAAGGGGTGTGTCTGCTAACAGTGCTAAGGGTGTGTCTGCTAACAGTGCTAAGGGTGTGTCTGTTAACAGTGCTAAGGGGTGTGTCTGTTAACAGTGCTAAGGGGTGTGCCTGCTAACAGTGCTAAGGGGTGTGTCTGCTAACAGCGCTAAGGGGTGTGTCTGCTAACAGTGCTAAGGGGTGTGCTTGCTAACAGTGCTAAGGGGTGTGTCTGCTAACAGTGCTAAGGGGTGTGCCTGCTAACAGTGCTAAGGGGTGTGTCTGCTAACAGTCCTAAGGGGTGTGCCTGCTAACAGTGCTAAGGGGTGTGCCTGCTAACAGTGCTATAGGATTTTTATCTGCTAGCATATCTGTATGGTGGTGTGTCCTTCTTGCAATGCTCAAAAGTTTGATCTGCTAAATGTACTATGTGGCTTGATATGATAACAATGTTATGTAACTTGCTCTGTTGATTGTGCTTAGTGACTTGATTAACTAACGATACTATGAAGCTGTATCAGCTATATGTGCTAAGGGGCTTGACTCCCCCTACAATGCGTAGAGGCTTTATCTGCGTATTGGGCACATTGGTTTTGTTTGTTAACAGTGCTAAGAGGCTTGATCTGCCAACAATTGGTGAGTGACTTGACTTGTTAACAGTGTGAAGTGGCTTTATCTGCTAACAATGCTAAGTGTATTGACCTGCTAACAGTGCTACATTATTTGATTTGCTAACAGTGCTAAGTGGCTTGACCTGCTAACAGTGCTAAGTGAATTGACTTGCTAACAGTGCTAATTGGCTTAATCTGCTAACAGTGCTAAGTCGTTTGCCCCGCTAACATTGCTAAGGAGATTGACCTGCTAACAGTGCTAAATGATTTGACTTGCTACAGTGCTAAGTGGATTGACCTGCTAACAGTGCTAAGTCGTTTGCCCCGCTAACATTGCTAAGGAGATTGGCCTGCAAACAGTGCTAAGGATCGTGATCAGCTAACAGTGCTAATGAGCTTGACTTGCTAACAATGCTAAATGGTTTGACCTGCTAACAGTGCTAATTAGCTTTATGGTTTAACAGCGCTAATTGGTTTGACCTGCTAACAGTCTTAAGTGGCTTTATCTGCTAAAATTTATAAGAAGCTTGATCAACTAACAATGTTAACTGGCTTGACTTGTTAACAGTGCTAAGTGGCTTTCTGTACAAAAAGTGCTAAATATATTTATGTGCTAACAGTGCTAAGTGGCTTGACCTGCTAACAGTGCTAAGTGGCTTGACCTGCTAACAGTGCTAAATGGCTAGACCTGTTAACAGTGCCAAGTGACTTGAGCTGATATAGTGCTAATTGGCTTGACCTACTAACAGTGCTAAGTGGCTTGACCTGCTAACAGTGCTAAGTGGCTTGACCTGCTAACAGTGGTAAGTAGCTTGACCTGCTAGAGTGTTATGTGGCTTGACCTACTAACAGTACTAAGTAAACTTCTGTGCTAACAGTGCTAAGTGGCTTGATCTGCTAGAGTGGTAAGGGGCTTGACCTACTGACAGTGCTAAGGAGATTGACCTCCTAACAGTGCCAAGTGGCTTGACCTGCTAGAGAGCTAACTGGCTTGACCTGCTAACAGTGCTGAGTAATTTGACCTGCTAACAGTGCTAAATGGCTTGACTTGCTAACTGTGCTAAGTGGCTTGACCTGCTAACAATACTAAGTAGTTTGACCTATTAACAGTTCCAAGGAGCTTGACCTGCTAAAAGTGCTAAGGGGATTGACCAGGTAACAGTGCTAACGAGCTTGACCTGTTAACTGTTTGTCTTAAAAACGCGGAGCTCGACCTGAAAACAGTGTTAAGGGGCTTAACCAACTAATAGTGCTAATTGGCTTTATGTACTAACCGTGTTATGTGGCCTGACCTGCTAACGGTGCTAATTGGCTTCATCTGCTAACAGTGCTAAGGATCGTGGCCAGCTAACAGTGCTAAGTCGCTGGACGTGCTAACAGTGTTAAGTGGTTTGACCTGCTAACGGTGCTAATTGGCTTTATGTGTTAACAATGCTAAGTGGTTTGACCTGCAAACAATGCGAAGTGGTCTGAGCTGCTAGAATGCTAAGTGGCTTGACCTGCTAGAGTGTTAAGTGGCTTGACCTGCTAGAGTGCTAAGTGGCTTGACCTGCTAGAGTGTTAAGTGGCTTGACCTGCTAGAATGTTAAGTGGCTTGACCTGCTAGAGTGTTAAGTGGCTTGACCTGCTAGAGTGACAAGTGGCTGGACCTGCTAGAGTGCTAATGGCTTGACCTGCTAGAATGCTAAGTGGCTTGACCTGCTAGAATGCTAAGTGGCTTGACCTGCTAGAGTGCTAAGTGGCTTGACCTGCTAGAGTGCTAAGTGGCTTGACCTGCTAGAATGCTAAGTGGCTTGACCTGCTAGAGTGCTAAGTGGCTTGACCTGCTAGAATGCTAAGTGGCTTGACCTGCTAGAGTGCTAAGTGGCTTGACCTGCTAGAGTGTTAAGTGGCTTGACCTGCTAGAGTGTTAAGTGGCTGGACCTGCTAGAGTGCTAAGTGGCTTGACCTGCTAGAGTGCTAAGTGGCTTGACCTGCTAGAGTGCTAAGTGGCTGGACCTGCTAGAGTGCTAAGTGGCTTGACCTACTAGAGTGCTAGGTAGCTTGACCTGCTGACAGTACTAAAAGGCTATATCTGATAACAGTGCTAATGGAATTGAGCATTAGAAGGAACTTGGAGAACCGGCACAGTGCTGATGTATTCTCTCTCTCTCTCTCTCTCTCTCTCTCTCTCTCTCTCTCTCTCTCTCTCTCTCTCTCTCTCTCTCTCTCTCTCTCTCTCTCTCTCTCTCTCTCTCTCTCTCTCTCTCTCTCTCTCTCTCTCTCTCTCTCTCTCTCTCTCTCTCTCTCTCTCTCTCTCTCTCTCTCTCTCTCTCTCTCTCTCTCTCTCTCTCTCTCTCTCTCTCTCTCTCTCTCTCTCTCTCTCTCTCTCTCTCGTAGTTATTCATATCCACATTCACAAATTACATTCTTTTAAACGATTTAACTACTTGTCCTTTATTACGCTATAACACCACAGACCGCTTCCAGAACATAAAGCTAATACATTCCCTAAAATGATATATTTAGGTGTAAGACAAGGTTGCATTTTGTCACCGCATCTCTTTAGCACATACATAGAACAAGTTATGAGAGGTGCAGAAGCCATATTGAGGAATATTGGATAATGATAGGAGAAAGAAAGTCTCAAACCTAACATATGCAGACGACACAGCCTTGTGTGCT
>JAXRKP010000884.1:125000-145000 GCA_037039925.1 Doris montereyensis | reverse complement strand
AAAAACCAAACCAAACAACATGACAGAGCAATACAAAAGCCAAACTCCCCTCGAAAAAAATCCAAACAAAAACAACAACAACAAAAATAACAACACCAACAACAAAAACAACAACAACCAAAAGAAACAAACAAAAGCAAACCGAAATCCAAATAAAAGGAACAAAATAAACAACCAACGTAGCCAAAAACGATAACATGATCACACTCAAACCAAAACTTTAACAAACCAAGACTTTCATTCGTCATAATTGGTTGATTGCAAGCATCTGACACGCGACAAATGTTCAACCCCAACGTAAATTCTCTGTTTGTTCATCAACGTTGACCATCTCACGAATTGCGTTGCCATTTGCTTGGACAGTCATTTTAAGTATCATGGGAGCTTTGTAATGCACACCATGTGTTCACATGACCTTCGAGTTTTTACATCCATGTCTGTTTGGTATGTTTTGAGCCCCTCAGACTCAAGACAATATATTTCATATTGCACCTCTGATACAAGAACACGACAACCTCATCTTCATGCACGATAACGCACCAGTTCACTGGCTATTTTTGTACAAGAGGTTATCTTGAGCAACACAACGTCAATACACTTCAATCATGGCCAGCACGGAGTCCTGACCTCAACCCCATAGAGCATTTAGGGATATCATCAAGGTGAAAGTGAGGGCGTTATCAGATTAACCAAGTACTCTACCATAACTTCAAAATGGATTACAGATGCTTGAGATGCCATTTCACAGGAACAAATTCAAAGACTTGCACGTTCTATGGTCGGTGCACCGAAGTGATCCAAGCAATAGGCGGATATACACGATACTGAATCCCCAGACTTAAGAAAATGTAAGCCTACCTACTATAGTAAATTATGGAATTTCAAGACACTAAGTTCAACAATCTGTGAGTATTGTTTATTTATTAATACAGAAATGGATATGGTATATTTTCCACCTAAAGGATTTGTCATATATCCCCTAAACTGCGTACATAAGAGTGACAATACCAGATGTGCAGTTTATTTCCCAAATGGGTATATTGATATTATAACAAGAAGACGCAGTCAAAGCTCGGCAATGATGTGAGCGGTTGGAGGGGAAATCCAGAAGAAAAAAATATGTCTGGTATTAATAGTTGGCATCCATAGTCCACAATGGCGATGTCGTCTGTTGAGTAAGTATACAAAGTCGCGGGAGATGCGTCATGGTTGGTTGATTCCCCATGCGCATTCTTTGTTGTTCATAGTGACAATAATATTATCCTTATGCATTGTTTCATTACAAAATACAAGCATCTCTCAGACTTCCCTTCCTCTTCGAATGTGTGCACATCTCTCTCTCTCTCTCTCTCTCTCTCTCTCTCTCTCTCTCTCTCTCTCTCTCTCTCTCTCTCTCTCTCTCTCTCTCTCTCTCTCTCTCTCTCTCTCTATTAATTTATTAATATTATTATTAAAATATAATTATAATACTAATATGACACTTGTAATAACAATACTCATAATAATGACTATCATCATCACCATAATAATAGAATAATAATTAATAATATAATAATAATAATAATGATATCAGTAATTTAAAAATGATGATGATGATGATGATGATAATAATATGATTATATCATTATTATTATTTTATTATTATTATTATTATTATTATTATTATTATTATTATTATTATTATCATTATTATTTTTAAAAGTGTATTATTACCTAGATATATAAATCTGGGTATAGCGACGCATGGGACGACCGACCCCGACCTAGCGTCTTCGACATCCTGTGCGTGTCATTTCGCGACTTATTCTTGCCGGTGCCAACCGGGAGAGCAGAATTCTATCTACTGTGCTTGCATTCTCTTATCCTTTCGAACTTGAAAAATCTAGATTGCTCATGTCCGACTATCTTGTGATACCATATAATCTAATTAATAAGTGAGATTTTTAAATGTCACTCTTGTAAATAAATATGTTGTATCTCCCTTTGTCTAGATCTATTTATATGAAGATGTTCTGTCCAAGGAAACAGTTGAAAATAATAGGACATGGAAAAAAAAGTTATATCTGTCGTAAGCACCCTTATACTACCATATAGTGCATTATCATGACTTGAAATGGCCCAAATTGGTCTCAACGAGGCTTGGACAGCGTTTCCAGCAAAGATAATTTCGATCGGATTACTTCCATCACATTTACTTTATAAGCTCTACGTTGGTTCAAGTTCATGACAACCGGCTGGTTCATGTAGGTCTAACAGATTACTTTCTTGAAGGAGGTTTTAAAGGCTTAATTACTCCAGTCAAGATATAGATCTCCTTGTCCTGGATGGACTCGACGAATGGAATGCAGATGAAGGTTCATTTCCATTCTGCTGTCAATGTTCACCTGTGGGGGTCTCTAGACAAACTATACAGCACTTCCTGTTTTGCTGAAAGATTGAAAGAGAGAATTATTCGTTTTAGAATCAGAGCAGTCTCAGCTCTGTGCATTGTTTGTCTTCTCGTGTTTTAAAAAACATCGTACTCATTGGACTATTCTCTCACAGAACTACTTTTGGATTTGCTTGTAAGTAGCAGTTACAGATATAGATTTAGATCCAGTTACAAATTTGTCAACTTTTAAATCTACATCTAGAAACTAGATCTAGATCTAGATTTTAGATCTATATGTATGTCTAGATCCAAGATCTAGGACTAGATTCTAAATTAGATCTCTCAAATTTCATCAATAGACTTGAGGCTGATGAATATACTGAATCAGATCTAGAATCTAGATCTAGAGGGCTACTCTTAATCTCTTTTGATTTTATCAACTAGATCTAACTAGCAAAAAAGGCATAATCGCACTTAAGCACCGCCAGGCAGTATTGAATTTGAAAATAGTTTAAACGATACTGTTCGCAGTGTATCGCCGACCTGACTCACTGATCACACTCACTCTCTCTCGCCAACGCAGGCCAACTAACCTCCGATATAGGCTAGCCTACTGTGATATTGATTCCCTCTCCCTCACTTCTTACTGATCACAAGCATTCTTGACCAAGTCACAAACAAAACAGACAACAAAAAAGCCCCGCTTTTGTGTTTGCAAATTGTCTTCCGAAGTCAGTCATCTTTCTATTATTACTCCCGCTTTAGCATCACCGCCGTGTATTTCCCACTGTTGTGCCTATGGTCAGCGGTGCTAAAGTGGGAGTAATAGTAGGAAGATGACTTGAAGTTGAAGCCCTGCTTGCCTGGTCCAAGTCGTCTCCCTATTATTACTCCCACTTTAGCACAGCCGCAGTGTATTTTCAACTTCATTTACTGTGGTCAGCAGTGCTTAAGTGGGCGTAATAATAGGGTGACGACTGGAGAACACGCACATGAGAGTCACAGGCCCTTCATAACACGGCGCTCTAGCGATCAAGGAGCACGAGAGAATGAAAGAGGGCTATTGGGACCATGCGTTGTATCAAGAATAAACTGGGTTTGTAATGTGAAATCTTGGCGATGCTTAAATGCGATCATCCCCAACAAAAAATATATCATCTCTTCTAGTTTAATCTAGATCGAAGTCTAGAAGATAAAAATCTACCTCTAGTACTAGTTTTCTCGAGAGTGCTCTTCGTCTGAATGCCCGTTTTGCCTTCTAATTGCCCGCGTTTCTGACAAAACCAAATTTTTTGTATCAAGACCATCACTTTGTATGCCTCCCCTAAAAAACTCTGTGTTGCCTGAGTGCCCAGTGTGTCGGCAGTTTGTCAGTGAAGAAAAGTGAAATGAATATCATGCCAACTAAATTGTAATAAAATTACAGCATAATCACACTTTAGCACCACCAGGCAGTATTGAACTTGAAAATAGTTAAATGATACTGTTCGCAATGTATCGCCGGCCTGACTTATTAAAAAACACACCATGTGCAATCACGCTCACTCTCTCTCTCTTGTCGACTCAGGCCGACTGACCGCAATGTAGACTAGTAGTCTACTGTGATGATAGTGATTACTTCTCCTCTCACTGATCACAAGCCTCCGCGACAGAGTCTGACATGACCGTTGAACACTTGGCGGTGCTGAAGTGCGATCACTTTCGTCATGTCCGCCAGGCCTGCCTTACATCTCTATTCTCAGTTCTGTGGTCCCATCTCCTCTAGGCCTAACACTGGGAATGAAACTTTAGAGAAATAAATTCAGGGGGGGTTCAGAAACTTTAATAGAAACAAAACGTTCCCATGTTGGTATTTAAATACATTTTTATACTCCTTTTGTCTGCCTCCTTCTTCTTCAAAATATCTAACCAACGCCAATCTTCTTTCCTGATGGAGGGGAATAATACTAATATAATTGTTCTTTTACCTCCTTACTGGTTCTGTTTCCCAGTTTTATCATCTTTTTGAGGAAAGTGTGTAGGGGGGGGGGGGTATACCCCCTGCCCTGCATTAAAACAAACAACATAAAGCCCTGCTCTTGTGTTTCCAAGTCATCTTCCCAAGTCAGTCGGCTCTCTATTATTACTCCCACTTTAGTGTATCTTCATTTACTATGGTCAGCAGTGCTAAAGTGGGAACAATAATAAGGCAAGGACTGGAGAACACACACTTGAGAGTCAGATGCCCTTCATACCACGTCACGTGGCTCTCTAGCGATCGAAGGCATGAGAGAGTGAAAGAGGGCTATCGGGACCAGACCCAGTATCAAGCGTAAACTGGGTTTTGTGATCGTAATTAAGATGAAATTTTGGCGGTGCAAAGTGCAACTGTCCCAAACTTACGCATCATATCACTTGTCTTTAGAAGTTCAATAACTCGGGCCGCGCAGCTCCCTAGCGATGGAAGGCATGAGAGAGTGAAAGAGGGCTATTGGGACCATACCCAGTATCAAGCATAAACTGGGTTTGTAATCGTAATTAAGATGAAATTTTGGCGGTGCTAAAGTGCGATTGTCCCAAACTTACGCATCATATCACTTGTCTTTAGAAGTTTATAGACACATTGTAGGTCACTCGCTTTAAATTTCAAAGTTTATCCCATTTCTTTGTTACATGTGTACTATGAACAGGTAACTACAGTTTGCACACATCCTGTCCCACCTTGAGGAACAAAAGGAAGAAAAAGTAATGTAAATCAGTAAATCTTTCTGAGAAAGAGATATAAAATGAAAGGTGTGACTTTATTGTTTTGAAAACTGTTAACAGGTAGACTTTTGCAAATATTTACCATCCTGTTTCCACTTTCAATGGATCAACTGAGATTGCAAAGTTTAGTAAGAGTAAACATTGACACAGCTTGCAAGCTTTTGCTTTGCATAGATTTTCCTTAAAATTATATTGTTGACTTGACAAACTAAGTTTGTGTGTAATTTCTTTGTTCTAAAAGTAATCAACCAACAAAAGAGGGAGCTCAAGGGTTTTTTGACAGTTACTTGCCTTGTTTGGCTATTATCATGGTTGATGTTGATGACTGGGGCGTGAATCGATCTGTTTCTCTCCATGCTGATTTTCGTGTTTTATTTGTAGTGTCTCTTCAGAGCAGAATTTAGACTCCTTCTTGTAGGTAGAAATCTGTATCAACCATAACATGCGTCTACATCTCTTATGTATGTTAAAAGACTTCAGTCTGAATACATCATGTGATACTTAAATGTGCTTCACTTCTTTTGAACACAGAGGTGAGTAAAAAAAAAATTCAGATGTTTGAGTTACCTGAACCAGTCATGTTCTATTGAAAAATGAAACATAACAGAAACAAGATTAAAAATAAGTTTTATTTGAATTTATTGAAATAATAATTGCTGTAAGATGGATTATAACAATGTTTTATAATACATATATTATGCTGAATAGCACTAATAGCAGAAAATATAATTCAATGAGAAAGTATCTTTTCTTTAGAAAAGGCTGTAACATAAGTTACAAAATACAGGCGTATAATATTTTTTTATTCCACTCCATCATGCCCAAGGACATCCAGTTGGCCAGGCGTATCCGTGAGTGAGCCTGCACTAGTCTACCAATATTGATGCTAATCTACCATCGATTAAACACAAACAAAGACGAATTCAAACTTGTCTGTCCATAGTCTTAGTTTTTTTTATATTCCACAGGGTTGAGAGAGATCATGGTGAAACGTTTTCTTAAGTTGACATGGTCGGGTGTAATCACCGAAAAATATTTAAATGTACATCAAAATCATTTTCCTAGTGTTTGAGACTGTGCCCCCATTCACCCTTATTATTTATTATCTTCTGCATTTGTCCTATTGAACAGTTTTGTAGAATTCATGGAAGTCTGGGTTAAAAGCCTATCAAGAATCATGATTACCAGATGGACCGTAATTGAATATAATAATAATAATGATGTGGCACCAATGGCGAATAGACTTAAATCTTAAAACGCTTTGATGAGACATGCATAAACAGTTTTATACTAACAATGTCATCAGTGTGATTTAAAATGACTCTGTTCATGTTCTTATTTACTGTGTTATGATTCTGAATTGTGATTTCAAGCTCTTATACATGTGAGGATTATCTCTTTACTTTTTAATGACCAATTATGTCACGTTGCAGGATTGTAATCAAAACTAAATCTAAACAAATGGGCTTTCGGTGTGGTTGCTCTGTCTTAAGTTGCCACTTTTTATATACACTGTAATCTTTGTTACCCTGAAATCATTGCAAATAGTGGACGGGTAAACTTTCAATGAGACAAAAAAGTCATCTTTATTGTATTTCTTACTTATTATTGAATTAATAAATCTCTTTTACGCCCTGTAATACTTTAATACCGTTCCTTGTTTTTATTTTTTTTATTTTTAATTAAAACAAATTGATATTTTATCTCTCAAAGGGAAACGGCTGAATAGTTTGATAGGTGAGATGACATTGATCTAGGTTACTGCATTTTTGTTATGTTTAGATTGGGTTTTTTATTGGTTTGTCTAGATTGAAAAAATAAGAATGATAACGTCTTTTTCTTTGAAAGTAGTCTTTATCGTCGTTTGTATTCTCTGGTTTCATCATAAATTAAAACATACTTTTTATCGTAAAAATTATACATATTCTGAAGGTTTTGTGAAAAGCTCTATGAAGTTTTGTTATAAAAAAATATTTTTTACAATTTGTTTTACTGTTACTTTTCCATAAAAGTCATGAGAATTTTGTTTTGTTAATGATGTCTTTTGTTTTGTTTTTTTCCGCAATTGAATTGTTTCTTTTGTTTTATATCTTGTTAAAGATAGAATATGATGTTTGATTTGCCTTTGTAACTGAAGTCCATTATTGTAGATCGTTACTTTGTTTGTGATTTGTAATAGTTTTTTAAAACAAGATAAAGGGGTAAAACAACAAGAACAACAATTTTTAAAAAAAAAGTTTTGAAACTTAATACAGTAGTCTCCACCAAATTGCACACCGCCAAAATGCATGATTCAATATAATGCACGTTCTTTTTCGTGTAACCAACCTTAGCAACATTAATTACACCCTCAAAATGCAACAACAGCTGGCTTGACTTCGCCAAAATGCACCAATTTTTATACGTCCGTCTTCAATTTGTTGCATTTTAAGTATCAATTCATGTAAAAATTAAACTTGATCTTCTCGCCTCATCCCAGTGACATAATTTGTCAAGCACGCGACTGTGTGTGTATGTTTGGGAAGTATTCTATGTTAACCATGTGTACACAGTCAAACACACAATATGCAGCTAGTCTTGGCTGTCTCGACTCTGGTCACCCTTGCCCACCTCTTTCTCCCCTACTCTATGGGTCTGCCAGACAGACAGTCCGATCGTCTCTCTCTCTCTCTCTCTCTCTCTCTCTCTCTCTCTCTCTCTCTCTCTCTCTCTCTCTCTCTCTCTCTCTCTCTCTCTCTCTCTCTCTCTCTCTCTCTCTCTCTCTCTCTCTCTCTCTCTCTCTCTCTCTCTCTCTCTCTCTCTCTCTCTCTCTCTCTCTCTCTCTCTGTTTCTTTCTCTCTCTCTGATCAGGTGAGACAATCTGAGAGAGGTCTTATGTCACTTTTACCCACGGAGATCGTACTCTGTATGATACTCAAGTTATCCAATAAAATTCATTGTTGCCGAATGTAATGAATGAGTTGTGGCTCTTGACTCCAAAATGTGCCTTCGGCAAAATGCATGTTTTTTGTGTTACCCCTGGACCGTGCATTTTGGCGGAGACCACTGTATGTATATATAATATATATATGTATTATAAAAATGACATCTGCTGTTATTGTCCTCAGAAAGCTTCTCAGATGGGTAGTTCAAGTGTTTCCATGTAACCGTCACTATGGGATGCACGTTCTCAGGTCACAGGGGGGACAAAAATGTGCGTTCCTTCCGGTCTACAATGTGGATGACCAGGGAATTGAACTGAATCGTGGCCGTCTGGAAATTCGAGACGCAGAACTGGTGCTTTATCAGAAAGGGAAAGAGCCAATACGGTAAAATGTGCTTTGTTGTTGGTTTGTTCTCTGATAAAATCTAATTAAATTGACAGCTGTGTTGGGAGGTGGACTTTGGGTTGGAGGCTTTTGTTTTTGGATTTTTGTTATGAGTGAAGTGTGGGGGATGGTACAGTAGTGACCGCATCAATGTCCGGTGCTTAGGGGGTAGAGAAACGGGCATTTAGGAGAAATGGGCATTTTGGCGAAAGTAGGTAAAGGGGTAACAATTGGGGGGGGGGGTTACTAAGATATATAATCCTCATGTTAAGATTAAGACAACAGACAGACAAGGATAAAGATTAGTAGCCAGATCATTTTTTTTTTAAGTCATCAGTTCTACGAAAATTTTAATGCGAAAATAGCTCTTTAATACTGAGGTGGTAAGCGCGCAGACCATCGCTCGCCACAAAGATCCGAAGTCACAATGCAAGACCAGGAAGCAATAAACCTGTTCTCACCTTGTTCCCCGATCGCGATTCAAGTCCAGTTTATAAAAAACAGCAGGTGCATGCCACTTACGACATCAAGTAAGAGCCATGGGTGGAGTCTGGAAGACTGCCTAGTGACAAATCAGTGATCCAGTGGGACAAAGCTGACAGAAGTTGAAGTTAAGAAGAGAAGACTGGTCATCTTTTATTGCAGTACATTGGATAGGTAATGAAGGGTGGTTACAATGCATGGCGCATTAGCCCTATTAGGGATGGGATTACATGTGCGATAAAAAAAATTTGTTTTAATGTAATCCATTACGGACAAACTTTATGATAATTTGGAGCAGATGATACCTGCAGTTGCTGTTGAGATTGAGCATTTAGCCGAAAATCTTGGTTTTGAAATGGACATTTAATGATATTGCGGGCATTTAGGCTAAACAGGCATTTAGGCGGTCACTACTGTATTATGAATAAAGATATATTTTTATTATTGTTATTTGTTGTTTGGATGGAAGGCGAATGCAATTTATATATAACAGAAAATGAGCATAATTTTCTAATGCATATTATTAACTCTTTCCTATTTGGTTTAAAATAAAATAAAAAGATATTTGTATTGAATGTGCACAGCATTCGTTAATACAGTCTGCTGTCAGTTATCCGACATGCCTGTCTCCCCCCCCCACCTTGCCACTCACAGAAGGGCTTCTAAAAGGTACCTCAAACTGTTGAGGGAAACCAAAATCCCTAGGTTCTCGGCAAATCGGGAAAGCCGGCTACTTGGGACAATTTTACAATCCACAGAGATTTTCCAGTAAGAGAGGTTCTACTGTATCAATAAAAGGACATGACATGTGAAGACTAATATAGCTTTCTGTTAGAGTTTTGTGCTTCATTGATTTTTATAATATACATATATATGTTTTGTTATTATTAATCTGAGCTGCCATTATTCATTGAATACGCTGTGTACTTCTGACAGGGGAAGAATGATGTTTCAGCAATGAATGTATTTTTAAAGTAAAATTTATTACCAGTTCAGGCAATTTACCAGCTTTGTAGGCAAGACTTTAATGCGATGTTGATATGATTGAAAGTTAAATACTTTACCTGTGAATGATTGATAAATAGATCATGTTTTATTTTATGAAAGTGTATTATTAATATTATGTTGTATGGTGGTGTTTTTAAAAAAACGTTTTTATGTAAATCTCAATCTTTCTTTCCCTGACTCACGTTGTATTATATTTTTTTTTCTTTCCTTCTTCTCTCACAGATGGCCTCTGAGATGGTTAAAGCCGATATGGTTGTGACAACGAGTTGTTCTCCTTCGAGAGTGGGAGGCGATGTGCGACTGCACTAGCATTTTGCTTTCAAATGCACTCATGCGGAAACCCTGTTCAACTTGGTCCATGAAAACCTTCAAAGGGGTTGGGGAAGACGACCAGCGGGCACAACATCTCTCTCTGTCCAGCGTCAGTCGCCCATTCTACAAAACACGCACAACATCCCGGGCCACACCAGGCCTCCAGACAGGTAGACCATCTGCCAGTTTAATAATACTTATTGTATGTGTATGTACGTAAAATTTCCTTTAGGCCGTTACTGGCCCATGGAGCCAAAGCGTATCCCAATTTTTCTATAACGGAAGCAGAAAAGGGAATGACGTATGATCACATCTCTGACGTGATGCTAGACTATCGCAGGTCTTTGCTCTGGTTATTGTACCCATTTTCACCTGGTTTAAGTGGGGGAAATGCATGTTCAAGTGTCTTTCCCAAAGAACACAACACCTGACCTGGCATTGCTAGGATTCGAACCCAGAAGCTCTTGAACCCAAGACTAGCAGTCTAACCACGAGGCGGCAGGTGCCACTTTTGTGAACGTAGGCAAAGATATTTTTGTCATATGAACAGCTTCAAACTATATCCATAGCTGCCAACCAGTATGACGGTTAACTGTATATATTCTTTTCTTTTTTTTTAAAGACACCCTTAGTGAACAGCTGAGACCCAGAGATGCCATTTTGAGTTTGCAAAACTATTGTTGTTAATTGATTCTATAATGCTTAAGACCTGAACAAATAAATGTTAATCTTCTTTTTTTTTTTATGTTGCTGTGTTACTATATATGGTGACAGTATGTCACAGTCAATATTGATTCTATGATACTCAGATCTGAACATTAAAGTTTAAGATTTTTTTTCTTGTCACTATGTTATTGTATCTATCATCATATCTCTCTCTCTCTCTCTCTCTCTCTCTCTCTCTCTCTCTCTCTCTCTCTCTCTCTCTCTCTCTCTCTCTCTCTCTCTCTCTCTCTCTCTCTCTCTCTCTCTCTCTCTCTCTCTCTCTCTCTCTCTCCCTCTCTCTCTCTCTCTCTCTCTCTCTCCTCTCTCTCTCTCTCTCCCCGCGGCTCTTCCTACTGGTGTATCACCGTGGTGGATGCTCTGGGATTTGTAATTTTTATGTGTTAATTTAGTACCCCCTAAAAAAAGCTCTCAGGTGAGCCAGACTCGCCCAACCATCCTACTACTCTGTATTCATTCTTTTATCTCTCACTGCGCTCAATGGTTGGCAGTTGACGGGGGGGCTACCCCGGTGGATCCTACTTCTTTCCCTTCACCCTTTCACATATTCATCATCTGTCTGCTCTTTCTCTCTATTCACCCTGAGATCACCGCAAGGACAGGGTATAAATGCAATGAAACCAATCCTCACAACTCTCACACACACACTGTGTTCAGTATAATTTTTGTTGTTGTTTGTGTGTACTTTTAGCATACATCGGATCACTTACTCACAGTCATCGCAGTCGACCCGTGGAATCTCTCTACACAGTGCGCAGCAATTCCACGGACAACATCTTTGACACCGGCTCACAGAACGGCAGCAGCGCCCACCTGTACGTCAACGGCCTGGTGGCCCAAGACAACGAGCAGCATCAGTACATCAACACCGAGCCTCCTCGCTCCGTCTCGGCCGCCATGCAGATGGATGAGACGGCTGCTTTGGTGGATTTCCTGCACAACCTCCAGTGAGTACCTTGTGAAATGGCAATGCAAAAAAAAAAAGTAAATTTCCTTCAAGACTGGTATGGCCCATAGAGCCGGAGCTCATTCCGGTTTCTATAATGAATTGGAGCAGGTGATGGTCATTACCTCCTGGACAGGATGCTAGTCTGATGCAGCTATTGCTTGTACCCATGTGCACCTGGGTTGGGCAGAGAAAATGCGTGTTAAATATCTTTCCCAATGCCTAGACTGCTAGGATTCGTACTTGGGACCTCATGTTCCCAAGTCCAGCAGCCTAACCACCCGGCCACTGACTCTAGTGAATGGCAGTGTAAGGGGCCCAAATGATTAAAATGACCCGAGTCCAATCAAAAATAGTGAAGGAATGTATCTTCTTAGAGTTGTGTCTGTCTTAAGTAGAAGATGATCAAAGACAAGAAGGGTGGCTTCAAGAGAGTGAGCGGTTAGCGGGTTTTGGTAGGTCCTACTTTTTTCTTTCACTCTTTCACTTATCTTTGATCTTACTGATTCCTCTTTATTCACCATGAAATCACCGCATATGGTGGACATGGTAAACTAATCATTTCAATGTAACAAAATCACCAGAGAAGGCGGACCAGACGTCTGTCATGTCAAGTGTTTATGTCTTATGCCCAAAAACGCTAGGTGTTTGTTCCACTTATAGTCTGGGGACTCAGTGGTGCAGAGGCAAAGTGTCGGTGCTGGTAGTGGGTTCGAGCCCAGCCAATGGTTGGAAAAAAAAATCAATTTTTTCGATCAAAATGTTTCCCCTTGGTCCAGGTAGGTGGATCGACGCCTAGTTCCATCGGAGACGGATGATAAAAGGAAGGGTGGGGGGGGGGGGGGGTCCTGTGTGCAGATCACAACATTCTGTGCATGTTAAAGATCCCCTGGCTGTTTGCAGTGCAGTCCTGACAAAATTAAAGATCCTACCAGAAACCCCAAGATCACTTTAGTTGTGGATGTGGGTAAATCAAACCAATTCCAAATCAAAGTCTAAAGTCTTCTCAGCTAGAGATGTTGCTTCTCGTCGCTGATCATGTGATGGATACAAGATTTGGTTTTTCTTTGTCTTTACATTCTTATGGGTTTTTTGATGTTCTGGTATAATCTGAGCATACGTTAAGATGGGAGCTTCAAATCTTTCTTAGGGGATATAATGGCAAGCATCCATAGCTGGTATTGGCTGGCTAGCTAACGGCCTGAGTGAGCAGTGTGAAGTTTGACGTTTTTCAAAAGTTTTAACAAATGACTTAATAGCCCATTAAAAAGTGGTAGAAGAAGTACGCTGTCCCCGATTTATCATACAGATCTTGTGATGGTTTGCTGGCCAAATGGTAACCGAAGACTTCCTAATGACTAAACGAAATTAATGGTGTTAAAAGATGATGCAATCAGAGGCCGGTGGTCGAGCGTTTTTATCTTATGTCATGTTTTTTGGAAGGGCTGGCCTCAAGTTTTAAGGGAAACCAATGGCTCTTTTTAGTGGAGGATCGGGGCTCGTCAACCTCCGGGACACCAAGAAAATTGTTTGTTTCGTTAAAATTTACCATATGATGTGATGAACTCTTTCGGAATGTTGCTTCGGAAATTATTTTTGCATTTTTGAAAGAAATTGGAGTGTGTCAACAGATCTAGTGTACTAAATATTAATCAATTTTGAACACATCGACTATATTTTTATAATATTTACAATTACACGGAAGCTTTTGATTTTTTCTAAATATTAATCAATTTTGAACACATCGACTATATTTTTATAATATTTACAAATATTTACGGAAGCTTTTGATTTTTTTAAAGTTCTTTTATGTTCTACCTGACGGTTGTCAGAAACATTAGTCAGCTACAAACCCTGAGATCACTGCCACAGTGGACAGGGTCACCTCAAACACACAAACAAAGTGGTGTCCCCAGCCATAAAGTGTTTGGTTCTGAGATTTTGATTTTTTTTTACTCAATGACCTAAAAAAAAGATTTCACACGCACAATTAACAACTTACACTGCCGATGTACATTTGTGTGAGAATACCTCTGTTTAGACATTGTAGTATGTATAGTAGAGTTGTCTCTAATTAAAGTCTAATCATGTCTGTTTTTCTCTCTCTCCCAAAGAAGATGAATTACTTGGTGATAGAGGCAGTTGACAGCCAGGCCAGCATGGAGAACCTTCTGGATGAAACCGGACAAGGTGCCGTCCACAATATGGAGAGGAGAGGTTTGCCCCCGCTGACAGCAATCACCGCTTGTCGCAACCGTCAGCGGTCAGCAGTGGAGTCAGAGGGGAAGGTGCGTGGTTGCCATATCTCTACATAGCTGCCAACCAGTTCATAAAAAATCATTTGGTATGGGGGTTGGAGTTTTTTTTTTGGCCTTGAGTCCGTAAATCTGTACTTACCGTAAAAAATTACATACATGAGGGTTCTGGATCTTGAACTTGAAATGCAAAAAGGCAAAAATTATGCCCATTGCTGCAACTGTACAATTAAAATAGCACATACAGACAGTTAATTCTTTAGGGACATAAATGGTTCTAGAGTTTTCTTGAATTCATCCATCTTTTCGTTCTCCACCATGTCCCTGCGGTAGCCCATTCCAATCTATTGGTAACTGGGTTAATGGTAATTTTTTAAAAGCAAACGATCTTAGGTTAATGGCAGACTCAGGAGTCAGAATAGAGATTGGGGTGAAAGTCTGGAGACTTCGTGTTGAGTTTGCAAAACTATTGTCACCTTACTTCAACAAGGTCAGCAATCGACAGGTTTTTTGTTATAACCGTAAAGAGGGTAAATTCAAGTTAAATGATAAATTTATTATTTTTAATATTACAGACTGTCATGCAAGTAAAGATTTGAAGTTAGTTTGCGTGGTTAGAGTCTGTTTTTAGATTTGAAAAAGTTGTCAGCTGTGTCTCAAGTCTAGTGTTGATGGTTGTTGTGAGGGCTGTCAGGGTTGGTTATTAGAAGTAGGATTGAAAAAGTTGTCAGCTGTGTCTCAAGTCTAGTGTTGATGATTGTTGTGAGGGCTGTTAGGGTTGGTTATTAGTAGTAGGATTGAAAAAGTTGTCAGCTGTGTCTCAAGTCTAGTGTTGATGATTGTTGTGAGGGCTGTTAGGGTTGGTTATTAGTAGGATTGAAAAAGTTGTCAGCTGTGTCTCAAGTCTAGTGTTGATGGTTGTTGTGAGGGCTGTTTTGGTTGGTTATTAGTAGGATCAGCCACTGAGGCTGTTATTGCCTCTCTGTTTTGGTATGTCAACGGAAACTGATTTTTAAAAAAAAGATTTTAATGCTGGCTGTCATAGCTTTCTTTGTTGGGGGGGGGGGGGGGGGGTTGTCTTTTGTCTTGTTTTGGTGCGCTTATCAATTTTACATTTTTTAAACTCCACATTGATATGCCGTGAGAATTCGAAAAGTAATTTGTTCAGCTGGTCCAATTCACCATTTGTCATAATTTCACCATATAAACTTGTGGGGGACCTAAAACAATTTTCATTCTTTGATGTTCTTCAGGCTCTCTGTTTGTCTGTCTGTCTGTCTGTCTGTCTGTCTTTCGCTCTCTCTCTCTCTCTCTCTCTCTCTCTCTCTCTCTCTCTCTCTCTCTCTCTCTCTCTCTCTCTCTCTCTCTCTCTCTCTCCCTCCCTCCCTCCCTCCCTCTCTTTCTTTCTCTCTCTCTCTTCGTCCCTTGCTCTCTTCCCCCTCCCTCTCTCATTTTCTCTCTCCCACTCTCTTGCTCTATGTTGCCTTGACCACAGAAAGTTCATAATGAACCATTCACACGTTTCCACAGCATCTCGACTGTCCATGCCCAACGACCTCACTGCAGCTGCATCCCAAGAGACAGACTCCGTTCTCCAATCTGCCGACTCTGATGTATTCCTGGATGCTTCGATGGAGGGCCAGACTAACGCCAACTACGTCCAATGTGGTGGAGGTGGATGACATCGCTGCCGCTCACGGGGCCTCGGGCTCCGTTCCCCCACCCCTCAATTTGTTTTTGCCACCCACCCATGAGGTCCCAATGAACCATGCCAATCTTGCTGTCCAGTCCCCAAAGAGGGTTTGTGTGCTTTTTTTTCCTTTTCTTTTTTCTTCTAGTGGGTGAGGTGGAGGGAGCGAGGACGTGTGTGTGTGTGTGTGTGATGTATATGTAGATGAGAAGTGTGTTTGCTACTGCTTAGGTCGTGGACTTTAGGCAAATTTGGAAATCCGCTAAAGGTCGGATGGTAGAATTGGTTAGGACACAAGCTGATCTTTTTTCTGTGTTTCTGAGCTTATCCTTACTGTTCTGATGAAAATACAAATGCGCCACAGAGCAAATTATACAAAGGAGTTTCAATAAACGATTTTCTCAATAATGTAGCTGTGAACAGACTTGTAAAATATGACTTACATGTCAATTTGATCATTTATTTGTCAACTCTGATATTTTGATCCTATGTATAGACATAACATATGGTGATTGTTTATCAACGTATGCACACACAAAACAACATTTCTCTCTCTCTCTTTCTGTGTCTCTCTCTCTCTCTCTCTGTGTGTCTCTCTCTCTCTCTCTCTCTCTCTCTCTCTCTCTCTCTCTCTCTCTCTCTCTCTCTCTCTCTCTCTCTCACTCTCTCTCTCTCTCTCTCTCTCTCTCTCTCTCTCTCTCTCTCTCTCTCTCTCTCTCTCTCTCTCTCTCTCTCTATTTGTCTATTTATCTATCTATTTATCTCTTAGCATTGTTTACTTTGACAATGCCTACTGTATATATATTTATATATGAGAAATCTTTGTGTCTATCTCTTATCTCTTAATTCCACCGACGCCATAAATCACATAAACAGCATAAAGGAGCGCCATGTCTCATTTCTATCTTTATCCCCCCTCTCTCAGGTAAACTACATCGTTATAGATCACAAGACGCAGACCAGCGACAACCCAATGGTGGTGGGTGGTGTGACAGGTTCAGCGGTCAGCAACTCCAATAACTCGCCCATCTCTCCGACCAGCTGTGCATCGTTTCCAGATTCGCCCAATCGCAAAACGAGAAGCTACGCCACCATTGACTTTGGCCGCACGCAGGCCCTGTCCAACACCACCAGACCCGTGACTCAAGACGAGGGGAAGTCGCAAGACTCGGCACAACAGCAGTATTAGTGACATGCCTTCTTAATTGAAAAAGAAGGGGAAAAAAAAACAAAAAGAACCCTTTTTACTCGTGCAATAATTTTGTTTTTACAATCGTGTAACTCGTGACTGATCTGAAAGACGGTTCTCTTGCTTACATTCTTTATACACAAACTGTACAAACTGGACGTTTTCTACTTTTACCCATTTATAGATATTGCATCCTTCTGTGTTCAGCGTTGTGAGGAGAGCGGCCTCTTTGGGGTTTTTTTTTGTTGCTTCTTTGCTTCTACTTCTAGGGTTTGGTTCTGATGAATTAAGTGTGGAATAACTTTTGAATCCCGATAGGAATAAAGAGGAGACAATTACGAAGAAATAAACAGAAAAAATTCTTTAGCACACACCAGGCAGGATTATACTTCTTGCGATATCCGCGTCGGCACCCATTGCCTCACCATGAAAAGAGAGCACACTATCGGGGGGGGTATTGTTTTATTAGTTGTTGGTTTGGGTTGTTTGTAAAGAAAATCATTACATCCCATTAGTAGTGTCAAAGAGAATAAACCAGGCCAGTGACATTTCAATCACCGGCCTTCTCAACTCTTGACCCCTATCACTGGCCTTCTCAACCCTTGACCCCTATCACCGGCCTTCTCAACCCTTGACCCCTATCACTGGCCTTCGCAACCCTTGACCCCTATTACCGGTCCGCTACCTTGACATTGAGTAAGATCTGTAAGTAGATCAAGAAGCTCGACTAGATCTAGATGTATAAATAAATAATCTGGATCTAGATTTTGAGACGTAAATCATAATTCACAATGGAGATACCATAGAAACTGTAATGAAAATAAAACAACCTTGATTATCAATAGGGTACAGCACTCATCAAGTCTACGATCAAAATATGACAATCAAGATATCAGCAATGACAAGACAGCATTCAAGACTACAACAATCTTGATTGACAATAGAGATACAACAAACCAAGCCTGCAATAAAGTTACAAAAATCTGTAATTGTATTAATATAGCCATGGTGATTTAAATACCTTATGTATCCATCTGAATTATTTGCTTCTTTTGTTTTGTTTCTTATAGCATTGCGTTTTTCACCTGATGCAGGTTTGTCTGCTATGGGTTGGGTTTTTTCTTTGCAGCTGAAACAATTTGACTACTTATTTTTTTTAAAGAATATCTGCTTGAAGAAGAACGTTTTGTTCCTGGCCTGAAGTAGAAGTCTCTCAAAGCAGAAAAAAATTTTCATGGAGTGAAAATTATGTTACCTTTGTATGACCATGTATTTGTTTGTTGCAAATATAGGTTTACTTTCAATTTTGCGATAGCCTGCTTGGATGAGTTTTACACATTTAAATTAAAGGTTTTTGAAGAGAAAAAAAAATCAAAATTAAAGTTTATAAAAAAATCAATCAAAACAACTGAAAACTCACAAAGACAAAGCCAAAGAGTGCCTTGCCTCTCACCACAACATTGTGTGTGTGTGTAGTTGGCAGGCACATCTGGTGTCCTACTTCTTTCCTTTCACTCTTTCACATGTCTTTCATCTTGCTGTTTCCTCTTAGTTCCCCCTGAGATCACCGCATATGGTGGACAGGGTAAATTTCAATCAAACTCACCACAACATGTTCCATATATCTCTCACTCTCACATCTACGTAAAAGTGTATTTTTTCATATGGATGTCACAACTCATCTATAGAACTAAGTTTTCTATTGTATGACAAGATGGAGAAACAAGTTGCTCAGGGAAAATTAAAATAAAATAAGAAGACAAAAAGAAACTTAAAAACAAAAAACAAATTACCTTGGCTGAATGGCATAGTTTCTTGCTCCACATACCCAATGCTACCTGGTCTAATGGTATTTTGCAGCCTTACTTGGGCTGAATGGTATAGGCTCCACGTACCCAATGCTACCTGGTCTAATGGTATTTTGCAGCCTTACTTGGGCTGAATGGTATAGTTACTTGCTCCATCGGCTACCTGGTCTAATGGTATTTTGCAGCCTTACTTGGGCTGAATGGCATAGTTACTTGCTCCACGTACCCAATGCTACCTGGTCTAATGGTATTTTGCAGCCTTACTTGGGCTGAATGGCATAGTTACTTGCTCCACGTACCCAATGCTACCTGGTCTAATGGTATTTTGCAGCCTTACTTGGGCTGAATGGCATAGTTACTTGCTCCACGTACCCAATGCTACCTGGTCAGATGGTAGGTCTACTTTGTAGCATTATTTCATGGTCTAAATACTGGCGCTGTATGAATTCTTGGAAGGCTGGCTGGCTTTTTCATTATCCATACTATGTATAAAACGAGTCATGCATGGAAGTTATTCCTTTTTTGAATTTGTTGCAACTCAAAGGTTGGAAAGCCAGTACTGGTACACGTATACATGATATCCTTACTGTATCTGAAGAAGAATTTTTGTATTTTCATCGTTGGCTTAACACGGGTTCTTTATTGAGGGTTTTTGGTACTTGGCATGAAGTCCGAAATAGTTCATACGATCCATCATTGAAAATGTAAAAGGGGAACCTGGCAAGAAGTGCCAAAATCTATTTTCAGCTATAATATGTTGATAACTGATAAATTATTAGTTGAGGAAATGTGTCTTAGGAACTGACTGGTTGTGTATGACTTTTTACGTCAATATTGGCGGATCATGTAACAGTTACTGTCACTGCTACGCCTAGGATAATTTTATTCCGAGGTATGTATTGATGCCCAGCCATATTTCCTTGCCCTCTGATCTTTACCCCTTGTGTACTTTTATTCAAAGTAATGAACTGGTCAATAAGTCTAAGGTACAACTACAAGATGTTGTAGGGGTATTTGTAGATAGGCCTTTTTTGTTTTTGTTTGTAGGAATTCAATTTTGCCTGACCGCGCAGACTTGAATTTGAAATCCTTTTTGGGGGAGGGGTTTCTTCCGCTCCCTTATCCTGCAAGAAAGAATATAAAATGATTACCTAGTCCTATC
>JAXRKP010000884.1:0-120000 GCA_037039925.1 Doris montereyensis | reverse complement strand
TTATGTATTACATGCCTTTTTGTTTCCTCTCAATGTTTGCCACACTCAGTTGATAGATAACAAGGCTGCTGTCTCAATTTCTAGTCATCAACTATAGTATTTTAATTCATGAAGTATGAAGGTATTCAAGTCAGTAATTGATATACGCATCTCTAGCCAGTTAGTTAAAAGTTGAATTTGAATTGATTTATAGTAGGTAGGAAGGTTGGTGCATTGCAGCTGAAAGACAGATAGGTAGAGTGATGGACAGTGAGAAGAGTTGAATTTGAATTGATTTATAGTAGGTAGGAAGGTTGGTGCATTGCAGCTGAAAGACAGATAGGTAGAGTGATGGACAGTGAGAGAGAATTTGAATTGAATAGTAGGTATCTAGCCCAGTACTCTAGCCCTACTACTACCAGTCGTGTGGTGCGGGCAGTTGACGGGCACAGCTGCTAGGTCCTACCTCTTTCGTTTCCTTCTTTCACTTATCTTTCATCTTGCTGTTTCCTCTTAATTCATCCTGAGATCACCGCAATGGTGGACAGGGTAAATTTCAAAGAAACAAACAACCAGTTAGTGTGGACATTTCTTCTTCTTTTTTTTTTTAGTATATTTGTGTATGGATCTGACAACACCCGTTGTACGGTGAACATTTTCAAAATGCGTTGTTTTGTTGTTCCTATGCATGAGCTGGTAGCCCACTATGTTCTGAACATTTCAATTTTAAACTTGGTTTGGTGAAAATTAGTTGAATTTTGAGGTAGTTGTGATTTTTGGGGGAAAGAAAATTTTCAAGAACGCAAAAAAGTCCTTTGAGAAAATCGCCTTCAAAGTTTTTTGTTTGTTTTCAGCTAAAAATAGCTTTTATTTTTTAAACACATTTTCAGGCACTTTCAAGGTAAAACGTTTCATCAGGGTGTTCACAAAAGATTCTTTTAATCGAAAATTCAAAATTAACCTCAGCTCACATTTTCCCTGTTTTCTCGGTTCGAACTGCTTTCACCCTACGACAGGTTTTATCAGATCCACACACGTTTGATAACTTGATGAATAATGAACTCAATCTGTTGTCTTGTCTTGTATCTACGTGTCTGTGTTGTTTTTTTTTATTATGAATGTTTGAATTTTGTTCAATTTGTGTGGACAGCGTTATGAAGCTCATTTCCAATAATACTGCAAGTTAAAGAGTGCTATGGAGATATATACACGTATATTACATGTATAAATTTATCATTAAAAAGGAAAAATATATATACAATTCTCTCTTGCACGAGGTAACAATATTATCAATAATAGAGCAAAGCTGGAGATAATAGAGCAAGGTCGCCAAAATATTGAATCAGTCTTTTTAATCAAAAAGTCAGTTTTCACTAGTTTACTTTTTTTAAATTTCTTTTTTTATAGTTGTTTGCTGTCAATGATGAGAAAAGACAACTGAAATGCTTTATTGGAGAATCTTACGAATTTTAGATTTGTTATGAGAAACTCTCTTGTCAGTATTAACAGGCATTTGATATTATCACCGCTTCTAGTATTTCTTTTTGCCAATCAGAGAATGTGAGACAAAAAGTATGCATTTAATTTTTTTATATTGCATTTTATATAAAATGTTGTTATACATTATAACAGTACAGCCAAGGGCAAAAACCTTTTTATACTGTTATTTCCTAGACTTATGTCCCAGATAGGACAATACCGAAGGAGCCACAGTGGAGTGAAGTCAAAGGTGAAATATGACAATAAGTGACAACTATACATCCAAGAAGCTGAACGTTAACTCACCAGCACAGACAACAAGTTCTACATCTCCGTCCCTCCGATAACATGTTTGCTAATAATGATAAAGTTGCTTTTACTGTTAACCAACTAATTACTTCCAAAACTCTATCACCTAAAGCGAAAATTCTACACCTCAATAACAGCCAACTCGGTAAATCGTGCTTTTATCTCCTCCCTAAAATCCACAAAGCTCACGTCCCTGGTAGACCTATTGTATCAGCCTGCTCCTGCCCCACTGAACGCATCTCTGCCTTCTTGGACCCAGTATTCCAGCCTCTTGTCCAAGCTCTTCCCTCATTCATCAATGATACCAACCAAGCTCTCACTTTCTTCTGTAGTATTTCATTTACAGACACAGCCCCTAGACGTCTCTTCCTCATGGATGTTGTCTCCCTCTACATATCCATACCCCATTCCATGGGCCTTCAAACCTTTAAATTCTTCCTCGACCAGCGATCTGACTAGACAATCAACACTACCACCCTTCTCCGTTTGGCAGGACTCGTGCTAAATCTTAATTCTTTTTAATTCAATGGACATTTTTTCAAGCAAATAAGCGGAGTTGCCATGGGCACTAAGATGGGACCCTCATATGCTTGCCTATTCATGGGTTATCTTGAGCATAGATTATTCCAGGCGTACCCTGGTCCTCTGCCCAACACCTATAAACGGTATATTGATGATGGGTTTGGTATCACGACGATGTCTGCGACTGATTGAGACCGTTTCTTCGATTTTGCAAACAACTTTTGCAAACCTATCAGTTGGGTCCCTCTGGCAGTTCACACTCCGTGTGCCCATCTATGGTAGCATACTCAATGGTAGAATGGTAGGCATCTTTGCACACTTTTTTTTAGTTTTTTTTTTTTTAAGTTTTTTTTACGTTCACCATTTACCGGAAGTAACTTTGCGCACGGTTTCTTACCACTACGGAATAGACCCTATTTTATCACTAAGGAGAAAATACTTGAGACTTCGATAACTTGGAAAGCATCAGCTAGTGCTAACTGGCATTTTTTGTAAAATTTCAGATAAGTTGTTTACTCTCTTCCCTTGTTGCATCGATAAATTTGTAATTTATATACATTTCGCACCTTCAGTGTAAATTTTTGCCTTGATTGATACTTCCTTTCATTCATTCTCTATCATTTCTTCTTTCTAGACCCAGTGAGATATAGATCTAGTCTTATATTTATCCTATTTTTCGTTATTGTTTCCCATACTCACATGTCTCTCTCCCTTTCTTTCTTCCCTGCCTGCCTTTATTATTTCTTTTCTCTCTCTCTCTCTCTCTCTCTCTCTCTCTCTCTCTCTCTCTCTCTCTCTCTCTCTCTCTCTCTCTCTCTCTCTCTCTCTCTCTCTCTCTCTCTCTCTCTCTCTCTCTCTCTCTCTCTCTTCTCTCTACTCTTTCTCTATTCCTTCTCACCTTTACTTACTTATTTTCATATTTTTATTTCATTCTAGATTTGAACCTTCCACTCTCGCTCATTCTTCACACCCCCCTCTGCTACGTTTCTTATCATCACTGTCTTTTTCTTTCTTTCTTTCTCCTTTATGTTTTTCTTCTGACATCACATTGTGTGATGCCTGAGGTAGTACCTAGATCTAGATTTCTACCCGAAACGTCACGTGTTTGTTCTGTCTTTATTAGTGGAGTTGTCACTTATTGTCATATTTCGTCCTGGGTAGGATAATTTTTTAAGCTTGCCAAGACTTGCGTTTGATGAGCCAAACAGATTTCCTCATCTCTCTGCCTCTGTCTGTTTATGCCTTTGTCTGTCCGTCTCTCCTCTCTCTCTCTCTGTCTGTCTCTGCTCTCTCTCTCTCTCTCTCTCTCTCTCTCTCTCTCTCTCTCTCTCTCTCTCTCTCTCTCTCTCTCTCTCTCTCTCTCTCTCTCTCTCTCTCTCTCTCTCTCTCTCTCTCTCTCTCTCTCTCTCTCTCTCTCTCTCTCTCTCTCTCTCTCTCTCTCTTTCACACACATTTAATACTAATGTATTCACTTTCATGCATATTTCATTTAACTTACGTTGAAACAACTTATTACTACACAATTAAATCAAACATGTTGTAATGGAATGATTATGCTTTCTTGTGTGAGCTCTGGCTTCATGGGGATTTTTTATGTTGTATTTTATTGGGGGTGGGGGATGGCTGGGTTGTTCTTGACTTGTTATTGTTAATGTACACCGAGCAATAATATTTCATATCGGCAGGATTTTGCAAGGAAGTGTTTCAGGCTTCGCACTTACTCAAGAAATGATGATGGTAGTAATAGCCTGTGGCAACTTCCTTCCCCCACCCCAAAAATGGCAGCCATCTGGGAGGAAGTTGAGATAAATAAATGGCGTAAATTTCATCCCGAGCCCAGATTGTATTCTTGTGTCCTGCCTGCCGCACCCTGCATTAAGATTGAAGTCTTATTGTTGCTTCTCCCATGTCGTCTTCTTGTTGTCATTTTTTACACAACCCCTCTTTCCCTGTGCTGTATTTTTTTTTACTTCCATTTTCACAATGTTATGTTGATCCATTGAATAATATGTATGTAATATAATATATATAATATGTATGTTATTATATTGTCCTGTGCTATAAAGTGCTTGTGATACAATATGTGGTTCGTGTGTTTCACTTGGGAAGTGAAGTGATGGTTTACTTGAATGATCCATCGGTAAATTTAGAAGGATGTAGAGCAAATTTTACATGTTCTTTGATCATTGCATATGGTGGTACCTATATCTATAAATATATATCATGAATCGGTTGTTCTTTATGCGTCAATGGCTCTGTTGCCAGGCCACTAAAACTAACCATACTTTGCAGGTAGGTTTTTTAAAAGATCCCAAGATGGTTTTCATTTGAGGAAGAATTTTTCTACCAGAGGTGACGTTTAATTGATGAAAATTTCATTGTTTCCTCATCTTTGCTTGAGTAGAATTTTCATTCATCTAAGCCGTCGTTTTCAAAAGGTTTTATAATTAAAAGTTCATGCCTACCCGTGTAACCTCAGTGATGAGTACTGACTCGATCTACTGTCAATCGTTCTTGGTATCATCCGAAGTGTAACATGCTTGTATGTATATATATATATATATGTTACATATGTTAACTGTCAAGTTACAATATATAACAATCTCATGTGTATAATAGATCTATCTTTCCAAAGAATTTTTTAAATTTCTTTTTCAACAAATCCATCAATTTTGTTTTAATTTGATTTTTTTATATTTTGTTTACTTTGACTCTTTTTAAAAATGAGGAAAAGATCTGTCGTCATCTATGTATCTATGGTTTTGCATGGATAATTGAAATGATAGCAAATGGTTTTGACTTGTAAAGTAAACTTCTTTTTTTTTTTTTTTAGCGATTCGTTTGCACCAGATAGGAGCTTCGGGTTCAATTCATATTTTTGTTGTTTGTTTTTTTCCACAATGTCTACCAGCTCTCTTTTTGTACATACAATAACAATGCTATTTTTTTTGTTATGTATATATATATATATATATATATACTATATTATACAATGCTGATTTTTGTTTTATAGTATATATATATATATATATATATATATATATATATATATATATATATATATATATATATATATATATATATATATATAAATAAAAATGCTAATTTTGTTTATATATACGTGTAGACTGCTACTTTTGTTGATATATTATCGTCTGTGAAACTGTCTAAACGCATAAGTTCACAATATATGGAATATGAGATTTGTCCTTAAGATGATCAAACGCATGATTCTTTTGTGTCCTTTTATATATTGGAAGCCTTGAACCAATCGAAAAGCTCATTTTACACATAAAGATTTACATTTTTCTTCCAAAAAGCATAGTGTAGAGTTGATTACTTATGTTGTTATTTTTTTTTTGGCTTCTCCTGGATAGTTAGGTCAGGCAGACTTCCGCGTTTAAAAGGTTTCACGGACGATATACAATGCTAATCTTGTCTGCAGCATCAACTGTCGTGATTATCTCTAAAAGATTCTTGTATTCATCTCTCTTTCTGATGTGCTCTTTCTTACTAGATGGTGGTTTCGTGGCCAGTTGGTTAAAGACTCAGGACTGGGATTTATTTACGGATCTCTGTGGAGTAGACTTAAACCCTCTGCATAGTAGTATCGTGGATCAAATACATATATAGACTTCTTTTTTTTCATGAGGAAAATTCATGACTGAGAAAACAGTATTGAGGTGTAGATATCTATGTTTAATACAATATTATTGTAATCAGTAGTATTATCAGCAGTATTATCAACTGAGTAAGACCTCACTCGGCCAAACCCAGCCTGAAAAGTTTGGATCGTTATGTAATGAGACTCGAACCCCAGTGTTGTGGGTCCAACGTTATGTCTCTCAAACTCAGATTTAGGACTTCATCTTGTTGACTCGGCCCTAGAACTAGAACTTTTTACCACATTTTTTAAATTTACACAGATCAGACTAATTTTACTTAATTTTTTATAAAGGAAGAGCTCTACTTTAATTCTACTCTTTATTGTATATTGTTATTTTTCATTTCATTTAACCTTTTGTCCCAGAGCAAAGAATTTATTTTTCTTCTCAATAGTATTGGCTTAATGGAAGCAAAGATTCTACTTCTAGAACAAACATTCTTAAGTTGTAGTATCGTTGATGGAATTCATGCTCAATAATATTAATGTGAAAATAATAGAATTGACCTGATATGAGAGGACACAAGCTTCGTTTGGGGGAGGGGGAGTGTTACTTTCTTAGGCCCATAGCTCGACGATTAGTAAAGGCCATAAACACCCACCCCACCCCAGCCCCGCCATCACTCTATTATGGACTGCTTGCTGAATTCCTGTCCAGTTGGTTCCCTGCATCTTCTGAATCTGAATAATACGTTGTAGAAATAGTTATTGGCGTAATTACGATGGACAGTTTATAGACGTGACAGTTTTTCTCTGAAAATTTCGATCGAAGTTAAGTTGATGCCTGTAAAAAAAAACGATTTTTTTTATATCTAGAGTATTGTTTTCACCTTTTTGTTAAATCCCACAGCCTGCGATCATGGAAAGAACTTGTACCTTTTCACTTACTGCTTTGTTTCTATACTGATAATCATATTATACATGTATGTGTGTGTGTATATATACATGTAAATATACCCTATAACTGTATACTGTACATACTTGTCATTTCTGCCAATGATGTATTTCAAACTGTTTGTGACGTTCATGTAGGGTTGAAATGACATTGTGATTATGTGTGTAACAGGCGTGTACCATTTGTTTTAAATAAGAATTGACAGTCTCCCTATCATCAGATAATGCCATATGTCATTGTGTGTCATATTGGTTAACAGGCCTTGTCTTTGACTTGCCCTCCCTGACCATTACCACTTTTTCTTTTTTTATGGGATTTTTATTTTAGTTCTTTACTCATAGATAGTTTACAATCACAATGGTGGATGATATGAAGGAGGCAAGTGAATAACACATCTATATAAGGCCATGATATTTGACCATACGAAAATGTTAATGAGATCTGTACTGCCACGGCATCTGACCCCTATGTAGATAGAATACATAGCATGTATAGGGCCGTGGTATTTGATAATTTGAAGATGTAAATGGTGACGTTTCTACGGTCTTGGTATCTGACAATGTGAAGATGGAAATGATAACATTTATACAACCGCATGGTATTTGACAGTGTGAAGATGGAAATGATAAATATATAATTTGTATATACCATCTTATGATATTATTTTTCAGCCAATCGTTGTTTCATAGTGATAATTTTATAATTTTTGCTTGATACCACAAAACAGTAAATCAATGCAATCTGTTGGTAAGGGCTGATGTTTTAGTGTTGCTGGTAGTCATAGATCTGGCCGTTTTGACTCCATGACTGTGTCGTGTTGTCACCATTTTGAGGTGGGTGGTGGTTGGCAGGTGTCAGTCCGTCCTCCTCACTCCTAGTCTTCCTTTTCTCCGAGCTTGATTCACTCTTTCACACGTCTTTTTTCTTCCTGTTTTCTCTTAATTGAAACATGAAAGAGATGGCTGGATATCACTGAGGCGGTAACTAAATTGCTATGAAACCGGTCTCAAGTTTGAGATACTAGATTTTTTTCTTTTTGTATCGATCACATTGTGACTGTGCCTAACAAAGACAAACACTCTGGGGCAGAGGGACGTGTAGGAAGTTATATAGATTAAACAGATGTGATATTGATATGCAGATTTAGATGTAAGTTCAACTTCATTGTTGTTTTGGTAGAGTCCTATTGGGACCAAGGTGAGACAAACACTTGTACTCACACAAGGCAATGAATAAATAAAATAAGAATGGGTATTACAAGTGAGTTTATAGGAGTAAAAATTGTTTTACTATCCTTTGTGTTACTAGCAATGTTAGAATGCAAGGATTAAGGTTTTGTTTGTTCATTTTGTGGTGTAGTTTGATTTTTTTTTTCCTACATGTATGTGTGTTTTTGTAAATGTGTGTATGTCTTTGTGCGTGCTGATGGGAACCATTGCAAATTGCATTCACCATGTCTACTATTACTATGAAATGTAAGGTATCTTAGTCTTGAAGTTAGTGTAGGCGGTGCGGTCTTAATCACCTGGCCTTTAGTATTTGTAGTGTCATGAACAGGTTTTTATTAATAATAATAATAATAATAATCATTCATTTATAGAGCGTCTGACATCCACCAAAGGTGTTCGATGGCGCTGTACAATCAAAAGTGCAAAATGATTTAAAATCCAGAACAGTTTACAATCCAATCAAACAAACCACATAGCATCACAATGGAAAGCATACATGACTGTAAAAAACAAACATTTAAATTCATGGTGAACCCTCTCCAGTGTCAAAAAGCAGATCTGAACAGCTTTGTCTTTAAACGTTTCCTAAAAATCGTCGGTAACTTTTTGTATAAAAAGACAAAGTTTTCCATAAAACTGGAGCTGCAACACTAAAACTTTTATCACTAAAAGAAGAATTTTAGACTTGGTACATTCATTAAGTGGAGCATAATTTGATTTTAAAATTCTACTTTGTTTGTATGGGGCTACAAGTTCCTGCAAATAATGGGGGAAGTAGCATGAAGGCAGTTATAAGCATGACAGTGACAGAGTATCTTAAAATCAACCGTATATTTAACGGGTAGCCAGTGAAGTTTTTTAAGGATAGGTGTTATATGATCATGCTTTTTGGATAGGGTGGTTAACCTTGCACTAGCAGCTTATTTTGTATCTTTTTGCATTCTGTCTATCATAAATTTAGGGACCCCAGCCAGAAGGTCATTACAATAATCTAGTCTACTCAAAATGAAAGCTGACATTTTTGTCGTCTCCTCATCTAAAAGTAAAAGATATTTAACTCTACCTAAATTTTAAATTTATTAAATGAAGATTGTAAGCTTGAATGGTCTTGGTGATGTGATTTTGTAAATTTAATCCACTGTCTAAACATCCTCCTAAATTTCTGACACATTTGGAAGATACATTGATGACAGTCCCATAAAGGCTAAAACTTTTCGATTGTTATATTATTTTTGAAACCTTTTCTTTGAAAGTGGATTGCCTCTGTTTTGACATCATTTAATTTGAATTTGTTACAAGTCATCCAATTTTTGACAGTTTTCAGCAATTTTCTACTTTCAATAATTGTTTTCACAATTTCTCATATAAATGGGAAAATGGAGGTGTGTATCATCAGCATACATATGGTAGTCAATATTGAAATGCATGATAAGTTTCAGGAGAGGTTGGGTGTGTAGGGTGTACAGGAGAGGGCCTAAGACATTGTTTTAATGTTAAAACCCAAGGCATAACTGGTAAGCCTTTGAAGCTGAAGGGACATGTTATTGTTATGATTTATATTATAGTACTTTTACTATTCCTTCTTTTACAAGTATTACCACTACTACTAATAAGGCTACTATGTGTCTTACTACTACCACTGAAACCATTATTATTTCTCATAGCAGTGTTATTACTACATGTACTACTATTACTTCAAGTGAAGGTAATGACATAAGATAATATGAAAGCCCCATAGGAACAAAGAGAGACAAATACAAGCAATGGACAAAAAAATCCTGGCCACCATGGGGATCAAACTATTACTTCAACAACCCATACTACTACTGCAGCCACTACTAGTCTTACTATCCCTGCTGCTGCAACTACCACTACTGCTAATATTACTACTACTACTACTGCAACCAGTACAACCATCACTACTACTGGTATAAATACTACATGTACTACTGCAACCACCACTGCTAGTATTACTACCACTGCATGTACTTCTATGACTACTACTACTACTTCTACCACTACGTGTACTTCCATGACTACTGCAACCACTACTAGTCTTACTACTACTGCAACTATCACTACTGCTAATATTACTACTACTACTGCAACCATCACTACTGCTAGTATTACTACCACTACTGCTAATATTACTACTACTACTACTGCAACCATCGCTGCTGCTAGTATTACTACTACATGTACTACTACTATTACTACTGCAACCACCACTACTAGTATTACTACCACTACTGTGGCAGCCACTAGTACTGCTAGTATTACAATTTACTACAGCTGCTATTACACTCATCACTTCTGCTAGTATTTCTACTACTACTTCTGTTATTAATATTACATGTACTATAAATATTTCTACTTTTGCCGCTACAACTGGTCATCCTGCTACGTGTACTTCTATGACTATTACTACTTGTTCTACCACTACATGTACTTCCATGACTAGTACTACTTGTTCTACCACTACATGTACTTCCATGACTAGTACTACTTGTTCTACCACTACATGTACTTCCATGACTAGTACTACTTCTACATGTGACTATTACTACTACCACTACATGTACTTCTATGACTACTACTACTTGTTCTACCACTACATGTACTTCTATGACTACTACTACTTCTACCACTACATGTACTTCTATGACTACTACTACTTGTTCTACCACTACATGTACTTCTATGACTACTACTACTTGTTCTACCACTACATGTACTTCTATGACTACTACTACTTGTTCTACCACTACATGTACTTCTATGACTACTACTACTACTACTACTACTTCTACCACTACATGTACTTCTATGACTACTACTACTACTTCTACTACTTCTACCACTACATGTACTACTACTACTACTACTACTACTACTACTACTACTACTTCTACCACTACATGTACTTCTATGACTACTACTACTACTACTTCTACCACTACATGTACTTCCATGACTAATACTACTACTTCTACCACTACATGTACTTCTATGACTACTACTACTACTACTTCTTCTACCACTACATGTACTTCTATGACTACTACTACTACTACTTCTTCTACCACTACGTGTACTTCTATGACTACTACTACTACTACTTCTTCTACCACTACGTGTACTTCTATGACTACTACTACTACTACTTCTTCTACCACTACATGTACTTCTATGACTACTACTACTACTACTTCTTCTACCACTACATGTACTTCTATGACTACTACTACTACTACTACTACTACTACTACTACTACTACTACTACTACTACTTGTTCTACCACTACATGTACTTCTATGACTACTACTACTACTACTTGTTCTACCACTACGTGTACTTCTATGACTACTACTACTACTACTACTACTACTACTTGTTCTACCACTACATGTACTTCTATGACTACTACTACTACTACTTCTTCTACCACTACGTGTACTTCTATGACTACTACTACTACTACTTCTTCTACCACTACGTGTACTTCTATGACTACTACTACTACTACTACTACTACTACTACTACTTGTTCTACCACTACATGTACTTCTATGACTACTACTACTACTACTTCTTCTACCACTACATGTACTTCTATGACTACTACTACTACTACTACTACTACTACTACTACTACTTCTTCTACCACTACATGTACTTCTATGACTACTACTACTACTACTTGTTCTACCACTACGTGTACTTCTATGACTACTACTACTACTACTACTACTACTTGTTCTACCACTACATGTACTTCTACTACTACTACTACTACTACTACTTGTTCTACTACGTGTACTTCTATGACTACTACTACTACTACTTCTTCTACCACTCTGTACTTCTATGACTACTACTACTACTACTTCTTCTACCACTACGTGTACTTCTATGACTACTACTACTACTACTACTACTTGTTCTACCACTACGTGTACTTCTATGACTACTACTACTACTACTACTACTACTACTACTACTACTTGTTCTACCACCATACGTGTACTTCTATGACTACTACTACTACTACTACTACTACTTGTTCTACCACTACGTGTACTTCTATGACTACTACTACTACTACTTGTTCTACCACTACGTGTACTTCTATGACTACTACTACTACTACTACTACTACTACTACTACTACTACTTGTTCTACCACTACGTGTACTTCTATGACTACTACTACTACTACTACTACTACTACTACTACTACTACTTGTTCTACCACTACTACTACTTCTATGACTACTACTACTACTACTACTACTTGTTCTACCACTACGTGTACTTCTATGACTACTACTACTACTACTTGTTCTATCACTACACGTACTTCTATGACTACTACTACTACTACTTGTTCTACCACTACGTGTACTTCTATGACTACTACTACTACTACTACTACTTGTTCTACCACTACGTGTACTTCCATGACTACTACTACTACTACTACTACTACTACTTGTTCTACCACTACTGTACTTCTATGACTACTACTACTACTACTTGTTCTATCACTACGTGTACTTCTATGACTAGTACTACTACTACTACTACTTGTTCTACCACTACGTGTACTTCTATGACTACTACTACTACTACTACTACTACTTGTTCTACCACTACGTGTACTTCTATGACTAGTACTACTACTACTACTACTACTTGTTCTATCACTACGTGTACTTCTATGACTAGTACTACTACTACTACTACTTGTTCTACCACTACGTGTACTTCTATGACTACTACTACTACTACTACTACTTGTTCTACCACTACGTGTACTTCTATGACTAGTACTACTACTACTACTACTTGTTCTACCACTACGTGTACTTCTATGACTACTACTACTACTACTACTTGTTCTACCACTACGTGTACTTCCATGACTACTACTACTACTACTACTACTACTACTTGTTCTACCACTACGTGTACTTCTATGACTACTACTACTACTACTACTACTTGTTCTATCACTACGTACTTCTATGACTACTACTACTTGTTCTACCACTACGTGTACTTCTATGACTACTACTACTACTTCTTCTACCACTACATGTACTTCTATGACTAGTACTACTACTACTTCTACCACTACGTGTACTTCCATGACTACTACTACTACTACTACTACTACTACTTCTTCTACCACTGCATGTACTTCTATGACTACTACTACTACTTCTTCTACTACTACATGTACTTCTATGATGACTACTACTACTACTTCTTCTACCACTACATGTACTTCTATGACTAGTACTACTACTACTTCTACCACTACGTGTACTTCCATGACTACTACTACTACTACTTGTTCTACCACTACGTGTACTTCTATGACTACTACTACTGCTTCTTCTACTACTACATGTACGTCTATGACGACTACTACTACTACATGTACGTCTATGACGACTACTACTACTACTTCTTCTACTGTTGCATGTACAACAAATACATGTACGACTGTAGTGGTGCTATTCTTACCACTCCACAGTGTTCCCACTATTTCCACCACCACCAATACTAATAATACTATTTTGTTTTGCCCTCAACAAATGGAGCTCATATATTGAAATCCTGCTGATCATGTGAAGAAATACAATTGCATCAGTTACTTGATCAAAGCCTTTTTTCATCTAGACCGGGTACTTTACTGTGTTATAATTCTTCATTTACGATAAGAAAATAATTCTTTTTGTTTTTATAGTGTTAATATTACCACGTCTATATCCTTAATTTGACTTCAAATATTATTATTGTTTTTGTTGTCAGTAATATTATTATGATCTTTGTTTCTGTTGTTAATACTTTATCATTTTTACTTCGTCATCATTAAACTTACTTTTCTTATTGTTTTATTATTGTATCATTGACATTGACATTTTTACCATCGAGTAAATTTCACTGTACATTAAACAATAAACATGAGATATAACTATAACTGCATCCACTCCTATTAGTTTGTTTTCTTGATGTTTGATAGATGTAGCTATTTTCTTTTTTGAAATCCACAAATATTCTTTCTAGATAACCTCATACACACTCATTCTCATTTTTATGAACATAAATCTAAATTATATTGTTTACAAATATAAGGATGGATTTATTGTCTGTATCCATGTTCACCAACTTTGCAACATTTATCGTCCCAGCAAGCTTTTTCATTCAAATTACCTTCACGTCCCTTGGGAGACTGCCATACAGCTGCCTGTTAAGTGCTTCATACGAACACTGACAATTTTATTCTTTGCCTGCTGGGTAACATAAGTTAAATGAGGAAAGCAGAGTGAAGTATATTTCCTAAGAGTACAACGTTGTGGAAAAAACCTGGGCCAGCTAGGATTTTGAACCAGAGTCCTTGTGATTACGCCACTAAGCCTCACACACAATATTAATACATGTAGTTTGTCTATTACATTCACAATACATTACAAACTAGATAACCAGTATTACAGAAAAATCACAATGACATTTACAACCAACTGAACGTATCCGTTTCATTGGAGTTTACCCTGTCCACCACATGCGTTGAGAAAACACTTAAAACAGCAAGATTAATGAAAGATGTGAAAAAGTGAATGGAGGGTAGTAGAAGTAGGACCTACCAGCAGAACCTGCCAACTGGCCACTCCCCAATTGAATGAAAATTAAGCAAATCAACCAAATGAGTGTCCATTGTACTACATTTGTAGAATCTTCTCAATTTTATTTTACTGGAAAATAATTAATGACCTGACAATTATCTGATTCCTTGCAGCATTTTAAATCAGTCTTCTTGTCTGCCTCACAATCGAAAGGTCATGGGTTCAAGCCCCGCCAACGGTTGAAAAATGTTCTTGAGTTGATCCAGGTAGGTGGATCGACACCTCGTCCCATCAGAATCGGATGGTAAAAATGAGGTCCCATGTAAAAACTCTTTGCATGTTAAAGATACTTTGGCTATTTACAGGGCAGTCCGAGCAAAATTAAAAACCCTACTAAAAACCCTGAGATCACCATAGTTGTGGGTGTGGGTAAAAATCAAACAATAAAATTTAAAAAGTCATATGATATTTTTAAATAATGTACTTGTGTTGGTGGCTTAGTGGCTAACTTGTCAGACTTGGGTAGTTGGCTTTTTGAGGCTCCTTAGAAAAGACTCTTAACACGCATTTTCCCCACTCGACAAATGGGTACCAACAACAGCTTGGGAGTAAAATCCTGCGACAGACTATAGCGTCCTGTTCAGGAGATGATTATTATCACCTGTTCCACTTCATGATATAGAAAGTGGGATACACTCCAGCTCTATGGACTGTAGTGTAACTGTAAGGGCCTTGAAGGAACTTTTTTTTTCTTGACTAAAAATCAATTTTTGTGTAAATAATAAAATCATGATAAAATCAATTTCACAAGAACTTTACACGCCGTTCACCTCCAGATTAAGTATTATTAGTCCTTTTTTTTTTATCTCAGTATCAAGAAATAAAATTAAAAACACATTCAAATATAAAAAAAAACAGTAAGGCAGGAGTTTGTTTCATCCAAAATAATGTATTTACTTGGAACAATTCTTTTACAACATTTCATATAATATTTTATTCATCAAATCAAAGAGTTGAAATTCGCGAAAGCAAATTTTTTGTTTAAACCACATTTTGCAGTTTGTAACACCTGTAATAAGGTAACACTAATAATAAACAATTTAAACGAAGTAATCACATAGAATACTCATATAAAAACATGGTTCTTGTACACTGAAACCTTGTTATACCACCATTCTCGCTTACCTCCAGTCTTTCACCGGTGTACGAATCTCACACTACAAGTACAACAACAATGAAAAAACTAGTCATACCACCATTCTCGCTTACCTCCAGTCTTTCACCGGTGTACGAATCTCACACTACAAGTACAACAACAATGAAAAACTTGTCATACCACCATTCTCGCTTACCACTCAATCTTTCACCGGTGTTCGATCTCACACTACAACTACAAGTACAACAACAATGAAAAAACTTGTTATACCGCCAATGATTTGGCATTAACATTCCTTAATAACTACTGTTAAATTATACAACTTGTTATACCGCCAATGATTTGGCATTAACGTTCCTTAATAACTACTGTTAAATTATACAACTTGTTATACCGCCAATGATTTGGCATTAACGTTTAATAACTACTGTAAAATTATACAACCATACCACCACCGTTCATCACCGCCCCCTTCCCCAAAGTGATGCACAATGGTAGAAATTGACTCTAGCTTGGCTTGGTCACAGATCATACAGTCAAACACACACTACACACACACACAAGCATTATTGCCGCCACGTGTGTCTTAGTAGTCTTACAGAAATGACACTAGTGACACAGGGCTTCTTCTTTGTGAGAATGAGAGAACTGAAGGTTTTTTTATTTGATTTCATTTACCCACATCCACAACTAAGGTGATCTTGGGGTTTTCGGTAGAATTTTTAGTTTTACTGCCCTGTAAACAGTGAAGGGATCTTTAACGTGCACAGAGTGTTGTGATCTGTACTTGGGACCTCCTTTTATCGTCTGTCTCTGATGGGACCAGGTGTCGATCCACCTACCTGGACCGGGGGAGGGAGATTTTGCTCGAAAGAACACAAGAAAATTTTTCAACCATTGGCGGGGCTCGAATTCAAACACACTACCTCTTGATTGAGAGGCCAACACCTTGCCTCTGGACTAACAAGTCCCCAGAACTGAAGGCTTGGAGCCGTTTGTCATCCACTACTACTTTGGCCTAATGAAGAGTAGCATTAGCATAGGCCTAGATCACATCATCCTGAGACAATAGCTTGGTGGGGAAGGCATGGCTATGATTGGATCCAATTGAGTAGCGAGTATAAGGCTTCCCAGTTAGAGCAGTGTCGCAACCTAGCGTAATCCATTAAGGGTGTTTCTATGGATATTATTTTTCTAGACTGCACAATTTTTTATTTGATTTACCCACACCCCCACCTAAGGCGATCTCAGGGTTTTTGGTAGGATTTTTTATTTTGCCCGGACTGCCCTGTAAACAGTCGAGGATCTTTAACGTGCAGTGTTGTGATCTGCACACAGGACCTCCTTTTTTAGCGTCTGTCTCTGATGGGACTAGGTGTCGATCCACCAACCTGGACCAGGGGGTAGATTTTGCTCAGAAAAAAATCAAGAAAATTTGTCAACCTTCGACGGGGCTCTAACCCACTACCTTTTGGTTGAGAGGCCGACTCTTTGCCTCTGGACTATCGAGTCCCCCTCTAGGCGGCATAAAGAGACTGGGCTAAAATAGCCTTGTCACATGCAGTAGGCCTACACTGTCTTGTCAGTGATCCTTTTTATCTACTTGATCAGATCTCGTCAAATACTGTTTACTTTACTCATTGTACTGAAAAAAGGGCGTTTTCGTTTGAACGCCATTTCCTTTATAAACACTAAGTTACGACTGGCACAACAGCTGGCGGTATAACAACAAGGTTTGAGTTTGACTGCAGTTTATTCAAAGTTCCTTCTTATAGGAAAAGACACAGCCACTAACTCACCCACCAGCAGACAAACATACATACAACACACATATTTTGGGAGTCCTATATTATATCAAATAGTTGACTCAGAATTATATCACTGTCTTCATTCACTACACATACAATTGTTTTGAGAAAAAAATGGCTCTATTTACTCTATAAACCCGAAAGAGAATCCGAAGTCTAGAAAAGATGCCAGTGAAATTTGGAACAAATGTAGACCGAATAAGGTTACATTTTGGTTTTTGTGAGACAGGTTTGTTTATTTGTTTCTTTTAAGTAACCCTGTCAACCGTCTCAGTGATGCAAAGGTTCGTAGCTGATTAATATTTCTGAGAACTGTCCAGGTAGAACATTTAAAGTACTTTTTTTAAAAAAACTAGGGTTTCCGTAAATATGTGTAAAAATTATAAAAAGTATAGTCAATGTTAAAAATTGATCAATATAGAGTACACTAGATCTGTCGATGCAATCTAATTTTTTCAAAAATGCGAAAATAGCTTCTGGATCAATACAGTAGTCATTAGATAAAAGCACATTCTACATAAACACATGTCTACATCTGCTGACCACATTTTTTACTACAGTAGTGACCGCCTAAATGGCCGGTGCTTGGGAAGCAGAAAAAACAGGTATTTAGGCGAAAGTAGATCAGGGACAACCATTTAGGGGTATACCTATTTCTGTGAAGTTGGGTTTCCCTAGTGACTTATCAATTTCGTCCAGGATTTAAAGCAAATTAAAGCTTCTTTTTGTAAATCATTTCCTGGTCTAGTCATTTTTATTTTCAAGATATAGATCTGTGTCTAGCTGTGTAGAATTCAAGTTGTTGCTATGGCGGCTAAAAGAAAAAGGACCTGATTCAGTGTTCCCTCATTAACTGGCATAACCCACACTACAATCACGTGATTTGGATGAGAAAAACTGGATAAAGAAAAGCATCTTCAACGGGATCAATGTGTGAATAAATTAACACAAATCTTTCAACTCCTTCAATTCACTCATGTTAAAATTAAGACAGCAGACAGACAAGGATAAAGAATCATAACCAGATCGATTGTTTTGGAAAAGTCATCAGCTGTACGAAAAATTAATGCGAGAAAAGGGACACATGTGAAGGCGCGGATGGGTTGACCGACTCTCGCCATGAAGACCCGAAGTCACATTGGATGCGGCTAATGCCAGACAAGGGGGCAATAAAACTGTTCACTTTGTCTCTCGATCGCAATGAGCGTCCAGTCTAAAGATGCCAGGTGATTGCATGCCAACTATGACATCAAGAAAGAGATGTGGGTGGAGTCCAAAAGACTGATCTAATGGGATAAAGGATGTGTTGTACAGTGGGTGGAGTTATGAAGGGAAGATTGGTTTAGTACATTAGAGCTTACCATGGATAGGTAATGAAGGGTGGTTGCAATGCATGGCACATTGTTGATGGGCAATAATATTCCCTAAAATTATATTAGCGATCGGATTACATGTATGATAAAGAAAAACAGAATACTTAATCAATTACGGACGTATTTTACAATACTTTGGAAAAAAGATACCTGCAGTTGCCGTTGAGACCGGGCACTTAGGCGAAAATCTTGGTATTGAAACGGACATTTAGAGGAGTAATGTACATAGAAAAAAACGGTTTCACTGAGATTGCGGGCATTTAGGCGAAACGGACATTTAGGCGGTCACTACTGTTGTATATATTAAAAGTGTTCCCATAAACACACTGTATACATAAAGGCATGCTTTTTCCTGCACCAAAAGGGCATGCGTTTATCCAACGACTACTGTATTCAAAGAGTTTGTAAATGCTTCCTTCGAATAATAATTGATGAGTGAATCAGACGATGAATTGACGACTGAATCAGACGGTAGCTTCAACTCCAAAATTGTCAAACGTGTAGTTAGGACAATGCAATTCTTCTGAGCCATCTATTGACGTATATGACAGTATGACACTATGTTGTTGGGGGTTTTATCGGCCAAGCGTGTAGTTAGGACAATGCAATTCTGAGCCAACCATTGACGTATATGACACTATCATCACACTATGTTATTGGGGCTTTTTTCTTTTCGATCAAACGTGTAGTTAGGACAATGCAATTCTGAGCCAACTATTGACGTATATGACACTATGTTGTTGGGGCTTTCTTTCTTTCGGTAAAGGAAAATGACAGCGTAGACAACCATGAATACAAACTAAATCCAAAATATTAGTGCACACAACACGGAAATCAATCTTTCTTTTTTTCCTCAACATTCCTCTATCCCCACAAGGGCATTGATTAGATTCTGCTTTTAAAAAAGAATCTAAAAACTCAATTCCAACATTCTGAAGGTCAAAGTTCATTCATTCACCAGATTGTTCTTTTTTTTTTTACATATATATTTGAAAACAAATTGAAAGTAAACAAACAAGTGGACTTGAAAGAAGAAATTCGACAAAATAGAAAATAACATTTTATGTTACACAAAAAAAGAAATAAGCATTAAAAAGTAATTAAGAACATAAGGCAACAGAGTTTGAGATCATATGGAAATTGTTGACCTAAGACAGAACAAAGAAAGATTTTAAAAAATTAATAAACACAATTTTTTTTAATATATCTTTTTTATTATTAAAAATAGACTTAACAAAAATGTTTAAAAAAAGAGGCAAAGTTTTGTCTATGAATTTGTTTGTTTGTTTTATTGCAATATACCCTGTCTACCATATGCAGTTATCTCAGAATGATATAAGAGGAAACACAGAAAGAAGAAAGAAAGACAGCAGATATGTGAAAGAGTGAAAGGAAAGAAGTAGGATGGACTTACCAGTAGCATTTTCAAAAGCAACGTTGGGAGAGACGAGAAGACAAAAAGAGTTTTTGTGTGTGAATAAGGCATGGCGTAGGCCTAGTTGGCACATGATTGTATACATTAGATAAACATGTTCTAGTAGTACTGTGAGTGATGCAAGAGAGTCCATCAAGTCATCGATGAAAATCTTAAACTTGATCAATTATTCCATGCTAAAAGCTTGTACCGTTTGACATGGGGACATAATGAGCAAATAAGAACATGAGAAAAAAACCAATTGCATTTCCTCAGCATATCAAGAGTTACATCTTTTACCCGCCAAAACTAAAATTTCCTTTTAAAATCTTATGTAACATCTACAGTAACCACACAAAAAAAGAAGATACATAAAGAATGACAAATGAAAAGAAAAGAAAAAACAACACAACACAACAAGTTTAGACCGCATGTATCTAATCAATCTATCGCTATTGTCCCAATGGCAGCTCTATTATATAAAAAGTATGTCTCCAGATATCACCTTGTTAATGGCTTGTTGCCTCAACATTTTTCTCCACATTAATTAAAGTTCAATAAGCATTTTATACATGCATGCACCAGATGAATCACATGATATATGTATATATATATATATATATATATATATATATATATATATATATATATATATATATATATATATATATATATATATATATATATATATATATATATATATATATATATACACACAAGGAATAAAGCCATATTTTACACATATATACATCAAACATATGCACAGAATGCATAAGAAGAATGTTAACAACAAAGCCCATATATATACATACATACAAAAGAAGGTCATGAATAATCTGGTCTCCCACATGTGAAGAGCCAAGGTGACGTTAGCCAGTAAGTAAAGTAAAACTGGTTCCTTCAATGTCATAACAGCTCATGGAGCTGAAACTTATCCTGATTTCTATAGCGTGAAGCGGAAAAGGTGATGATAACACATTGCCCATTGGACTAGACGCTGGTCTGTCATCAGTTTTACGCACTAGCAGATGCTCTGACCCCCATTTGCACTTGGGTCAATTGAGGGAAATGCATGTTAAGTGTCTTTCCCAAGGAGCACATCAAGCCCGTCATTGCCAGGATTTGAAACCAGGACCTCCCAATATTGAGTGAGACAGCCCAATCAGTGAGCTACCAATGCAATACAATAGGTATATAAGCCGGTAGCCTGTATTTATTAGAAAATGAAAATCAATGATGAAAAGGTTGAATTTAGTAGGATCAGTCTGATATGATATGGGTGATACATTTGTACATGTACACTGATTCAATGGCTTACAGTATCAACAAAGCTACATGAAATCAAGAGTTGTTGTTTTAAGGGGGTCAGCCACAGGTCAATGCAATATTCAGTGTGGTATGTTTATAGCACATGGACAAGATCTCAATGGTAATTTTGTCGTCAAGTTATCACTTGACTGATGTAATGATGAGGATGCAAACCATGATCAAACTTTTGGCTTCTCAAAATTATTGTCGTTGAGGGACCAATGAAAGTTGACGGCAAGGTGTTTGTTTCTCATCGCTCCAGCGGCAAGCAGAGTATTTTTGGGTACTTCCCTATCAGCCCCATATGCCGAGTTACTGAATTTTCGGTATTTGGGTTAGCACGTGGGAACGAACTAAAAATAACCAACCAATCAGTCAAATCTATCATTTAGTGCGTGATTAGGCCTTTGCAAATGTCTGCTCCCATGTGAAAGCTTTGAGCGGTTGTTTTGATTAGAAATTTGAATAAAAATTGACCACGAAACGTGCGATTGATGAACCGAGTACCTCAACAGGAAAAAAGGCTCGATCAGTGCTCTTCACAGTTCAACAGGTGATGGATACTTTGGCCGAGTCTGACTCAGATGAGGCAGAATTTCTGCAGGAATATGCTGTGTCTAGTTCTAGCGAAAATGACACAGACAATGAAGAATTGGGTTATGAAAATCTTGCACCTGATGATCGATCTAGACTGAGTGTTAGTTGGGCCTAGTGTTGGAGGAAGGGGGCGTGTCTCTCAAACAGCTAGTGGGGAAGATGTTGGTGGTGATGAGGGTTGGACTAGAGACTTTGTAGCACCAACTATTCTAGATCTAAACTTCGATGAAGATGGGAAAGGGCCAGTGAACCTTCCTGATTCTATCACAAAAAACAGTTTGTGTTTAGAATTGCTCTCCTTGTTTGTGGAAACCGATTTTTGGCAGAATTTGACAGAAAAGACGAATCTCCGTGCTCATCAAGTGCGCGCTAAAGAGCCAAATTCTTATCATGTAAAGAATTTCAAGGCTGCCTCAGTTAAAAAAATGAAAGCCTTTATTGGACTGAGAATATATATGGAGTATTTGTGTGTGAAGCCGAACTATCGGGATTACTGGGCAAATGAAGGAACTGATTTTGTTGGATTTACTCCCGGTTTCCATAACGTCATGACACGGGGATAGATTCTTGGCCCTCTGGACTTTTCTACATGTGATTGACGAGGAGGATACAAATTGACAAAACTGACAAAATCTACAAGGTTAGACCAGTTCTTGATTATCTGTTCCCCAAATTTCATCATCATTACCAGCCAAGGCAACACCTGAGCCTAGATGAGGGGATGATACCAACGAAGAATCGGCTTGGAATCAAGCAATACATAAAGGATAAGCCTACAAAATGGAGTATCAAATCTTTTTTTCTGTGCGAGGGTGAGACAGGCTGCGTTCTCAATGAGAATACAAGACCTTGATGTCGTGGGAAATACTGTCGTTCGTCTCTTGACATCATGTGAGATGGAGGACAGATCGCATATCCGTCGTGGACCGGTATTACAATTCGTTAACTCTGGCGAAATATTTACTGAATGAACTGAACACTGGTGTTGTTGGAACTCTTCTACAGAATAGAAGACTCTTCCCAAAGTCCTTGAAGAAAATAAAAAAACTTACACGGGGTGAAAGTCGTTATCTGTGTCAGGACATCATCACGTGTATGATCTGGCAGGATAGGAAGCCCATCAGTTTCATTTCAAACTATCATGATCCGGCGCAAAACAATGTGGCAAACAGAAGAAACAAAGATGGTACTCTAGTTGAGATAACCATGCCACAGCTTGTCAAGGACTACAACAAGTACATGGGAGGCTGTGATAAAAATGACTAGATGACCCGTCTTCATCGCTCTCGTCGTCATTATCGCTGGCCCTGACGTCTATTTACAAAAATGTTCATGTGGGCCTGCTACAACACGCACGCCTTATACGTTTCAGTACAACAGAAAGCATCGAAAAACCCTTGTTTTTTACAAGGTTCATTCAGAGACTTTGCCTGGAGCTCATTGGGGATTATAGAACGATATCAGTTCGTAGAGGACAAAACCAACCCTGTCCGCAACGTTTGACTCCAGGCAACCATTTCCCTGATATTCCTTCTGGTGCCTCATCCAACCACAACTGTGCTGTGTGCATGGAAAAGCACCTCAGATACAACAGACAGAATCCTGGAGTAACCTACAAGGACAATCCCCACAAGAAAGTAAAAACCAATGTCTGCTGTACGCAGTGCAAAAATTACCTCTGCGTCAAACAAGGCTCTACCTACTGGGCGGACTGGCACTCAAAGGTGGAATACTGGCGTTAGATGAAGGCTAGGCCTATTTTCTCTAATCTCCCAAAGTTTCATCTAATTCTAACCACTGGTTTCCTTGAAACAAATATTTTTCTACCCCATGTACGTTTTTTCTCTTTTTAGCTCAGGAGGCCAGGTATAGGGGATTTTTAGGGTCCGGGATTGAGGTCTGGTAGGGTTAAACAACAGATTAGACAGTGCACAACGTTTGTCTTGTCTGTAAGAAACAGTTCTCTGGTACAGGGTCTGTTTCCTGTTTTGAAGATACAGGCTCCATCTTCCCTGTTTAAGGTTAACAGTTTGAAAGTGTTCTAGCAAGCTTATATACCTGAAAGATATAAACTAGTCTGAACAGTTCGCTGAGGATGATCCACATGGCTTGGTCATTGCCGTTGCTGTAGATTTTAGTGTTGGCTGATGGCCCTCAGCCTTTCATGAGTATCTTAGCATTTAATCTTTTGAGCAGAAAGACACACAGAAGTAGTCATTCCTCTATAACGAGGGGAAGTTTTGACTACGACCGTGCTTTCGGCTTTAAGTGGAAACAGTGTTTTCCCTTCACGCTGCTGAGTCCATCTGTTTCCGTCTCCTTTGTTTGGAACTTCCTTCTTCATCTGAGGAACTGCTGAGGAACATCTTTGCTTTGTTCAAAAACATATTCACTGAAGAGAAAAAAGAAGAATAGAAAATGAAAACCCTGTTAAATGTTATTGTCGTTAACGTACAAAACAAAACGAACTGGGTTTTATTTTTTAACAAAAACGTTGTCCAAGGCAAGAGAAATTAAGAACAAAAAAGTATTCCATACAGTACAGGTAAGAATGCAGTCAAAATATCAAAATTTCAGCGCTTTATAGTTACAAAAACATACAAAATAGCCCTTTATGCTTGCTTTGCATTCTTAAAATAACATCTTCAGCTATGAGAGAACTTCAGAATGGTGAAGCCAGCCTCTACACTGAGTAGTCTGTCCCTTGAAAATGTTGTAACTTAAAGTGAATCTTTAGTCCCTATCCCCACTAAGTGCAGGCTCACTGACCGTTCACCATTCATCCCCAAGCAGGCCATTTCATTCAAAGTTCTCAACCCATGGTGAGCATACAGTACAGCAGCCTGTTAGGTGCTTCATACTAATACTTGACAAGATCATTCACTATCTATAGCTGAGCACTCATTCACATGAGTAAAACAGAGTGAAGTACCTTTCTAAGCGTATAATGTGAAAATTGACCTGGGCCAGTCATGATTTTTGACCATGTGTCGTCGTGACTACATGAGTTACAACACTGGGGTTCACTACAACGCCCTTAACTGCAAATATAATTTCCTTCCCTCACACCCCCCAACCAACCCCACCCAAAAAGATAAACAAAAGGTGGAAAAGAGGACAACTCATTGGCCTGAAAGCTGGGGGGAAGAGAGAGGATTTTTCTGTTTTTAAGACAAACACAGCTTTGAAAGGCAAATAGTAATGAAACAAAGATACCATGGTATTATCAGGGACTGACAATGTTCACCATATGTAAAAAAATATCACATACACACTAATCCATATCGGTAGACAATAAAAATTGACGACCAAAAATGTAGAAAAAGAAAAGCACCCTTTCACTACATTGTATAAATTGTAATGTAAGTAAAGTAAAGTTCCTTCAAGTTCAAGGCCACTACAGCCCATAGAGCGAGGAACTATCCCGATTTCAGTAGCGTGAAGCGAAACAGGCGATAATAGTCACCCCCTAGACAGGATGCCAGTCTGAAGCAAGCTTACTCCCAAGCCAATGCTTCTACCCATTTACCTGGGTAGAATATTAAGATCATCAAATTCCTCTTAATCAACATGCCAACTAAAGATCATCTTTTCGCCCTACCTTCTTTATGGAATAATATCTCTTTCAAAACTAGAAGCAGCCCCCTCATTTCAATTTTTTTTTAAAGAATCTTAAGACCAAACTTTTTATGAGAGCTTTTGTTCCTCTTAGTTTAAAGACTGTTTTATTAAACTTTTAGTGTTTTTAAACCTGTAACTAACATAAAAATTTATTTTTATTTTTTGTTACTGTGCATTTTATATAATCTGTAATTGTCCAATGATATTTTACTGTAAAGCGCCATCGAATTATTATTATTATTAGAGTTTGAAAAATGTGTGTTAAGTGTTTTTCCCAAGGAACACATTGCCAGACCTTTGCTTTACCGGGATTCAACCCCGAACTAAGTCTGGCAGCCTAGCCACTTTGCCAGACACCATATATCATACACTAAGGGATAAAAAATAAATCAAAGTCCACATAGAAAACACTTTTGTTCAACAACAAGAACGGTATATTGGCATATTTTATAGACTTAATTACAGGAGTTAAGGGTTGGAGTTTTTTCTTTCAACGAATTTAAAGTGTGAAATTTTACCTTTGGGAATCTTTGGTAGATCTAGAAACATTCGTTTGTTTGCTGCAATGAAAAAGAAGGGAAAAAAGAGAAAGAGTGAATTCATTGAACTTGAGACATACACATTATGTGGTAGCCAAACTTGAGGTAATTTCTGACATATTCTTGTCAAAGTAAAGTTGTCAAGCTGAGAGGCAAAAGAAAAGGAACAGGGGAGAGGACTCTGAAGTCCAGAGGCAAGGTGTCGGCCTTTCAATCAAAAGGTTGTGGGTTCAAGCCCCAAGGTTGAAAAATAGTATCAAGCTTTTCCATTAAAAACTACCTCCTGGTCCAGGTAGGTGGATTGACAGATACCAAGTCCCATCGGAGACAGACATAAAAAGGAGGTTAAGCATGCAGATCACAACACACTGTGCTCGTTAATGATTCCATGGCTGTTTACAGGGCCTTTCGGGCAAAATTAAAAATGCTGAGAACACATTCGTTTTAGATTTGGTTAAATCAAATCAAATGTACTGAGGATAAGGTTTAGGATTCCTTATGCAAGATAACACAAGATGTGTGAGTTGACAAAGCTCTGAATATTCTGCAATTCCAATTCCCTACAAAAAGTTTCATGACCAAATATTCAACTCACCTGAAGATTTGAGAATTAAGCGTTTGTAGACCTGCCTCATGCGTTCCAAATTAATTCGACTGCATCAGCATGGACCACCATGGGCAGTGGATAATCTTTTCCCACAACACACTTGGCTGCTTTCTGCACAGACTCTGAGCAAGCCACGGCTCATAGATGTACTGCGTTGGCATGCCTTTGAGAACAGGCAGGTAGTGCCTGAGAGAGAAACACAATAAAATATGTCGACAGTTAAAAAGAGTAAAGTAAATCAATGAAAATTAGGGCATTATAAAAAAAAAAAAAATCAATACTCAAAATAAAAGACCAAAAGGCAGACCAAAAAGCGTGGAAAGAAAACATTTGTCCAAAAATTCTAAAAATAAATTTTGTTTCTTTTAAATTGTCTTTTGCTCATTCATTTGTTTCTTACTGTCGCCTCTCACCTGACAAAATCCCCGGATGATCTGCCCGCTTGCCAAAGCCAACGGGACAATAGCAATGAAAGAACTGCTGGAAAAAGCTGAGCAAGACAACCACATCCACATGCCCGCGTTGACACTCCAGTCAGCATCCAACAGCATTTCATCAAAGACCTGAGACGTGTCAGAATTAAAGAGAAATAAATGCATTAGAAGAAAAGGATGAAATTTGTTACTTTATATATATATGCCTATCTTTCAACTTGCAATAAATGTTAAGTAAAATCTTTATTGACATCTCATACTTTTTTTTTGCCTTTCTTTTTTCAACTGTACTGACACATACATTTCTTTTTTTAAAGAGATGGTTATTTTCAACAAATCCTCCTCTTAATGATCATAATAAATTCATTATCAAAGTTTTTTTATGTCACCTGCTCTAGACAGTTTTAAATGGACATTTAAGAAAAATCCTAATACAATGCAACTCCTCAAACCTCATTAAAACGTTTCTAAAAATCATCAGCATCAGCATCACTCGGACAGTCTATGCAATCAACGAAAATGTGAAAGTGAAAATAAACACAGCTTTGTTCAACTTAATAACCACTGCGAGACAATTTTACAAACTTTTTTTGTGCTTTTTTTTTACGAGAACAACAAACAGAAAGGGACAGGGAGAAAGAAAAATGTCCTCACCTTCATTCCTTCTTCCCACGAAATCCATAAGTCGCCACGAGGTCAGAAAGCAGGCAACAGCATGTCTCGCCAGATGGTGAATCCACCCTTCTTTTCTCAACTGCACCATTATCGCATCTATCCAGGGTACCCGGTCATTCCCTGGTGACAATAGAAAAAAGTATTTAAATGAGAAAAATCTAAGGAAAAGTCACCACATTCAGAATTCAACCAGATAGAGGATAGAAAGGTAGAGGCGTTGTAGCTGAACCATAGAGAGAGAGAGGGAGGGAGGGAGGGAGAGAGAGAGAGAGAGAGACAGAGAGAGAGGTGGAAAAAGACTGCACAGTAAAGGAAATCACTGGAGAGTTCTCGTTGATGGGTTATGATACCCCACAAAGTTTTTCTCATGTAGTATGAACTTATGGTATGTCTATTAACTTGACAAAATATTATCTATACATGACATTGTTCAGCGATAGAGCATCAGGTAATGTTGGATATGTGCTATACAAACTTTATCATCATTTTTAATTATTATTATTACTATTATTATCATTACTATTATTGTCATTATTATTTGTACAATTCTTACAATTATCAGTACTATTATTATTGTTAATATTATCATTATTCCAATATTATTATAATCATTACTATCATTAATATTATATATACCTCGCCCACTTGGCAAGTGCTTCCGGGTTATGTTGCCACGGAATTTGAACACATATTGAGTTGCCGATCATACTGTCGAATTTCGGATTGTTTGTTGCCACAGTGTAAAAGAACTCACGCCACAAGAGCTGGCCATGCAGCGCGAGAGGAGGATCAACACCTTTTTTAACCTGAAATTTTAAAAACAACAATTCCAAATGAATTTCATCTCAAGGCTGCTGCAAAATTTGAAACCTACGATACCTAACCAAATAATTATGTATTCATAATCATAGCACTAGCCATCTGAGAACAGGCTGCCATACAGCAGGCCATTTTTAAATATATTAGCCCCTTAACAACATGTCCGGACTGGCTACCAACATGATTTTTAACAGAAACCTAACTCGTCAACACTGTCAAGACAGACGTCTGTTTTCAGTTTTCCAAACATAAAGGCATTTCAATTTAACTAGATCAAGCCATGCCTCTCACCTGTAATAAATATGTGCAGATGGAAAACTCGGTGCCAATTTCAGCCACCTGGGCCAAGCAAAGAGTGATCAACATCTAGCATAGGCTTTTAATAGTGGTTCTCACTCTACCTGCCAGACAGTGCGGTGTAACAATGCACAATGTTTTGTGTAGGCAAAATGTACAATGGTCTAAATTCATCACTGATCATTGCTTTACATATGTTATGAAAACAGGTGAAGTTAAATGTTGTTAATCGAATCAAAGATGCAAGTCCAACTAATGTAATATTGGTGTATGAGGAAACTTTCATTAAGATGCTGCAAGCGTGTCTGGTAGAAATGGATGGCCATTGGCTACATTAAGTTTAGGCCACTTACCACCACAGGATTTTTTCATCTCCCAAGTGGCTAATCTTAGACCGCCACTACTGTATAACATAGTTTAATGTAAAATATTGTGGAAACTTGGGGATTCCACAACTATTTATGAAGGTGATAACATTATCTCAGGATAAATGTCCAATAATAAAACAGGAAAGATCGGATTCATACGACGAAACTGACAGTCATTGCATTTTTTTAAATAGCTCGAATAAAACAAAAATATTCATGATTGCTTTGTTTTATATTATAGTGTGTCCTCAAATCTTTTTCCTTTTATAATTGATTATTGCAAAGTATCAATGTAGTGGCAAAACATATAAATATTGAGTTCTAGAGTCTAGTCAGTGAGCAACATGCATAGTTTCCTACCAACCTTTTTATAAAGTTCTGTAAGTTTCCAGTAGAATGTTTTTGGGGACAGGCAGCCAAATCTCAAGTATGGACTCAAACCGTGCCACTGGATACAGGGACTGCGGATTCATCTTAGGACGTTCAAAGCTGGCAACCCAGGCCTTCAATGTCCACATCAAAAATAAAAATAACCATGAAAAAAACATTAAATTCGTGAATGATAAATAATAAGCAATAGCTTAAAAACCAACATTCAACAGTGAAAAAGCAACACATATATATGTGTATATATATATATATATATATATATATATATATATATATATATATATATATATATATATATATATATATATATATACTGTTAATTGGACCATTAATAACCCATTAAGACAATAAAAATGTTTTTAAGTCCATGGCACAAGGTGACATCAATGGCATAGTGGTTAGGCTGCATGACTTAGTATCATGAGGTCATGGGTTTAAATCCTAGCAATGCTAGGATGGACGTTGCATTCCTTGAAAAAGACACTGAAACATACTGTCTATTGAGGTATCACCACAACTCTATTCACTTATATTGGTGACTTATGATAGAAGTGTAAGGGCCAACTTTGAATTATTAAATTAACACCGGCTAAATTCCATAGCTTGGACAGTACTCTAAACAATGTTTTAGTGTGCTTTTGGCTTTTAAAATTGTATTTAATCAATCATTGATCATAATATGAACTTCATACAGATATGGGGGAAAAGCATGAAAACAAGAGACACTGACTTTTCTTTCTAAATGTCGTGTAAAGGCGGGAAAGGGCTTGATTCACCGCCCTTGAACTGTGCAGGGCCAAGAGTATCCGTGTCAAAACCTGGAGAGAAAAAAGGAAGAGAAAATTGGAGATCGAATTAACGTTTCAGGTTTTGTGATGTCAAGTCAATCATTACCAGTTGTCTGGTTGAAATAAAAATTCAGTGACTTTTTTTTTCCTTAGTGGAACACCTATCAATTACTTGTGAGCTTTTGATTTTTCTTTTTTTGCAGCTTCTATGAATATGCCCCAAAATAAATCATTTTGAAATCAGTTCCAAACTAGCATAAACCCAAATCATACTTTCATAATATATGTGGCGGAGAAAAAGAAAGAAAAAGAAGTCAAAATTCAATACCAAGTTCATCAAGAGATGGAACGCTAAAACGGTCATCATGGTCATCTGCAATAGGTGTGGTCACGGATTTGGCTAACTGAGACGTTAACGTTTTCGGGTAATGCATGGCTGATTTGGTGGTTCAAGGGTGGATAAAATGGACTGAAACCTTTATAGGTCAAAGGTGGGCTGTTTCCATTTGTGGCAATAACTCTGCATAAGAAGAAATCATTAAGAACATTAATTACCGGACAACACTTTTGTAGGGCAATGCATGGCCAGAAAATGACATGTACATATTTGGACTGTTATTCAAATACAAACAAACAAACAAAAAAGAAAGAGGAATGAAAAGCAAGTCACAAAGCACAACCAAGCTAAATCTCAAGCTGAAGGATTTCATACGAATTTGCCACAAATAAACCGTACTAACATTCTTATTGTTACAAACATTACATACAAGAAGAGTATTTAATCTAATATAAATTCACGCCTAAAAATTTTATTTCATTAACTTCAGTGAGGACGTTATTTTCATATTTTTTTCATTTTAAAACATCAGGATACAGGAGTGATTTCAGATATAGAGCCAGTCGATCACCTAATCTCGAACAATAATAATAAGGTCATTGTTGACGCTGGTTCCACCTTTTCCCAAGTAAAAATATAACACCCCCCATGCCAATAAAACCTTAATTCTAGTACTAAATCAGCATTACAGTTGCCTCCTTCCCACTCATTGTTTACATACTGGAAGTGGAAGACACATTCACTTGTCCTCTTTCCTCATCAGTGGTCACCTATCTTGCTAATCATATTTTCACATTCACTTTTCTTCGCACACACACATGCCCACCTCTACCCCTTCTGCTATCTGGTCAGATATACGTGCTTGACATACCTGTCAATTATCATCCAACCTCTATTCTTCCTTGCGTTTGCCTTTCACTTCATAAATTGCTCACTCCCTCCCTAACACACACACTCACATACATTCGTGATGACACGAAACATGAAAATGCTCTGTATTTCTTTACTTTTTACACACACGCGCATCTATATTTCTTTCTCTCTGACACACGTGTGATCGCACTTTGCTGCAGGGGAGTCATATTAATTCAAAGTTTTTAAACTACAGCACAAGTACTCTGACTTGATTTAGATCTATTAGATCTACTTTAGAGTACAGATACAGATTATCTAGACTCTAGACGTCCTAATACTAGGACGTCCTAGATCTAACAAGTCATTAAATATCAGCAATCCAGACAGACCACATTTCCTGTCTTGATCAGTTCGAAATTCAAGGCTCTGGTAATCGTGAGGCAGGTAGGCCTCAATAACACGTAATCATACAACGATTTTTCTCGAAGTCTAACAAGTACAGCACAAGTACTCTGAAGACTGGACAAAGAGAACAATATGTATTAGATATATATAGTGAAGAGTCAATGCACCATTACTCGTAATAACATGAATCCTGGATAGGCACAATATCCGGGGTATTGGCGGATCAAAACAAAAATCGCACAAAAATGGAATATAACTTGAACAATGCTCAAAGCTAATTGATGAATCCAGACAACGACATGCAGTTGTATTTGTGAAAAAAAATCAGGACGTGACAGACCAACGTAGCGAAAATCGGAATTTATTCTGTTTTCTTAAGGGTTTTATGCTGGAAGAGAGAATTTTCTCTTAACAAAAATCGTAGATGATTCCGATTAAATTGGGATTTTCAACGGGAAAAAGGCATTGGTTTTCATTTTCAATCAGATCCGTCTGATCACACAAATGTGAATCATTGAGAGCCAAGACAAATCTTACACTTTTGGATCGTCTGGCGTTGGACAATGTATGTGATGATCTTGAAATGAATCCTTGAATCTTAAATTCCATTTTGTGAAACCTGCCATCGCAGAGAGATGGCAGCATAACGGAAAATCTCTTTCCCATATGGCTCAGAGTCTTTTGGATCATACAAAACCCAATGACTTGAATCTAAATTCTGCCAGGATTCTTCCCATATGCCAGAGTCTTCTTCAAACAGAAGAAAATTGTTCAATATTAATAGAAATTTTAGAATCTTGACACTGTCATGGAGCAGGTCTTTAAATACAAATGTACTTAATAATGCGTATCATAAAATTTCATTTCCTTCTTTTAACAGTTAAAATTTGTTTTTTTCTTGACCTGACGTCTTTGGATCCATCAAAAGCAATTTGAGCATTGTATGCTTAATTTATGTGTAATGTTTACATAAAATCAATAATGCAAAATAAATTATGTCCAACCAAAGATTATCTTTAAATTCCTTTCAACTATTACTATAAACTTATTTCAGAACATTAAATTTGTGACATGAATGTTCTTGTTGATTATACCTGAAACAAGCGTGGGAAGTACATCAGCAGGCTGTCCACGAACAACAAATAACCTGCTGTTTAATTTACGCAAACTGCTGTCCAAGTCTTCAAGACTTTCAAGTAAGAATCTGTGGAATATTGAAAAAGAAATTCAATTCATGGTGGTGTAAAGAAAAGAAGAATCTACGATCATTAAAATCTTTCAGAAGGTCATTATACGATAGCGATTTTTATTTTCATTCAAACTAATGGACTGATGCTCTGCTTTCCCCCGCTCCTTTAAATTGTTAGACCAATCAGTGTTTGTCTATAGTAAGTGCCATTGTCTCAACAAAACTGGAACCAAGAATCTGATGAATGTTGCTACAGATTGCATTTCCTATAGACAGATCTAGACTAGATTTAGATCTCTACTGACTCTACACATGATGTATTTTGATATCAAATATCAATGTCTGTCATTAATACACCTCACCCAGACAGGTGGAAATAAAAATCAAAGGTTTTAAAAATTGTAAACTAAACTATAGAATCTAGATCTAGATTCTACCTATTAATCTAGATCTAGATTCTATCTATCTATTCTATTCTATAATCTAGATCTAAGTTTACAGAATGTATCTAGAATCTAGGCATGGAAACATGAATAATTATTACAATGATAAAATCATTCATCACGTTGAAGCATGACTGACCAAGACAGTAATAAATTGGACGGCACGTTGATAAACATGAGTCTCATTTGCATACACTTAAAGTTTGACCATGAAATCGACATGGTCACATTGCAACTTCAACTGAATATGGGTCAATTTTAATGGTTTTCACATCAATAGATCGTTTTGTCACAGAGTATGACAAATGCAGACACAATCGTTTGTGTGGTCATATGAATTGCTTGATTAAGGAATTATTAGTGTAATGCAAACCTCCATTTGTTGATCCCAACTTGTGACGCCCCAGCAAACCACGGATCAAGAATATAAACACAACGATATGCGTGAGCTCCTCAATGGCAGCAATTAGAGCTGATTGTCATGTAGCCGCAGTCCTTTCCGAAACCAGAACAATGAATGTTTTGATGATGGCATATTGTTGTCGTTAACGTCATCCTTCATGTTGATATTTAAGTGATTGACTCTCTTAGCACATTTCTAAACCACGGCGAACATCAAAATCTTGAAAATAATATGTCCTACTCTTAGTCTAGCTTCAATCATAACAACTCAACTCAAGCAGAAGTCGTTGATGTTACCCAACACACGACAGATATCAGCGAGGTTGGAAACGTGACACTAAAAATAGATATATACATGTTTTTGATTGGTTGAACAATGTCACATGGGATTCTGGAGGCACGTGTATTGTAGCATGGTTAGATCTAAAAATAAGTTCGACTTCTGCCTCACTGATGTATCTCGTTGCGAACGTGCGCGGAGACAGGAGCTGTTGGATTTCCTGCTAAGCATTACAATAAACAAAATCGATCTTTCCATCTTTAATGCAATATACATTTACTTATTTATTTAAACAAACACATTTATTCCTATGAAGCAGTTGAAAGCATCAATATTACAATAATATAAGAAATAATCAATAATATTTATGTATTATTCTGTGCAAACTTATCGACATACAACATAGGCTACCTTCTCTAGGTATTGAAACTCACTTGGAGTTAATGGTTGTCGTGTTTATGAGTAAATTTACACATGTTATGTGTAAACTTATTGTACTCAGTGTATTTTGTAATATGAGAATTGCAAATCAAAAGAAAAATTGCCTTCTTTGGACGATAAAGATTTACTTTTTTTTATTATTATTATTATTATTATTATTATTATTATTATTATTATTATTATTATTAAATGTTACGATGATAAATGGATAAATGTACCTGTATTACATTGTGTATATCCTAAAGACATTAAATCCAAACTGCGCCCCGGGGCTCATGAGTTTAGGGGGCCCAAGCCAATTCTTTTTATAATTACAAGGGCTAAAAAATAATAGTATGTAAGCCCTAAAAGATTAGCTATAGACAAATGAGGTCTACTTAGGGAATGAGGACCCAGGCTAAGTGCCTAGGAATAATTACCTCTGAGAGAAGCAGATATATAATTATAGGGAGAAAATGGTGAGAAGACTAGATCAGGTTTTTGTTTAACTCAATTGATTCCGTTCAAATGAGCCTGTATTTCTTATTTGTTTATTTATTTCCCCATATTTTCATTGTCACACATTATAACAAGCAGATTAAACAACTTTTAATGAAGGATGCTGAGTGGGACAGCACAAAATGTGTTGAGGAGAGAAAGAGAGAGAAAGCGGAGAGAGAGAGAGAGAGAGAGAGAGAGAGAGAGAGAGAGAGAGAGAGAGAGAGAGAGAGAGAGAGATGAGAGAGAGAGAGAGAGATGGGCATCTCGTCGAACATGCAAGTACGAGTCACCTGATCAAAGTAGGCCTACAATAGTAGTTTTTGGTATCAAACGTAGTTTCTAGATCTACTAAATTGCGGTAGATTGACTGCAGTTTAACTTTTTACATGTCCAGACTACATATTATTCAGAAGGCAAGTGGGTAAAACGAGGCACGATGATTCCTCTTGATGCGGTAACTTTTTCCCACCATCTCTGAATCCCGCCTGAGTAAAAAATAATTGATGAAATTGTTCTTACCATGTATGCATTTTGTTTTAATGAAATGTTGTAGACTGAGACTAAAACGTGTTCTGAGAGTTGAACGGCTTTTGAAATACCGGTACCGTATATATTTATATATTGAGCAACAAAAAGACGCGGGAGGAAATAACCCTATAAATGTATAATGCATTCCTTGCAGACTGTCGGACTTATTCATATGACAAAAGTGCAAATATGGCTGGCAAATGTAGTAAAGTAAAGGCAGGAGCTTATCTCGATTTTGGTAGCGTGAAGCGGAACAGGTGATAACAATCACCTCTTGGACATGACGCTAACCTGACGCAAAGTTTTACTCTCAAGCTAGTGCTTGTCCCGATTTGCACCTGGGTCGAGTGGGTAAAATGCGTGATAAGTGTCTTTCCCAAGGAATACAACGTTGGGCGTAGCTTTGCTAAGATTCGAACCTGTGACCTCATAGTCCCAAGTCCGGCAGCCTAGCGGCTCAGCCACCGACGCCATTAATATCAAAGGTGGGCATGCTAATATTTTAGCGCATAAAAAAATTCAGCTGTCATATTTTCGCCTTGTAGAGGTCACGCCTCGTTTCTAGGGGATGTATTCAATCGGAGAATGACGCAATCATTATGGAAAAGGATAAGATCAGGGAAAGATAGACAGAATATAATATTCAAGACATGTTCAACAGTGACAGAGACAAAAACTTTGCTGTAGAGGGTCTTGACGAAGGGCCAGATCTAATGAAGGAAGCATGAAAATTAACCGGACCGGATAAACTGAGCGAAGAACTAATGGAAGTGTTGGGAGAGTTTGAATACAATTTACAGCACCAGACATTTTCCTGATGACATGAACACTTTGCTATGCATCGATTTACCAAAGAAGCCAGTAACTACAGTTTGTGGGAAGCACGAACCATAAGCCTCATGAAGATAAAAGATAAAGATAAAGATGGATATAAATAAATGAGTGGGACATAACACTGTTTGTCAAATTCAGGAAAAGGTATTTAATTGTGAAATGACAATGAAGAATTAAGATCAGATTAGGTGCTGAAACAAGATAAAAAGAACAAATTAATAAAGAGACTAAAGATATTCCTCTACGCCCTCCCAAGTCTTTGAGCGAAGTGGAAGCGTAAAAGACTGAATGGATTGGTTTCCATTGGAATGTAACCTCGAAAGAGAAACAATAATTGAACTATAATAAAACATTATATATGTAAAGGAATTGAAATGAAATATGGTTAATACACTAATGGTTTAGTCAATTAAAGTTTAGTGTTCCTTGTTGATCGCCGTGGACCTGGAGGAGTGGGTAATGTCTCCATGGAAGTGTTCATGGGTTGTTCTTTAAGGCCAGGGGCATTGTGGTGTAATAACACGCGGAGGGCTCGAGGGACAGGTGGTGGTTTTTTGACTGATGGTGATATCTGTGGCATCAGCAAAGGTGTGGATGGTGTGGTCGATGTTTGACAATGCAGGAGTGGTGGCTCTTCTGGGGTGGCACATGGAGATGGTTGTAGATGGGGGGTGGATGGGGTGCTTTTAGGTGGTTCAGGCCCTGTGGCCTTAGAAGGTGAAGGGTGAAGATTTCGTTCGCATCTGGTCACCGGGAGGGGGAGTGTATGGGTCCAGGTGCCATCATCAGTGGTGTACGGGCAACGACTGGCTCATACTTTCTTAAGAATTTCCTGTTGCGTAAGGTGACGCAACCAGAACCGTCCACACGTATGACATATTGGTCAAATTGGCGCACCTCAATAACAAGGCCTGTTTTGTCCCATTTGGGCTAGGGTTTGGCCCCGTTTGATTTTGGATACGAACTGGGTCACCAACAACCAGTGGAGTTGAGGTGACGCGTGTGCTCTGACAACCGCTCGGCGGCTCGCATATGCCTGTTGCGCAGTGCTTCCTCTCGGGATACAAGGGTCTCTCGCCACGTGGTATGAGGTTGGTACTTTCCCGGGTGGATAGGGATGAAGTCCCGAATTGGGTGGCCAAAAACTGGGTCTCTCGCCACACATTGCAGGGGAGAGGTGGGTGTCGCGGTCGGGTGTATTTCGGTATTGTAATATAGCGCGCTGAAACCTGTCTGTGTCCAGGAACCCTGTGCGCCGGTGTTGTCTGTGATTAGACGTTTTATTGTTTTCACCCCGACCTCTGCACGGCAGTTGCTGTGAGGGAAGGCAACTGATGAAAGTCTGTGTGTGACGCCCCAGTTGCGGAGGAATGTAGTAGTGGCCAGGGAAGTAAACTCTGGTCCTCCATCAGACGTAAGTTCATCACTAATGCCATAGGTTACAAATATGCGTCGCAGAGCAGCTATGAGGCCAGCAGCACCATTGGACGCTTCCTCCACTATGGGCCAGCTACTATACCTGTCCACCACCACTAGGTAGTTGTGACCACGGTAGTGAAAATAATCAGCAACAATGCACTGGAAGGGGTATACTGGACTCGTTGGAGGGGTTGGTGGTGCATGTGGTTGAGAAGGCGCCATGCGGTTGCATGATGAGCAGTGGGCCCGTGTTTCAGTGATGGCCGGGGTCATGCCAGGCCAGAAGAAAGAGACTTCCGCACGTGAGAGCATTTGAGATATGCCCTGATGGGCTGAGTGTAGGGACCGAAGTACTTGATCGCGAAGCGATGGGGGAACGACGACGCGGTCATAGTAAAGGATCACCCCATCAAACGTGTTAAGGTTTTGCCTAAACTGATGGTATGGACGGATTTCGGGACCCAGGGCGGCTCTATCATCGGGAAAGCCGTCTTCGATGATTTTGCTCAGGGCAATCATGGTGGGGTCACTGGATGTGGCAAGTCTGATATCGTCCCACGTCACTGACTTGACCAGCTCAGTGGGTTTTGAGTCAGTCTGGGAGCAGATTTGCGTCGGGTCGTCCTGGTACTCGGTGCGGATGGCTTGGAGGAACGTGTGTGGCAGGTTAGGCCTGATGGGAGAGTCGGCAGACGGTAGTAAGGTGGCCACGTCATCAGGAAGTGTAAGGATGGTTGGGTCACTCACAGGGCTGCGGGACACAGCATCAGCCGCAGCGTGACGTATGCCAGGGATGTACAACTCGGAAGCGATACCGTAGGGCCTTTTCCTTCAGGTTGCGCAGGCGGGGATTAGGGAGGTCATCAAGACAGCGGTCACCAAATGTCTTTAATAAGGGCTTGTGGTCAACTGCCACAATGAGGTCAGAGCAACCCAGAGTGAAGTGGCGAGCTTTGTCAAGTGCATCGACAACGGCGAGTGCTTCACCCTCAATGGGGGCATAGCGGGATTCTGCTCCGCTGGTGAATCTACTCCCCACCAATGTGATTCTCCAGCCCGTTTTACAGCAGAATGGTTTGGACAAAGGGCAGGAGCAATGCTTTTGAAATAACCAAAAGCCGATACCGTTCTTGCTCCAATCTGTGGCAAGGCATGTGGGCTTGGTTTTGTCAAAGATCTCGACCCCGTGGTGGATCTCATTGATGATCAGAGCCTTAGACTCTTCAAAAAGGCTGTTTAACTTGTCTGTCCATTCGAAGCGAGTTCCAGCCTTTAGGGTTTCACGGAATGGCAACATTCGGTCAGCTGAGGCGAAGGCGTAAGAGACCTGGTTGATGAGGCCGAACCAACTCCTGACATCAGTGATACTTCGAGGGGTGGGGAAGTTTCGGATGGCCTCAAGGTAACGTGCACAGGGACGTACGGTGTTTGGGGTTATTTCGAAACCAGCAAATTCAACTGTGGTTCTGGCGAATTTGAATTTGGATGGGTTTAGTACGATGCCATTATTAGCACAGATATCAAGCCATTGAACAGTCTGAAAGAAAGCATCTTCGATGGTGTCAGACCACATGAGTGTGTCATCAATGCACTTTGTTTTCTGGGGGAAGTCGGCGACGATCTCGTCAAATCTGCGACTATATCCATCCCCTGAGGAAATGTATCCTTGTGGGGCAACGAGGTAACGGTATCGGCCCCATGGAGTGATGAATGTTGTCAAGTGGCGGTCTCGTTCATCAAGAGCAACGCTATGATATCCATTCCAAGCATCGAAGACGGTCTTGCGAGTGTGGGGTGGTACCTTTCGGGCTTGGTGGAAGGGAGACTGGGTATGGTGAGTTTCACGGGTGGCATGACGATTGAGCGGTTGGAGGTCAACTGTTCGTCGTGGCTTTCCCGACTTCTTGGGGCAGACCACCATCCTATGACACCAGGTGACCGGAGTGCCAATAGGAACTGGTTCAATAACACCAAGCCGCACGTCTTGGTCTAGGCCAGCTTTGACTTCCTCTTGCCAGTGCACTGGAATTGGTATGGGGGTATGGTGGGCGACAGGATGGGCATCAGGGTCTATCATGAGACGGATGGGAGGTCCAGACATCTTTGGAAGAGGTTGATGTTCGCATACGTTGAAAGAGCTGGATCGATAGTGGTCGAGCAGCCATTTTTGTAAATATTCCACGTTCTCCTCTGTGGCTGGGACAGGGAGGGTTGTAGGACGTGGTGGTGGTGGTTGGCGTCGTGGGCATTCGCAGGCCTGGTCAGTGATTAGTGCGTTAAAAGTTGTTTCGCTCTCGGTGTTATGGAGGGTACTCGCCTCACCGATCGTGGGGAAGCTGGGGGATATCATGCCCAGGGCAATACATGCCTGCTTGGATAGGAACATCCTGTCCGTGGCGGAGGTAAAATACACCATCTGATAGGTTTCAAGCATGGTGTCGGTGGGGGATGTCCCAGAGATGCGGAGTGGGAGAGCACCAACGATGTCAATGGCGCCACTGTTTGCAGCAGTCATCCTCATGGTGACTGGTAGGAGGTCGCGTCGTTTGAGTCCTATCTTGTGCAGGAGCTTCAAGCCAGCTAGGCAAGACTGACATCCAGTGTCAGCCATCGCAGAGTAAGGGATTGCGGAGGTGGGTTTAGAAACAGTTGGAGTGAGGCCAAGTGACTGGGCATCTGAGGGTACCGCCTGGACAGTGACATCGACAAATGGTTGAGGATCGGAGGCACGTTTCTCCCATGCCCTACAAAATTCGTTGTAGATATGATGATCAAGGGAGACAGAGTTCGTGTTTGATCTTGGATCGTCATCAGTCACCTCACATAGACTATTGAAAATGGCAGAGGAATCATCGAGGGCGTTCTGTGCAGTGTTTGGTAGATTCCGCGATGACTGACGGCAAACGCTCGCAAAGTGGTGGGGTATGCCGCATTTGGTGCACTTGCGGTCGTATGCTGGACATTTCTTTATACGCTCTTGTTTGCTTTGTCCATGACCTGGTCTGCCGCAGTAGTTGCATGGGGATGCGTGGTTTTGGCTGTCACTCGGTTTGGGTTGAAAACGGCTCTTTTCTTGACGTCTGTATGAACTTGTAGCTGCTACTATGGTCGATGGGCTGCTCGCGACAATGCGACTGGCTGAACGTTTCCCGCTCTCCTTTGCCTCGACATACCGGAGTGCGTCCTCCAGAGTCATTTCCTGTTGTGATTCGCCGAGGATATCTAGTCGAATTTCTTCATCTTCGATGCCTCGTATGAGGGCATCTCGAATCATCATGTCACTGTAATCTACCTTTGTTTCGCAAGTGGCGGCTGTGCATTTTATTTTGAAATTGCACACCCCAGCTTGTCCTCTCAGACGGGCAGCAAAGGCTCTGACAGGCTCGTCACGGTCCTGGCGTATTTGCTGGAGCTGGACACGGGCGACCATCACGTTTTCCTGGCGTACAGCAAGTGTCTTAATGTTAGCAAGTACAGTCTGTTCATCACTGCCAGCAAGGGCGCCGAATGTCCTTGTTAAATCTTTTCGAAGCGCTTCGTCACAGCACTCGAGGAGTTGAAAGACGGCGTCATAATCCTCGAGGTGTGTGGCTTGTTTATAGTCGGACCACCTCTGTTCGAAATAGGCCCATGTCTCACTTGTCCCAGCTGCGGAAACCGTGGGACGCCGGACCTTCTCTGCCCTGGCTGCTGTAGGTCTGGCAGGGGCAGAAGCTTGGTGGGTTGTGGCGCTGTGGATGTCGATGAGGCGGATCAATACTTCAGTTGGTGTGGATGTGGGCCATTCGGTCTGGCAGCCAGGGGCGGGGCATTGGATAGTGCTCATGATGGATCGAGTAAGATTTTAATTCTTCATAAATGAGTGGGACATAACACTGTTTGTCAAATTCAGGAAAAGGTATTTAATTGTGAAATGACAATGAAGAATTAAGATCAGATTAGGTGCTGAAACAAGATAAAAAGAACAAATTAATAAAGAGACTAAAGATATTCCTCTAATAAAGTCCGTATCCTCGCATAAATGCAACCCCACCGACTGCACATCATTTATCCTCCAGCAGACCATTTCATTCAAAGTCCTTCTCAACTCCCGGAGGAGCATACAGTACACAAGTCTGTTAGGCTTTTCGTACTAACACTTTTAGTACTCTGACGCCGAACTAACAACACTCGCATGAATAAGGAGTGTAGTTAGCTCGGTTGGTAGCACGCTTTCTTTTCATGGCGAGGCATGTATCACTAGGCCTATTGTGTATTGTATTTAGCATGTCACTTTTGTTCGAAATCAAACATAAGGAAATTAGAAGAAAAAGAATGAGCTCTTATATTTATATACAATGACTATAATAATACATATGAAAGTCTCTTGAGATGGCACAAATTCTAACCCTGGAAGTGAAACGAATGCGAGTTATGGCCATTGAAACTTTCAAAATTTTGCATAAGCTATCGCCATCATTTCTCCTAGATTTGATATCATTAAAAGATAGAAGGTATAATTTCAGATATAAAAATGTAATCAATATCCCTAAACATAGAACCACTGCTTTCGGAAAACAGTCATTTAGATATGTGCTGCAGTTACGTGGAACAAATTACCTGAACAGTTAAGATCTGAAACAAATTTTAATCAATTTAAAAATCTTATTTCGATGTGGAGGTAAAGATTGTCAGTGTGTCATTTGTTCTATATAATTGTGTATCGTATTTCTTTGTTAACTGTACATTTTTAGAACTTAGATTCTTAATCCCATCTTAGTTTGCATTTTGGTAATATTTTCTATTGTTCATAAGGGTTTATTAAGTCATTTCCCTTTGTGATATCTGCTCTATTTCTTATGGCAATGTATAATTATAATGTTACCGACAATAAAGAAATATCTGAATTTGAATTTGAATATTGGTTATAAAGTGTATTTGTTATTTTCATAGCGGCTTTGTTTTAGTAGTAAGCGTTTTTTTCTGTTTTAAATTGCGAGGTTGAGGGGGAGGGGGATTGTTTTTTCAAAGATAAAGATTATAATCAATAATAAAATGTGTGGAGTGCTGCAGATTTTCCCCAATCGTCGGTTATTTTTGGTAATAAGCGTTCTCAAACTTCCGTGTTTTGCAGCTTGTCCTAGTTGTAGTTTTGTTTACCACACAGTTCAAGATGGCGTCTTACATAGTAATACTCATTGCTATGCTGTTGCAGACTGTCGTCATACAGGGTAAACTTTCAGTTTGTTTAACGACTAGATCTAATTAAACTGAAAATTTAAATTGATTGTGTTCATGGGTCAATGAATCATAGACTTAGATATCTAGATCTAGATCTATTTAATTTAATGTTTCGTTTGTCAAGCTTTTCCTCTCGACTCAGGAGGGAGCCATCAAAATAATGTTACATTGGAGGGTCTCTAGATCTAAGTCTAGAATCTTAATCTAAATCTAAATTTATATATGATATAGAATAGATTTAGAGTCTAGATTTGTATGGGAGGAGTACTATAGTGGAACAGCCAAAATCTTTTCACATTCTCAATTCGAGAAGTCAGTGAAGTGAAGGCTGTTGAAGTTATAGTTGGGATGAGATGCTGAAGGGACCTGACCTTCCTTGGGCTTGGGTGGAAAGAGGAATTGTTGAAGGCTAGCGGGGGATGGGGGGGGGTCTACCATAGACATACACTGTCGTCACCATCACCCCCAACCTTCCCCCGTGCCACTGCTGCCCGTCAGTTGACTTAGTCTCCCATGGTGTCAAATGGATGGAAATGACTGAAATTAGTCATGTTAGCACTGTCTGGAAGCAACTCTTCTCTTTACATTCCTAAAAATTTTCCTAGTTAAGTCCCTTGAATGTGCCAAACTTTCGTTCCTGATCTAGATTATATGGACCTCCTTAAGAATTGACGTCGTGTTGACATAGGATATAATTGGCCAGAGGTAAGAATAAAAACAAGTAAAGTTCCCTCAAGGCCATTATTACAGCCCACAGAGCCGGAGCTTATTCCGGTTTCTATCTATAATATGAAGGGAACAGGTGATGCTAATCAATTCCTGGACATGATGCTTGTCTGACACTGACACAGGTTTTTACTCCCAAGCTAGTGCTTGTATTTAGTGATGTCAGATGGCTTGGTAGGGCCGCATGACTATAGTTCATTCACCATAGCTATTCATAGTCTATGACATCTCATCATGTCATATTGTATTCGAAAGGTGAAGATTAACCAAAGAAACCAATAGACAATGAGAAGAAATTGATTGATGTCGAAATCATATTTTTTATAGTGCTCAGGTCATGAATACTAAGGAGCAAGTATGGTATAAATTTTCCTATTGGAAACATATATATAATAAATAATGTCCAGTGACTAGTGTAAGGTTACCCATCGAGTTAGCTTTGAACCACTTATTCTTTCACACTGCCACAGCTCAACTTGCGATGTGTGTCAAGCATAAGTGGGTAACAAACAGATTATGACTAGTATTACTAGTAAGTCTAGTTTCAGACAAGCCTTGTCTGTACGGAATCTAACAAAGTTACGAAGTTGTTCTGCCTTCCAGTCGATTGTGTGTCTGGTTTGTGCTTGCTGTGGATGTCACCTAGGCTAAAAGAGCATACAATATGTTTGTCTTTGCCTTCCCTGCACCTGTTACATACACTTGCGTCACTTGTTAACACAAGGATTGTTTTCTTTTCTTTTGTCTTTGTTTTGTTTTGGTTCCTGCATTTGTGTTATAGTGACGTGTTCAACCCAACTGCTGATGATTCATGATCTATACATTGTGTGTGTATGTTTGTTAGTTAGATTGTTTAATTTTTGTGACTTAATCGAACCAAAAAAAAAAAACCCATGAGCTATGAAAATTCTGACTAGCCTCACATAAAAACTAGTTTAATGTTTACCAATTTGTACCTAGGTCGCGTGAGAAAAATGCATGTCAAGTGTCTTTCCGAAAGAACAACGGCAGACCTAACTTTGTAAGGATTCAAACCCTGGACCTCACCATCCCAAGACAGGCAGCCTAACCACTCAGCCATCGATACTACTACACAGATAAGAATACCGTCATCAAATTTTTAAAATGGGTAACATGAAAATAAGGTGGAATGTGTTCAGGGAGAACGGGGAGTGACACAAAACATAACTGATCAGCTGCACTGACATTAGAGCCGCATTGATGTTAGACCACTCTATTGAGATTCAGTCTCTATTAAAACATATAAAAAAAACATTTTTGCACCTTCAGAAGCGAGTCATGGTTTCTTTTTTTACTTGTGACGATTTGGAAGATGCACGCTTCAATAGCTCGTGCTTGTAAAAATATTTTGAAATCCCTTATTGTAGGCTGTCATCAATGCTACTCATAAAATCATGTGTGGCGTTAAAGAGAAAAAAAGAAAATTTTTTATTTCATTGAAATCTTTCTTTCTCCCTTTCAGCTGACATAATTCTGCAGAGCAAATCGTCATGTGGATCCAATATGGAACCCAGGATTGAACGGATGAAAGATTTGAGTTTATTTCACGTCTTTTCACACATTGGAAGAGATTATTATGCTCCCAATGTTGATTGTGTAGTGACTATCATTGGAGAGAAATATCACCAATGGGAAATTGTGTTGAACAATATCAATATTGATGGCCATGAATGCAAAAAACTGACGACAAACGTTGTTGCAACGACTACTTGAAATTATTCAATGGTGAGTGAAGTTGGGAGAAATTGATTTTCTGTAAGGCACTATGGATTGAGTTTATAAACAGGTAGAAACTTTTTGTTTGTATGCTTCCTTATCCCCCCTAATCATTGGAATAGGAAAGGTAACTTTAAATTTTGGTTTTACAGTAAGTGACGTATCTTATATATATATATATATATATATATATATATATATATATATATATATATATATATATATATATTATACTTTATTATTGGGATGGATTGGATATTCAAACCTGAAACTGATTTCAAGCCTTTTTAAGTTGTTAAAATTGAAATGGGGATTAAATGCTGTAAATATTGCTCAAAACAAAGCAAACTGACTTTAATTTTTACCTATGTAGGTCTAGTTTTGAGAAGGAGAGAGATAGAATTATGCAAAGAGACAGACAGACAGACTTACAGGGAGAGAGAAGTGGGTAGGATGGAAGGACATACACAGAGAGAGAGAGAGAGATTGGAAGAGAAAGTCTTAATAAGCATGTGGGAATTTGCTATCACTGTGCATATTTTATGTGTATGAGTGTCTAAGAAAGGACATGTTGCAGGTTGCAACATTTATATTATAATGTAATTCAACTTGGCTTTACTTCTAAATCAATGTGATGTGTAATAAAATTATGATACATTCATGATGTATGATTTTGTTTTCTTTCCATTTTCACTCTTTCTTAATCTTTATCTCCTCTTATCCATAGATCAATTCATTTAAAATTTTCATCATTAGTTTATAAAAGGTCATTGTGAATATAATTTTAAAATTTATCAGCCTTCGTCTTCTTCATTGTGTGTATTCCTCCAGCTTATACTATCGACAATGCCAGATTGTTTCCAACCATCCCATGGTACGGATTATGTGGAAATCTCTTGCCAAGACGAACAACCTTCACTTCCACACAAAATTACCTCACTATACAATTCAATTCAGATCTTTTAGCAGAAAGGAAACGGGGATTTGATCTCACGTTGCGGCAGTATCCTCGACGTAGTGCTGGGAATGATTTCTTTGAAACTGGGTTTATTGGAGGTAGGTAAGAATGTATGGTGACTAACTGTTGTCCATATAGTCTTTGGATTTCCTATTCGTTGACTCTTAACTCATTCAGCCCTGGCTCTCCATTCCTGACATCCTGATTTTGACTTATTTTCTACTAAAAAAAATGCGTAAATATAAAAACTAATTGCCCAATCACTTTCATACTTCACACAAACATTGATGCAGTATTGATAAATAACAAATTATATAGAGAATTTTATTTATTTTTATTTTTACATACTGAAACTTGTTATTGAAATATACAATAAACACAATACAAAAGTACATTTTTGCACACAAACATTAGTTCTATATTCTAGATCTAATTTCGAAAAGTTAAGAAACTGTCTCAAAAGTCACAGTACATCGTTTATTGTCTGCACTCTTATTTAAATGCATCAGGAACATCTCATTCATCATTGATGTTAGAATCAATGATTACGGGGGCTCGACTCAGAAGTCCAGAGGCAAGGTGTCGGCCTCTCAATCAAAAGGTATGGGTTCGAGCTCCGTCGAAGGTTAACAAATTTTCGTGTTTTTTTTTTTAGTAAAATCTACCTCCCTGGTCCAGGTAGGTGGATTGATACCCAGTCCCATCGGAGACGGACGATAAAAGGAGGTCCCGTGTGCAGATCACAATACTCTGTGTACATTAAAGATCCCTCGGCTGTTTACAGGGCAGTCCGGACAAAATAAAAAATCCTACCAAAAACCATGAGATCACCTTAGTTGTGGATGTGGGTAAATGAAATCAATGTTTACAACTTGCTCCAGTTTCTTGTCATCAAGTGCATCACAAATTCCCGACTGACCAACTTCCTTATCATTTGTTTGTCCCCAGGTTGGAATGATGGCACGCTCAATCAATTGCAAATCGACTGGACAGAGCAGGAAACAATCCCCGGAGATTACACTCCAGGCCGCAACCCGACCTTTGAGTTTGACCCCGATGGTATAGACTGTTACACTTGCATGGGCTGCAAGAAAGACTACTTTCGGTCGTCGAACAATGGAGTTGCTGTCAAAAGGGGATGCTATATTTGTACAAAGGAATGGTTGCAAGGTAAGTCTGTATAATCTGTAAGTAAGTGTGTAAGGGCGCCCCAAAAGTCTGGAATTCTCTTCTTCTTCTTCTTCATAATTATATTAACTCACCAACTCTTTCTTGAGTTTTACTGTCACCGTGTATATTTTAATTTGACCCTAAAATATTGGCTTTAAAGTGATGTATTTAAATCTGTTTTTAACGCCTGTCTGCGGGCTTGCAAGCTTATCCGTGGTGACCTACTTTGTCACTATATGATGGTGCCTAACAGGCAACCATTGGTCAAACTTCACTTGCATACGAGTGCTGGCCCGATCAGCTGAACGAAAATAAAATTACTATTGTTGTAGTCAATAGGCTCCACATCAATTTCAATCAATGCTAATAACTCGCAAATGAAACAAAATATTACGCAGTAATTGGAGAGTACAAGTCTACTTTCTCTGGAAGTCAAAGGAAATTGAGCGTCATTGAGTAACGTTAGCAAAGGCCTTGAAAAATAATAACATCGAAAGGAATAATTTTGTGACAAGATACACACATTATTTTCTACCTTCTGAAATACTTTTAAATGAAAATAATTGCTGGAATAAAGAATTCACATACAAAACACATCTTGATTGACATTGTCTGTGCAAAAATGAGACAGTTTCAATGCGAGATATGAATTTATAAAATTCAAAGTAGTTTGTTTTTATGTACAATTTTCGATTCGATTTAAAGGGTGGAGCCAAACAGTATTTGCTGAAGTGTTGTTAGTTGAATAATATAGATTGATTACGAGGATTAAATGGTGCTAACATTTGAAAACTCATGTACTATACAAGTGAAATTTCAAGTTTAATGTTAAGTATATGTTTAATGTAAATCAAGTCGTAGTGCAAGCAACCAGGTTCTAGATCTAATCTAAACTAGAATTAGTATGCTTTTAAAAAAATTTGTATCAATACCAAAGGTGGAGGATGCACTGTCTCTCTCAGATCAGCAAATGTTTATGCAAACCAACAACTTGTTCAGAGCTAGACCCTAACACCCTGCAAGTACAACCATGTCCGTGGTATGAGTTAGTTTTAGTTTCATCAACAACGACAGTTGAAAGAGGTGGCGATTGTCGATGACAAGACTCGGGCTTCACACAAGCGGTCAGACGGCAAAAGACAAATTGGTACTTATTAAATTTTTCGAACTTACAGAAAAGGTGCTAAAATTTTCCAAGGAGGCGAAGCACAAAACATGTTATTTTTAAACCTACAGCCTGGATACATGGCAACAGACTTTTCAAACACTGGAATCATACTCGATTTAGTTATATAGCCTACTATAGGCCCAAATAGCCCAACGCCTTAGATCCAGGATACTAAATAGCGCAACACCCTATGTCCGGGGTATTTGGCCTAAATAGACACGGCCAAATTTTATAGTTCTAATAATACTAATATTTTGGAATCATTATAGTATTCATCCTGAGTAACTAGAACAGATTGTAATAACGGCCCATAGATTTTCATCTTTGTTGGTTCTGATCTCGTAAGTAAAAGTAAAGTTCCTTCATGGCAGTTACGGCCCATAGAGCCAGAGCTTATCCTGGTTTCAATAGCATGGAGCGGAACAGGTGATGATAATCACCTCTTGGGTAGGACGCTACTATCACGCATGTTTTTTACTCCCTAGCTAGTGCTTGTACCCATTTGCACCTGGATTGAGTGGGGAAATTGCTTGTTAAGTGTCTTTCCCAAGGCACACAACGTTGGATTTATTTTTAGTAGGATTTGAACTTAGGACATCACGATCCCAGTCCGGCAGCCTAACAACTTTGACTCTGATTTCGTAAGCTTTAATAGTATATTGAATTTTTGTTTTTGTTAAATAACATGTCTTTGTAAGGTTTAAAGTATTAAAGAGTTTTACTGAACTTTAAAGTAAGTCAGTTTTCATAATTTGATTTTTTTTTAGGCACAGCTTCAGCCTCCCGGTCGTGCCTGTCAAAACAGATGTATCAAGAAAAACTCTTGACCTTGAGAGGTGAGTTTTCTCTCAGTCCTTATTTTTTGTTTTGATCCTTTTTTTTTTACACTCTTTTCATGTTTTCTTCAAGAAAACTCTACTGGCTCAGTGATTACAGGCTCTGATCTCACTGGCTGGGAGGATAGGGGTTCCAACCTGACACATCTGGATGTTTTAGTTTTTTTAAAATTGGCGATAAATTTAGAAGAAATATTCTTAAACTCATTTGAAATCTACGGCAGGGGCAGACAAATTTTTTGCCTGAAGGACTGCTTTAGGTTACCATTCATCAGCAGATGGTCAACTGTTAAATATTTTAACTTTATCACATGTATTGTTATAATATGTTGTATTTCTTTTAAATATAAAATAGTTTCAGTAAGATTATAAAGCACATCTCTTTCACTATAAAATCTTTGTACATGCATTATAGTTTGCATGCCTAACACATTTATTAAACGCATTTTACCATGTGATTAGTGAGAAGCATGCAATCGATCACATGCCTGACACATTTATCGTACGCCTGTTACCATGTGATTAATGAGAAGCATGCAATTGATTACATGCCTGACACATTTATTATACACCTGTTACCATGTGATTAATGGGAAGCGTGCAGTTGATCACATGCCTGACACATTTATTATACGCCTGTTACCATGTGATTAGTGAGAAGTATGCGATTGATCACAGTTTTCAACAATCTCGAACGGAAAACGGCTAAAGTTTCCCAACCTTTGGCCCAGGGTCTTGGACAGTTTGTGTTCTGTATTTCACTGTCCACAGAACGACACGTGTATCTAGAACACTACAAATTTTTGTCTCATGACTACTGATAAAGAAGAAAAAAGGAAAAAATAAATTTTAATACCCGGTAGTTTAAGTTTGGCAGATCTGTGAAATATGTCAGTGTCAGACAATTGGTACAAGAAATTTTTTTGTCTTTCGTTATTCTTTGATAGATACCGGAGGGGAAACCTCCAGGTGAACGACTTTCGCTCATGTAAAACTTTTGCTCGTGGAGACTTGGGAACCACTTTCATCACCCTGTGTGTTTGCGACACAAACAAGTGCAACTCAGGGACCGTTTTAACTCCCGGTGTTGTAGCTATGGCCGCTGTTCTTATAATGTCGTTGTTTTGTCGCATGAGATAGAAGATTATAAACCATATGTATATGTATTTTTTAATTTGTTATTGTGCCTAGCCATATCTCATGAGATTTCCTTTAGTCATTTTATTACAGGGTGTGTTGTAGTTTTTTTTAAACAATGGGGAAAGAATGATAAGGAATAAAGATGATAAAAATAAGGATTATAATGATATTGATAGTGACATATTTTTTTATATTAGAAGTAGTATCTAATATTACCATTACCATCTTTATAATAATACTAAAAATAGTATTCATGTAATATTTGAGTTTGTCCTGTTCTTTTGTGACACAAATAGATGCTGTGGTAGGACTTTTTGGCTCATTAGCATTAAGAAAAATGTATCAAAATTTGAGATAAAATTGCCATAATATCATGTTCAGCAACTGCACATAATAAAAGTTTGGGTTTTTTTTCACAGGATTTCGTATTTAAATGTTGTCATAGGCATATTGTATTTAAAACAATCATTTGTAATTTATTCACCCCTATGGCTGTTCTTAAAAAAGCCTAAGCCCTTTTTCTTGATTTCATTGATAAAAATATTCAGCTAGCTATATGACCAAGAATTTTCTTTTTTTTTTTTGAGCTGTAAGGAGGGTGTGAATTGAAAGTTGAAAGAAAAATTTTATCAATTTGTTACATATGACATAATGCAAAAAATCCTATTAAGTAAAAACATTCAAACGCCTCAATTATAAATGTCTCTCATCATAGGAATTTCTAATAATATATATCTTAATATTTGAAATAGCGTTCAATATATTAAAAAAAGAACGATTGTTATACCCCATAGGCAAATTGTGATTTTCAGATATTTCAAACTGAAGAACATTTTCTTCAGTTTTTGAAGTGAGCAAAGTTATAATGGCTTATTTGTTTATATCACATACATCCTCAAGACTTCTGGGCTTGTATTTTATTTAGTTCTAAACCTCTTGGAGAAATGATCTCTTATATGCAATAGATGAATAAGTCGACTCCTTTTCATCTCTTACACAGCCAAAGACCTGCAAGGCAATTGTAGAAAGGGCAGTTTTAACGTGGTCATCTTCCATATATTTTTTTGTTAAATGCATGCTGTTAGGGGGCAAACCAGTACTTCAACGTGTGAGGCAATCTCAGGTGGTAGCACGTTTTCTTTGCATTGCGAGGCGACATATGCCGAAGCAGAGTTCGCTGGTTCAATCCCCGTGGTGGCCAAGATTTGTTCTGTCTATTCCTTGTATTTGTCTTTTCTTTGTTCCCATGGGGCTTTAATATTATTTAATGTCATTTCCATGACTTTCAACTTGCCCTTTGCCCAACAGTTTGTCTTTACACTCATAAATTTGATGGATATTCGTTTTCTTTGTTCTCGTGTCTTGTTTTATTGCAAAAGTTAAGATTTGTAGCTTTTGTATTATTTTAAGTATTCATCCTCTTCAGGCTTAAGTTTTTCATGTGTCAATGAGACAATTGTGTGTGTGTAATATGTGGGACCTTGCGTGTGTGTCTAAGAAATAAAAAAAATTCTCTTGCGCATTAGTGATAAAATTTAAATGAATGATGAGACATGTCACACAAAATAGCTTGACTGAAAGAAATGCATGTATGGTGTGAAAGCTTACAAAATGATAATAATAAACTTATCAGTAACTTTCTGAAGAGTATGTTATTTAATTAGAATTATGTAAATGTGAAATCACTATGATATGTTAAATTATCATTCATTATTTTAGTTTGAGATATATATATATATAACAAAAATGCTGTTCAGTAATTGTGTAAATATTAAACTGTTTTTGTCTCCCCATAATTCACATTCCAATACTAAACGCAACTTGCTGAAATATTTGAACATTCCAAGATTTTATGATGAATCCAATCTATACATTGTTGTTATTTTATATTTTTATTCCTGATGACATATATATCTTTTATAAATTTTATTTTATGTACATATATTAATAAATGGACTATATAATTTTTTATATGGTTTTTATTTATACTATTACTTGCTTGAATTGTGCCAATGATTCTTTTTCACTATAGCTCTCTGTATGTTTGTTGTTTGTTTTTGTTTCCTTGTGGGCTTTCTTGTGGGTTTTTTTTCTTTTTCTTCATGTTTTGTTGTTGTTATGTTTCATTTTATTTTAATTATTTTATAAAACATTGGCAGATGCTGCTGGCGGGTCCTTCTTGTTTGCATGTCAGTGCCATTCTCCCGCTTCTGTCTTTCTTCATCTTTCTATTTACCTCTCACTTGTGGGTGGTTGGCGGGCAGTGCTGGTAGGTCGGTCCTACTTCTTTTCTTTCACATATCTTTCTTCCGTCTTTCTGCTGCCTCTAATTCACCTTGAGATCACAGCATTTGGGGGGACAAAGTAAATTTCAATGAAACGAAACAAACCTCCCAGTTTGCCCTTAAAATTATCTCTGTTAAAAGTAAAGTTGCTTACAGTACACTTTGTTACAAGTTATGATGCCGACACAACTGAAACATATCCCATTTTCTGTTGTGCGTTAAAAAAACACCGCCCGCTGAGTAGGTTGTCAATGTGTCACAAAGGTGATACCGCCAATCCCAGTTATAAACGGACTGAGGAAAATATAACTTTAAAATGCCTTTCCCAATGACACATTGTTGGGCATTGCAAAACTAGGTTTCCGTTCATTGGTTAAATTGTTTAGATGAGTATCATGTCAACACAAAAACGTAGGAATACTTTTATTACTAGGATTCGAACTCATGACCTCATGGTCATTTGCCAATACATGTATGACTAAACCATCAATGCCCCAATATATTGTCTACATTCTGTAGATTGAGCAAATTACGGCGAACAAGCATGTTACACCCTGGGTGATACCAAATGCGATTATTAGATCGGATTAGTATTTGAATTTGATACTGAGGTTACACAGGTATGCGTGAATGGTACTTTTGCATCTTTTTTTTTAATGACGGCTTAGATGGCATGAAAATTCCACTCAAAGACGGGAAATCAATGAAATTTTCAATATTTAAACATCACTTTGGGTAGGAACCTCCCTCAAATGAAAACGATCTTGAGATCAATTAGAACCTACATGCAAAATATGGTTATTCTTAGTGGCCAGTCAACAGATCCTTTGGCGAACACAGATCGACCAACTCATAATTATATATATATATATATATATATATATATATATATATATGTGTGTGTGTGTGTGTGCGTAGAGAGAGAGAGAGAGAAGCATGTTACACCCTGACGTAATACAAGTACGATTATTAGATCGGATAAGTATTCAATTCTGAAGTTACGCAGGTAGGAGTGCACAGTACAATTCAAACTTTTTAACACAAACTTCAAAATGGCGGCTTAGCTGAATAAAAATTATACTCGAAGATGACATGAGAAATAATGAAATTTTCAATAATTTAAACGTCAATGATGGTATAAACTTCCTCAAATGAAAACGATCTTGGGATCATTTCAAATCTACATGTGAAATATGTCTAATCTTAGTGGCCTATCAACATAGCTTTGGCGAACAAAGATCGACCAACTCATAATTATGTATATATATCTATTTTCAACCCCAAATGGAGAGAGGCCATACCGCGGAAGTGGGGTTATCCGTCTGAGGGCTGTGGAAGCAGCTATTTACCTGGACAGCTCTCATGAAGCAAAAAGTGTCACAATTTCACAAGCTCTGGAAATATCGGAGACCGAACAGGACCAACTCGCTCAGTTCTTAGGGCATGATATTCGGGTTCACCGAGATATTTATTGTTTTGCACCACATAACATCTTGCAAAAGTCGATAAGGTGCTTTTTAAGATCAATGCTGGGAAGAATTTTTCAAATGAAGATTGCTGTTTGGAAGAAAATTCAGAGATGGAAGTGGATGAAAATAGAAGAAGAGTCGGATACCGATGAAGAAAATAATGAGAACCTAGAAACTATGAGAGACCAGGATTTGAATTTAAACACAACCAGGATGAGGGCTCTAGTAAAAATAAAGAAATCTCACACAAGGTGCTGGTCTAGGAAAGAAAGGAGGAAAGCGCCAATGGTCCTAAGAAGAAAAAGCAGCAGTGTTTAAACATCTCTCCATCTTCATTTTAGAATGAAAAAAGTGCCAGGAAAAACAGACATTGAAAAGCTAATGGTTTGGGATGAATGTCTCAAAATCAGATTTTGGAGAAATATTAAAGACTTTTGCTGCAATCAAATAAAAAAACCAGTAACAGTAACAGGGGATTGCAAAGAAAAGTTTGGGTATAAACATGTTATTGTTTCTTTTATTATGTAATCTTTTAATGATCATTCAACTAATATCTTTTAGTTGCAGAATTCAGCAACAAATTTACATGATTTAGTTGACATGCATAATGTGTTGGTCAGATACTCCTTTTCAAAGACTTTTAAAGAAGGCTATCTCTATTATAATATCATCATGGCAATACGAGGGAGCCAATTCTACTATGAGATAATAATCATTCACACTGTTCTTCAATCCCAATATCTTTCCCTCCTTTTTATATGTTTCCTTTTCATTTGTTCTTTTTCGTCATCACCCCTCTCCCTCTCTCTCTCTCTCTCTCTCTCTCTCTCTCATCTCTCCTCTCTCTCTCTATCTCTCTCTCTTTATCTTTCTATCTACCTCTCTCTCTCTCTCTCTCCATCTCTCTCTTTCTCTCTCTCCTCCCTCTCTCTCTCTCCCCTCTCTCTCTTTATCTTTCTATCTATCTTTCTCTCCATCCCTCTCTCTCCTCCTCCTCCTCCCCCCTCTGTTTTCTCTCTCTCTCTGTTTCTCTCTCTCTCTCTCTCTCTCTCTCTCTCTCTCTCTCTCTCTCTCTCTCTCTCTCTGTCTCTCTCTCTATATATATATATATATATATATATATCTATATATCTATATATCTATATATATCTGTATGTCTATTTTTTTCTCATTTTTGTGTCTACTCTCCTCCTTTCTCCCTCTATTGTCTCTTTTCTCTGTATTCTCTTATTATTTGTTTCTTCCTCTTTTTCCTGTTCTCCTCATTATTCTTCTTCTTCTATTGTCACTTTCCTCTGATTTCTACCTCTTCATTCACCTTTTCTCTTTCATCTCTTTTCTCCAAAATGTATCCCCTCTCTACTGTCTCGTCTTTTTATCTGTCTTGTCCTTTCTCTTTTCTATTTCTCTCTCCACTTCTCTTACACATTCTGGACTTTTGCTTTGCATGATATATTATATTACAATAAATTTTTTTGAAAAAACTCAACACAAAACATGGATTTTGTATTACTGTTTCTTATAATTAAATATCAAATATAGCATTTATACAGGGCTTTTCCCCTGTCTTCACCACGCTCTTTTAGCTCTGAACGATCCCGGAACAGACAAGCAACATGGAACAGATAAGAGTAAGACGCCACACGCAGCTTTTTAGGCACATTACAATTCTCTTTTGACACGACAACGTTGTCTACGGCCAGGGAGACCTCCGAATTTTATGTCCATCTCTGAAAGGACAAGAAAAATCGTGTAAAGAAATAGTCTTTCCTAGGGACTCAATGTCAGCACCTTGCTGCACAGGGGATTCGATCACTGCTGAACCCTACTCTTCGTAACACAGGCCAACGTAGCTTGACTTGGTAGAATGTGAACACCACTCGGCCATCGACAACAAGTGGACATTTATATACAGTGCTCACATCCACAGTTTTACCATGCTCGTATCGCTTTACAGTGACGTTTAACCACTGATCAACAGCAACACAGAATACATTGAACAAGACATAGGCCTCTTAGGTGATGTTTACATTTTCGAACGAAGGACAATGCTGTTTAGGGCTATTTACATCTGACTTGAGTTAGTGAAGCAATCAGAGTGAATCTTATTGGCTCAATCAAGGTCTGACTAGATTCAAGTTAGATTTGAACACATGAATTCGGGAAATGAATGACGCAATTGTATTTATATTTTTTTACTTAAAGCTGGTAAATAGTCAATTAGGCAAGCTTGTTTGAAATCCAAAAGCTTTACTGCTAAAAAAAGGTTACAGGCAGTATTGAATGAGATGGGGACCTACTTCCACGTCACTCAATGACCTCAGTTTGTTGTCACACAGAAAACACAAAAGACCTCATATTGAAACACACGGGTTACACATTACCAATAAGTGGACTTCCAATTGGCACAATGTCCCCATTTTGGTTTAGTCTATTCATATGCTTAAAACAATATTTTTTCTGAAACTCAAAGTTCAGGCAGCTTCTACGAGATCAATTCTTACCCCAAACCTGAAAATTAACATATCAAACTGAAGAGCTCACAAGAATGATACAATGCCAGGTATCAAACTCGAAGTTCACAATGTACATTTAATTTATTTACAGGTGTCTCAAATCTAATGTCCTATTTTCGCACCGGGTTTCAGTTCACTACACTTGAAATGGTACCACATCATGCACGATTTGCATTCGATCATGATTGTTCCGTCGTCTGTTCCTCGACACTTGCACTGATGTTAACTTCGTACTCTCTCATTCACAATCGAATTTGACCAAAAGATTGACCCTGCTGGCGTTCGTTTGAAGAACTTGGTTGTGAGGGCCTGGTCCAGATGTTGACATACGTCTTCACCATACTTTAGCGGAGCCTACTTTAGAGACTGGGTCGTCACCGTAGGCCAGAGAAACTGCGAAATGAATTGCGTAGGATTCGAGCTCGTGGGTGCCGACGCAGAGGTTGCCAGGTTCGATCCCCCTGATGGCCTGGATTTTTTTCTGTCTATTCCTTGAGTTTGTCTCGTCTTTGTTCCTATGGGGCTTTCATATTATCTTGTGTCATTACATTATGTACCAATATGTGTATGCAGGGCATTTGTGCATACACGTCCGTTTGTGTATGTATGCTTGCAGTACCGGTGGTCACAAAGTTGAAGGAGAAAAATAACCATTACTGTAGCATTATATGTATTTTTCATTTTTATTTACAACAAAAAAACAACACAAAATAGCGCGTAACTGTTTACGCGGCTCGGTTAATTTCAATACTTGTTACGTTTTCAATGTGATTTGAAACTTCGTTTCGAAGAAGTGTCAAGGCATTGTCAAAAAAATATAGTGGAAAATCCACTGAAACGAATAATGGTATTATTCTTTATTCTTCGAGCTCGTGAGTGCATGCATGTCGCTGATCAGGGAACCATCGTCAGCCGAAATCTAGATTCCAGATCTGTTCTTCTTTAGATCTACAGTACATTCATCATGTTTTCCGATGTGGACAAGGACCATATTTTTTATGCTGTATTTATTTTTTGTTGGATAACTTTCTTATGGGAAACATATTTGTCAATTCGCCAGGTAAGACAACAGGATGAGGATAGCATTCATGAGTCTAGTCTCTAAATCTAGAATCTAGATCTAGATCTAGATTATATCTAGATCTAGATCTGATCTAGTCTAGAATCAGAATATAGAATCAGAAATTCTAGATCTAGATCAAGATTCTAGATTTGACTCACATCATTTCATTTAAGTTGAGATCTGTCCACTACTGGGAACTTACGCTCCAGATTTATATAGATCTAGTAGTTGAGTACATTAAGGGACAAAGTTACAGTATTTACACCCCTTTTATGCGTAAATTACCGTAAAAGCCGGAGTTTATCTCAGAACAGGTGATAATGATCAGCTCCTGGACAGGACGCTACTTTCACACAGGCGTTAACACCCAAGCTAGTGTGCACCTGGGTTGAGTGGTGAAAATCGGTGTTAACCCAAGAAGCGCACAGGACGTACATGTACATTGTTTTGTTTACCTGAGAAGCGCAGACAGCACATGTACGTTTTTTTCTTTTTGGGGGTGTTTCACTGATCACTTCCCATACCTGTTGACCGGCAATAGGTGTGGATTTGGCCCTCGCGTATCGCCGTATAAGGACCACCATGACTGGCTGAGCTCAATTGAAGTTGGAACGTGAACTTTTCATTTGATTGGCATTTGGCTTTTATGATTAAGCCAATAAGCCTGCATTATGCTTGACCGACGGAAAGCAACTTCTTTGGATAAATTCAACACATGCCCTCTGCAAAGACACACATTTGCATGAACTGTAAATTGATTGGTCCTCCCATTTCAATACTATTAGATTGGCAAGCATTTATCTGGGTGATTAGTGTAATACTGACCAATGACGACATGAGAGAGCGAGAGGAAGGGAGGGTGGGAGGAGAGAGAAAGAAAGTGACAGAGACAGACAGAGAGAGAGAAAGAGGCAGAAAGACAGAGAGGGGGGGGGTGCAGACACAGACGGAAAAAGAGAGACAGGGACAGACAGAGGCACGCCGAGAGGGGGAGATAGAGAAACAGACAGACAGTAGGCAGGCAGACAGAAAGAGAGTTTAAAGACAGATAGACTGACAGAGAGAGTGAGAGACGGACAGACAGAAAGAACTCTTGACAAGCTGATGAAATGTTTCAAATGGCAGTCCAGAATCTTAGCTGACCAGGCTAGGTGGCAAAAGATCATCCCTCTTTATTTCGAAGATCTAACATTGCTTAGAAGCCACAGACATTGAATTCAGGGTTTGCATGTTGGTGGTGAATAAAATTGAGGCTGTCATGCTCTTACCGACCAACAAGACAGATATGAAAGGGACGTTTCCTCAAAGTCTGTCCTTTGACAAATGATTTAATAGCAAGATGTGGAAAAGGAATTTCCCAAGCAATATCATGCTCAACCATCCACTTTTCCCAGCCCTTTGCTTGTAATTTAAATGGATTATGTCATTATGCGACCATAGAAGCTTTTGAAACATGGACATGCTGCTAACTTTTTGTCAAGACATAAGAAAATTGCAAGCTCTTGTAAAGACTGATAGGTCAGTAATGTGTAGGAGAGGATGGGGTGTGTGTGTCGGGGGAGGGGGTGGTGGAATGCACATTGATAGGTTGAAATCCTTTCTGTATTGATTTTCTAATTTCACACTAATGTATTGACATATATATGTAGAATTGTGAGAGCCCGAAAAACACGTGGCTTTCAGCAGAAGTGCTAAATTATAATTTTGCTTTTGAACAATTTAATAAGGAAACATTCCAATACAGTGCATACTCATGTAACAAAATATTGATCTCTTATAGAGGAAAAAAATCCATGTCGGACTAATTTACCGTCTCATCTATCTTTCAAAAAATTGCTTTTATTATATAACGATAAACGCTTAACGCCATGACTACAAAATACTACACTCTACACAGTGCTAGGCTAGCGACTGAAGGACCAGGTGTCAATCATTCGATCAGAGCCAGTCTTACCTTGCCTTCACGTTCAATAACAGGGTAGGGTTGCTTGGAGACGGTCAGGGCTACAAGATGCGCGCTCTGTGGGTTTATTACATAACATGACCGATGAATGCGTAACCTTTCCCGCTTCCGCCATGACATAGTGTTAGCTGTTCAGCACTTTAGCTAGAAAAAGAGGTGTCAACCACATGGTGACATGTCCAGTGCTGGCTTCACATTCCATGGCAGAGCCTCTCTGGCTGGAAGCGATCGGGGCAACAAGCTGCCCTTTTCTTGGGTTAAGTGTCTTTCCCAAGAAACACGTCAGATCTAGATCCAGCTTTGCTAGGATTCGAACCTTGAACCTTCTGATGCCATGCAGTCTAACCATTCTGCCACTGAAGTCACTAGGGACAAAACTGAGAAAAAAAAGTTGAGAGTTTGAGAAGAAAAGAGAGAGTATGTAGGCTCTTTCTTGCAGCAATATTGTATTTTGTGGCTGTAATATCTGATGAAAATCTGACACAGCACGGTGAGAGACTCTAAGACAGTGGACAGTTTTTTTTTATCATGAGTAGTTCAAAGGTGAATGACAATGGACATTGAGTTTGACGAGTCAAACATCAATTGAGAGGACTTTCGTAAGAGGGCATATTTCTAAACATTCTGTAAAGTTTTATCTAATTTGATTAATAAATAAATAAACAAGAAGCAATATCTATGTTTTACACCAAGTATGATTATAAGATCAGATAAATATTTTATTTTTTAGGTTACACCGGTGGCGTGAACGGTACTCAACTTTTTAATTATAAAACCTGTTCAAAATGGTGACGTAGGTGAATGCAAATTCTACCCTAAGACAGAGAACCAAATAAGGTGATAAAAATACAAAAGGAGGGAAAAAAGCGACAAAAATGAGGACAAAGGTGACAAATGCAAAAGACAGAAAGATGGAGAAGATGAATAAATTGAAGAAAGACAACAGAGACAGAGAAGACCAAAAAATTAAAAAAAGTTGAAAAGCATCAGAGACTGGGATGATAAAAAAATTGAAGAAAAGCGACAGATGGGGATTATGAAAAAGTTAAAGAAATGCAACGGAGACGGGGATGATGACAAATTTGAAGAAAAGCAACAGAGACGGGAATGATGAAACAGTTGAAGATTAGCAACAGAGACGGAGAAGATGAAAAACTTGAAGAAAGGTAAGATACAAAAGAAATTGAATAAGCTGAGGACAAAGAAAATGACGAGGATAAGCAAATGAAGACAACAATGGTAATGAAAATGAATTAGACGAACAGAAGAGGAGAGAACGGAGGATAACGAGATTGACATATAATGTTAGTTTCCATATTATTGAGGTTATGTATGTGGATGAGTAGGCCTAATTTCAGCAGAAAGCTGAGCAAGTCTTTGACCTAGATTGGTAAAAGTAGACCAAAATAGCTCTCTGTCAAAATGAAACTTTCACAGAATTTTAATGTTTGACGATGACACCAGCTGTGTTTAGAGACTACCATTAATTGTCAGATAGTGAATTTATTGAAAAATTTCAGATCTGGTCGGTGATTATAAAATTCATGGGAATCCTACAATTTATTAGTAAAGGGGATACGTAACAAGGCAAAAGTAACCGATCTCCACTAAACCCACCTCCGTTGGGCCAGCTAGTTATGCTCGAATGATGCCTTATGTTTACCGACTAGCGGAAACTAGTAATGCATATTTGCGTGGGATTAGCTGCGTCCGGCGCAGGCACAAAATCCGCACAGTCTATGATTACGGCCCAATATCTTCAATATGAAATACAACGCACTTATTTATATAAACAGCATTTAAGCATTACATCATTAACATATAACTTATAAATACATAAAAAGAAAAGTATTATTAAATTATTTGATCTATTTTATATATTTTAAGCATAGCTGTCAGGATTCTCATTGAACGTCAATCATGTAGCCTTTGTTGAAATCACTTTCTTCCTTAAAGCGTAAAGTAGCTGTAAAAAGTAACAAGGTTCCTGGAATACTATCAGAGGTTATTGATGAGGAAACTTTCCAGAAAGCTCGCAGTTACCAAGTTGATAACAATACATTTGGCCTGTGGAGTGGCTTGTATCAGCAAATAGAATCCATGGTAAGTTTTGTTTTCCATGAAGATTCAGTTTTCATGAAGTGTCTTTTCTTTTCAAAGAATGCTACTGTCTTTAGTGTTTTGTTTTTTTATCTCTCACGTGTGTTCGGAAATATAGGACAAAGCAAGTGTAAATTAAGTTGATTTCAGTTGTTTTCATTGAGAACTTAAATCATTGAGTCTTGGTTGGAAAAACTTCTGAAAGAGAATCACATGACCTACAAACTGCCATCGTGTGATGTGATTGTAGTCCAACAATCCTGTAAACAAAGCTATACAGGTCAAAAGTTGTTCTCCATCTCTTGATAATGATTTGATGCATGAAATATAGTACCTTTGCTTTAAATTGTGTGTTGTAATTTTGTTTTAGTTTATTAGAAAGCGCTAAGAGGACAATGAGTCGTCTTTAATGTTTTGTTTATTTTTATCTTCTTGGAAGGATGTGAGGAATTTTTTTGTTTTCGTGGTTATCCACAAAATAGTTAATTGTATCTATACTTGTGTGTGTCTTTCATGCTTTCATGATAGGAAAGAGAGTGCATTCTTTGATTTCCTTCATATTACAGAATGTTTCTAATTTCATGACTTAAGAATTTGCTCAATTTGACTTATTGTGAATATTTTACATTGTTTTTATGTTCGTATTTCTCGTTTTATTGTTATTTACATTCTTTTCATTTCATTACAGCTAATTCTTTGGTATGGTGGTATTCCGTTTGCTTGGAATATTTCCGGTGATGTCCTCGTCAAAGTGAATCTTCCCGAGATGAGGTAATTTTAAACCACTGTAGAACACTGAAACAATATATATATATATACAGTAGTGACTGTTTAAATGCCCGGTGCTCTTGGAAAGCACTGAAAACGGGCATTTAGGCGAAACAGGCAATTAAAATCATAGGCGAAAGTATGTCAGGGGCAAAAGCAAATTTTTTTTGGGGGGGGGAGTGATCACCAAGATTCATAATCCTCATGTTAAAATCAAGACAACGCACAGGCAAGGATACAGATTCATAGCCAGATCATTTGTTTTAGAAAAGTCATCAATTTTATGAAATATGTAAGGCGAGAAATAAGGACACCTGGGAACCATTTAGCTCTTTAACACTGAGGTGGTGAGTGTGCGGACGGGTTGACCATCGCTCGCCACGAAGGCGCAATAGATATAGCCAATGCGAGATGGGAGCGTTAAAGCTGTTCACACCTCGATCGCGATGCGTGCCCAGTCTACTAAAAACACATGCAACTTACGACATCAAGAAAGAATCATGGGTGGACTCAGAAGACTGCATTGCCTGGTGATAAAGCAGTGCTCCCATGGGACAAAGGTTGTGATGTACAGTGAGTGCAGTTATGAAGAGAAGACTGGTCGTCTTTTATTACATTGCAATGGATAGGTAATGAAAGGTAGTTACAATACATGGCACATTGTTACCTGGTATAAACCCTATTAGCGATGGGATTACATGTACGATAAAGAAAGGAAGAATTTTTAATCAATTACAGACGTAGTTTATGATAATTTGGACAAAATATACCTGCAGTTGCCGTTGAGACCAGGCATTTAGGCGAAAATCATGGTTTTGAAAAGGGCATTTAGAGGGACAATTTATATAGAAAAAAAAATCAATTTCACTGAGATTGTGGGCATTTAGGCGAAACAGGCATTATGGCGGCAGGCATTTAGGCAGTCACTACTATATATCTATTTTTTTCTATTAAAATGAAAATTGTCATCAATATAAATTGTCAAATGAACTGCGTGTATCCATTTTTTTCCCTTTCAAAATATTTTTTCTTCTCTGATCAATTTTAACTCTATATATATAGTTTCAATTGTATCTTTCTTTTCTTTATTCTGTATATATATATATATATATATATATCAAGATCTTGCAATCCTTGGTGTTTATGATTGTGTCGATGATTTTCTCAACCTTCACCTCCTTGCCATGGTCGCTTTACAAGACATTCGTTATAGAGGAGAAGCATGGCTTCAATAAACAGGTAAGGGCTTTAATAAAAAGGCAAGGTTCGTTTTCTATGACAAGCCTTTGAAAATTGTTTTCAGCGTTCATATTATGTATTATGTACTGTCTTTTTGAAAGTTCCCAACTCTTGTTTCCATTGCGAATACGTTTTCTTGAAAATATTTTCCTGCTAGCAAGTCATCCTTCTCAATGACTCCATACTATCATGCCAACTTTAACAAACTTGATCATAGGTGCGGAAGATGGAGAAGAACAAAATAAGTCTTGGAATACAGAGGATGGGAAGTTGGATTACTACTACTGTTACTACTACTACTACCACTACTGGTGTTTCTGCTGCTACTACTACTACTGCTACTACTACTACCACTATCACTACTACTACTATTGCTACTAGAGAGGTTTGGAAACTTTTTAATAGAGGAAATAGATAACATTCTCAGTGAACTAAACGACCATATCTCACCATAATTAAACCTGCCACTGAAGACAAAGTTGAAGCGTTAATAAAACAAGCCCTAAACAAATTGTGCGATCTAGATGATGCTTCAACTTGGCTAATAAAATCTTGCCTAAGTGGATTAATCAAACCAATCACATCTATAGTAAATTGCTCAACATAAAATTTTTGACTCCCCCCCCCATCATCATTTAAGGATGCACATGTTACACCACTGCTCCAGAAACAAAATCTTGATCCAGAAATTCTTAAAAACTTTCGCCCAGCCTCCAACCTGAACTTCATCTCTAAAGTTGTTGAAAAGGTTATGGTGAAAAGACTGAAAGAACATCTCTTGTTGATTGCCACATCATCAATAATGCAGCTACAACCAGTGTATAAGATAGGGTACAGCACAGAGAGCACTCCTCAAAGTTCAAAACGACAAAATTGACCAACTTTCCATCAACGACAACGTGTTATTGCTGCTTCTTGATCTGAGTGCGGCATTTGACCATAATTTGCTTCTTCAACGACTGAAAATTCCTTTGGCATCACAGGGAATGCGCTGCGTTGGTATGTCACATACCTCTCTAACTGAACACAGAGAGTATCAATAAATGGCTTGCTCATGGTGTCCCACAAGGATCAGTGCTGGGACCCTTCTTGTTTATGCTGTACAGCACCATTAAATAATATCATCACGCAATATGGATTGGCATATCATTTTTACGCTGATGACACCAATTAGTGCCGGCCTGGTCTGAATCGGCATCTGCAAATATCCATCAAATCGAACATTGTGTTAAGGCAATCAAGGCATGGATGATATGCAACAAACCTTAAGCTGAACAACGACAAAACTGAACTTATTGTCTTTAAGAAGAAAAAGTCCAATGGCAATATAAATGAAGTTGTTGTAAACGGTTGTACTATCAAAAACTGTTCAAATGTTAGAAATCTTGGCGCCTTTTTTTTGACCAACATTTAACTATGAAAGATCACATAGCAAAATTATGTCAGTGTCTCTTCTTTCAAATTAATAACATAGGCCGTATAAGAGACTTTCTAGATACTGATGCAACTAAATTGCTCGTTCACTCAATAATAACAAGCAAATTGGACTATTGCAATTCTCTTTTGTATGGTTTTCCTATGTCCTCACTCCTGAAGATTGCAGATAATTCAAAATGTCTCAGCCAGAGTCATCACCAAAACCAAATTTAGAAAAATATAACTCCAATTTTGAAATCCCTTCATTGGCTTCCAATAGACTCTAGAATAAAATTCAAAATTGCCTGTCTAACATTTAAAATGGGACCAAGTTTATTGAAAGATCTCATTAAAATCGGCCAGCCATCACGGCAACTTAGAATGTACCCAAATCAAATTTCTCTGGCAGAGCTTTTGAATTTGCTGCACCCGGAGAGTGGAGCTCTTTGACTGAGGACACAAAAAATGAAACATCTGTCAATAATTTTAAATCAAAATTGAAAACTGAACTCTTTCTTATTATAAGACCTTACAATGAGTTGAAGATCTTTTTGATATTAATTATAAATATACTGTTTAGTTTTTATACATGCACTTTTAATTGTCAATGTTAATTATTTTTAAAAATTTATTTATTATTATTTTTTAATTTATTTACGATTTTTGATATTGTACTTTTAATTGTCGGCGAATAAGCTTAGATGTGTAAAACTTTTTTATTTTTTTATTATGAATCATGTTAAAATACAGCCACTGAGCATTTTAAATGGATATAAATGCACTATCATCGTCATCATCATTACTATTACTACTGCTACTACTACTACTGCTACTGCTGTTTACTTCTTCAGCTTAAACAGTACTTTGTTCCACAGTGTAAGATTTACCAAGAACCATATATTCAGCTTGGTGAGAATTTACAATATCAAAGATTTATAATTTAAGTGAGTTTATAATCAAGTGTAAATATTCAATTGCCCATAATACCTGTACAAGTGAATATGGAATCATGTTTCAAAAGAGTGAACAAAATGCTCTGTCATACCTTATCAATGTGAACTTTGATTTGATGTTTGTGTCCTCTTTTTATTCAAATTAAAATACTTTATTGTATCCCAGTGGGAAATTTGTTTTACAGAGGGGTAATAATGAATAAAAGTATAGGTAGATAAATTGTGTATAAGGACATAAAAATTAACGTTTTTCATGCACACAGTATGTATTTAGTATTTATTAAAAAATTTCATAATATATTCATTTCAGACCCTAGCCTTTTTCTTCAAAGACATGGTCAAGCATTTAGGAGTCATGATAGCCATCTCACTGCCAGTCTCAGCTTCCCTTATCTATATCATTAAAGTGGGGGAACTTACTTCTTCGTCTATGCTTGGCTCTTTACACTCGTGGTTTCACTTGTAAGTAAAACCGGACTAAAGAGGATTTCCACACGGTTGAATCAAATGAAATGTTTAAATTATAGAATATGTATTATTATTATTATTATTATTATTATTATTATTATTATTATTATTATTATTATTATTATTATTACTATTATTTTTAGTGGGGGTGTAGTATTTAGTTTTTAAGCAATTACATTTGTTAAATTAGTGTTATTTTCTCATGTAAAATGTTAAGCTGAGACTCTTCGTTTTCCTCATAACTTGAACACAACAGTAGCAGACCTGGAATGTGTGTGAACTTAATAATATGAATTAGGTTATTTTTAAGAAATGCACAATAATTTCGTTTTGAGCAGGCTCTGGTACAATTGTAATAGATTCTTGCATTAAAAGTGACTAATGTGTTACTACACAAAAGATTCAATTAACATTTTTGTTATATCAGTACATGTCATCCCAAGGACCATCATGTAATCACAAAAATAAATATTGATAAGTATACACAACTGTTAGAATATGCTTTCACCTTCATTTTCCTGTCTTAAATTATTTCAGCGATTACTTTTAGGAGAGAATTTACAATTTTAAGCGATTTTTTAAATTTCTTTTCTTATTTTTTAATTCATCTGCTTACATTGTGATTTACATTTGTTTTCTTTCTTTCTCCAACTTTTTTTTTTTTTTCTTTCTGCGGCACAGCTTTTAGTTACAATTTATGCCGACTACATCGCCCCATTGTTTGACAAGTTCACACCTTTACCCGACGGAGAACTTCGCACCCGAATTGAGGAGCTTGCATCAAGCATCAATTTCCCCCTAAAGAAACTGTTTGTTGTTGAAGGTACATTGGAGTATTTTGTTTTCCTGCATATTCGTTTCAAGTCTGTGACCATATATAGGGAGAACGGTAGGCCCATTGGTAGTCTAGGGCTTAGGTTGTCGCACTTGGGGTCATGAGGTTCTGAGTTTGAATTCTGCTTTGTCAGACATTGTGTTCCATATTACACACATTTCCCCACTTGACCTAGATATGAATGGGCACCAATATCAGATGGGGGTTAAAAACTTGCTACAGGCTAGTATTATGTCCCGGAGGCTATGTACTATCATCTGTTTCACTTCTTTCTGTAGAAACGGATACGCTCTGGCTCTATGGGTAGTTTGTCTATAAACTTGGTCGGACTTTAAGATCGCATGCCGACACTTCTTCTCTATTACCCCTAAAAGTAAAAACTAGTGCAGGTATATGGTCTTTTGCATATTATGGCCCAGTCTTAGAGAGTCAAAGTCACTGTCAGTTTTTAGGAAAAATCTTAAGACATATCTTTTTAACTAGCTCATAAAATCCCACTTTCTTAAAGGATAAATTGCGTAATTTTATTAGTGTTGTATTCATCCTGTGTGTGCAGGAGTTTGTGTGTGTTGGTGGACCATGAATTCATGACAGTTTTTACCTTTAAACACCGTTCTTCTTCTTGTTTACATTATTGACTTTCTTGTCATTAACTGTACACAGTTTTATGCTACATTTTTGTGACTTGATTTAAGAAATTCATATTGTGTATCTTTTAAAATATTATTTTTATTTAATGCGTCTAGAGACTTACCCTTGGAGGATGAGTGCGCAATAGAAATGTACACTAATATTAATATTATTACTATTATTAATAATGGCCTTAAAGGAACATTTGTTGTTGAACTGAAAATTATCATCATTGCAATTGTGTATGGCTGAAATGTGCTGTCTTATTAGGACACAAATAAATCTGATTATGATATTCGTGTTTGCACAATTTTAATATCGCCCGATAGTTTGAGTTTGTCATGCATTTGATGTCATTAGTATATGTGAATTGTCACCAGAATTTTGTAAAATTTTAATTTAAGTGCGGAAATCTTCTGAAATGTGATCAGAGCCTATTTACTTGTTTTTGAATGTATTTAATATAACATGCCTGCTCAGTCTTCACTGTCTGCGTGTATGTCTCCATTTTTGTCAAGTATGTGGTGAGTGGTTTGCGGGTGCTACTGGTAGATCCTTCTTCTTTGCTTTCATTTTATTACCTATATCGTTCATCTTTAATTCACCCTGAGATCACCGCATAATGCATATGACGGATGGGCATCATTTATTGGTGCATTATTTTTTTCTCCTAAATGTTTCTTTCTTTAAATTCTCATCTATAGCCATTAAAAGGGAAAGAGTCAAATACAAAAAAAGTGTATGAATAGATATTAAAAAAACATTTTTTTAGTAACATTGATGGCGCTTTTGCAATGTTGCTCTTCTGTTTGAATTTCTATGTTGAAACAGTCCATACACATAGTCTTTATGCTTTTATATAAATAAAATACATATTTAAAACTTTACAACAACAGCAAAATAATCTCATTTTCTAGGTTCAAAACGGTCATCTCACAGCAACGCTTACTTCTACGGATTCTTCAACAACAAAAGAATTGTTCTGTTTGACACACTGCTTGAGGACTACGCCCCTGACAACAAAAAAGTAGAAGAGGCAAAGGAGGATGGTGCGAAGAAAGACAGCGAAAGTGAAACTGCTGATGATGGTGAGAACAACGGGAAGGAAGGAGAAGTCCCCTCAGGAGATTCAACCAATCAGGAAGACCAAAAAATGAAAGCAACGAGGTACAGAATTGATATTTTCTGCCATCTGTGGCTGTTGTGTACAGTTTTGTTTCGTTTTCATCTAATTTTTTATCATACAATCTATTTTCACAAATGTTTTTAAAAAATCTTTTGTTTGTATTGGTTCCTTTGATGCGATTTTTGCTATAAACTCCATTGCATTTGATGGTGTGTTAAAAAGTGTCAGCGTATCTGAGGTTTTGTGCTCACTTCGCACATAATGTGAAAAAGGAACATACAAATAAATGGGTATCATCCATGGGTTGTTTTTCTGTTGTTGTGATTATATTGCAACTAATGAAACTTGCCTCTTGATCCCACCCTGCTGGGGTTGATATGAGCCCAATGTCTTTTCCGCTTTATACGGCTTTGAAAACTCTAAATTAATTTTTTCTTTGTTCTTCGTTTGAATTCTCAAGTAGGACCTCATGGGCGATATTTTTATTTGTTTTTGCTCCAAAAAGTGCTTTTTTTATTTATCCACCACTTTTTTTAACAGTAAATTATATTAAATAGAACTATTTTACGTTCACCTTTATCATACAAGTATCTGTTGGGAGCAGAGGGAAACTTGTACACCACTACCTTATAGCATGTACTCAAAATTTTATGCATTCATCCTTTTGTTCATTAAATTTTCATTAATTCTGTTTACATTATCTACAATAGGAGGAAGCGAACTCAAAGGACACCGAACCTCTGTTAGAGAAAGACGACAAAAAATGAAGAAAATAAAGAAGAGGATGGACAAGAGAAGCCGGCCAAAAGGAAAGTTGGGTGCAGCAACGATGAAGTTTTGGCCGTGTTGAGCCATGAGTTGGGCCATTGGTACCTTAACCACGTGTTGAAGCAGCTTGTTATCTCACAGGTCAGTCATTGAAGTTACGGCTCGACACGCGTTTTGGAGGGGATGTGGGGGGAGAGAGGAGGACGAGGGGCCATAATGGCCTTGAAGGAACCTTACTTACACTTGTGATTGGGGAAAATCCAGAGAGAGACGAAAAACTGAAGAAAAGAATGACGAGGATGAACAAGAGAAGCGGAAGGGGGAGGGATGAGGGGACGTTGATTGTTCGGTGACAAACTATGTTTTGTAAGCAAGAGGTCCCTTAATTTGTTGGGTTTTTTAGTGGTTCAAACAAATTGGTGTATAAAATATATCCAGCCAAATTTGCAACCAAAATTCAGCAAAAAAAAAAGTTAAATCCATTAGACAAAAGACAACACAGTGTTTTCTCTCCTTGTTCCTATCTTCTAGTACGTATAATGTGTTCAAATTACACCTTTTATTGTGGCGTTTGCGGCCGAGTGATAAGGCTGACAAATTGTGGATCATGAGGTTCCGGGTTTGAATCCTAGCAAATCTAGGCAAATGATGTTCTTTTAGGAAAGACACTTGACACGCATTTTCACCACTCGACCCAGATGCAAATGGGTACAAGCACTAGCTTGGGAGTTAAAATCTACGTCAGACTAATGTCCTGTCTAGGAGATGATTATTATCACCTGTTCCGCTTCACACTACAGAAACCGAGATACGCTCTGGCTCTATGGGCTGTAATGGCCTTGAAGGAACTTTACTTACACTTGTGATTGGGAAAAACCAGAGAGAGATGGAAAAACGGAAGAAAAGAAAGACGAGGATGAACAAAAGAAGCTGGCCAGATGGAAACGACGATGGCCTGTCCAACACCAGGGCACCGATAAAGATTGTGGTTCAAATTTTTGTAATTGGGACCCAATTTTTGTACAGACTAGTTTTTCATAATGTTTGGTATGTCTGCAATGCTGTAAACCCATAATATCTCATTTTCCGTTGTCTTTTTTTTAGGTCAATTTGTTCTTGTGCTTTATGGTCTTTGCGATGCTGATCAAAGAGACAGTCTTGTTCCGGGCGTTTGGATTTCAGACAGAGCCAACCTTCATCGGTCTTATCATCATCTTCCAGTTCATCTTTGCTCCTTATAATGAGGTGAGTTCATCCACTTTCAAAATGTGTTGTGAGGTCTTAATGGCTTGAAACTCCTGATGGACACAAGGACGAATCCCTCAGCTTTCAATTTCAGTCATAGAGTTTAATTTAAACTTTGCAGTCTACGCAGTGGTGTTAGTAGGCTAATGGTCAGGCTGTCGAACATGGGATCACGAAGTCCCCGTAGTGTTCTATCTGACATTGTGTTCCTCTGGAAAGACGCTCACCTCAACGTAGATTTTCCCCATTTGTGCCAGGTTCCAGTGTAAGCCCGGGGGTGTTCAGCCTGCCACAGACCGTCGCATTTCATCCACTTATTCCGTTTCCAACCACAGGAGCTTGGATAGGCTCCTGTTTCATTAGCCCGAAAAAACAACCTTGAGGAAACTTTATAACAATGATAATAATAATAATAATTATAATAATTTATTGTTGGTTACAGACATGTTAAGATAAAAAATATAAAAAATCATATGAATATATTATGTAGTACATCGACAAAACAATGAAATATTTAACTATTAAAAATACCTTGATATGTGTTGATTAAGAATTAAGGTGTCTTTACTAACAGTTAACACACATATTGAATATTTTATTAAAGATCTTGTGGTAGTTATAGAGAATTCTTGGCTAAATTCAAAAGTGATAACTCAGTTGGCTGCAGGATTGTTACCACTGTTAAAAAATTCACAGTTCATCAAAAAGTGTTAATTTCAATGAGGGAAGAGCTCTGGATTGCTGGATTTACCCAGAGTGAAGGGAATTCCCATTCGATGGTGTTGGAGTTGGGACAGCACTGTTGCGGAAGTCATACCGATATTAAAAGTACACTGGAACCTCTCTAATCAGGAAATCTTGGTGGCTTGTGAAATTGTCCCGATCAGTCAGGTTTCCCGATTGCCCGGATTTTGGTTTTCCCTCAACCAGTTCAGGTATTTATGTCCTTCTGTGATTACTAAAATACAGAATCAAACGGACAATTTGTTGTAGCCACAGGACCAGTTGATCAAAATAAACATGGCATTCATCAGTGATGTCACTTACAGTCGAGCTTCGTTGGACGGTAGATGGATCAGACACGTAATCCAGAATGCATGATGGATTATTAAGTCACCTCATGTGTACACCCTTGTTATTGACAGGTTAAATGGGCAATGAGAAGCTAGGACAGTGAACGAGTCTGCTTTCTATGTGTCCCCCGTCTCAAAACCGTGCTCCATTGTTAGGTGGACGGGCAAGGACTGGCGGTGGCACCTGATTTCACACCTGCACAAAGGTTGCCTTGTGTGTCTGGCTTATGGTCGTCGAGAATTGCCACTTACAACATTGTTTACATATTATGTAATGTAGGATAATACGTGAGTGTTGGAATAAACAATTATGAAGGAAGCTGTGATGATAATCCACGCAAGCCCGTGAAAAATTGTCCCAATTAGCCGGGGACCTCTCGTTTAGAGAGGTAAAATATGTAGACAAAATTCCGTTCCTTGGATTTCTTCCCGATTCCCCGGGTTCCCGATTAGAGAAGTTCCACTGTATTATGGTTGAGTGACTTTACCAAGCAAATCAATTATTACTGCTCATGGGAAATTTTTAGCAAGTTATCAAGGCAGTTGTTGTCTCTTTTTTTTTCAATTGAGTATTTTTTTGTTGCTGTTTTATCGTCAGGTCTTGTCTTTCTGCATTACGTACTTGACGCGCAAGTTTGAATTTCAAGCCGACGCATTCGCCCGCAACATGGGGAAGACCAGTCTGCTTTGCTCCGCTCTCATCAAGCTGAACAAGGACAACTTGGGATTTCCCCTCAGCGACTGGCTGTACTCAGCCTGGCACTACTCCCACCCTCCTTGTTGGACAGACTTGCCGCCTTGGAGTTGAAGGATAAAGACGAGTAATAGTCAGTCAAAGACAATTCCAATTAGAGCGTTGTTAGATTTTGTTATTATTATTTTTATGCCTTTATCTTTTCCTTTTTTTATATGTGCTTTTTGTTGGGGGGGGGGGGATGTTTTTTGTTGTTGATTTTTTCTTCCATATTGTTTATATTAATGAATTGGCTTTTGAGGTATGAATGAATTATGTGGGGCACGCCTATGATTTCCACACTTGACTTCAATACATCATTTTGTCTTGTAAGAAGAGGTGATGAAAAAACGCTTTATGTGAAGGGCAATTGAATTGGTTGACCATATGTTTTGTATTCATGATGAAGTGCGGGTGGATGGCGGGCGGTTTTGCTAGTTGAGGTCTTTCTTCTTTCCTTTTCGCCGGTTTATTTATCTCCTTTTTGCTCCTCATTAAGTCACCCTGAGATCACCGGACATGGTGGGGCAGGGTAATTTTCAATCAATCAAATCAATTAATCAATCATGATGAAGTAATGTGATTCTGTTGGTTATACTTCTGTTTGTGGGTTGTTGTTTTTTTTTTTCTGTGCTGCACTTTATTTTTGTTCTGACGTGTCTCATGCTTTTTGTTAAGCCTGTTCTCAATTATTAGCGAATTATTTATTTTAGAAGTGAATGAAGAATTGAACTTGGGTATGCAAGTTGTCTGGCACGTACACGTGTGCCCATCGATGGACTGAAAGGGCTGAGAGGTATGACCTCCTACCTATCTCCAGTGTGCCATGATGTTACGTGTGTAATTCAAGTCAAAGATTTTCGTTTAACTATTATAATTACACATAAGAAATTAAACCTTCACAGAAGGAAACAGAAAATGTCAGGACAGAGTGGCCCGGAGGAAGATCATTTCAGGTATCTAAACTCATACACCGGAAGGTAGAATGGGAACTGATAAAGAACGAAAGAAAGAATTATAAATTTAGTATTTTGATAAAAAAAAAAGATAAAAAAACACCTGAAATGTTTCAGAACTGCAATTGAAATGTTCATTTTGAATGAAAATGTTGACAGAAGAAAGTGTGAGTGTGGGAGATTGGAGTCTTAATATCGCTACTGGTCTGATCAAAAGCCCCAAGCGCCATCCTTGCTCTAGATTAATTTATAATCTTAAGATTGAAGTCAGAAATGTTCTCAGGGACATGGAAGTAGAGGTTTATAATTGTATTGAGGAAAAGTGCACGTATGGCTGTTGAACACAAATTTTTGTTCTGTTCAAAATGCCCGTAGCACCATTCCGGTGCATACATGGCCTGTGTGCCCCTTGAACAGAGCTTATAATTGTATGCTTTGTCTTGCTTACAGGTACGGCGGTAAAGTTAGTGTCTTTAACACCCCTTTATTCTAAACAGCAAAAGTTAAGATTGTATTATTGTGATAATTATCCCAGCATAATGGAAATAAGTCTATCTAGATTTGGACATTAATTCACAAAACCTGTTAATACTGTTATATCTTTCTTATCACTCAAGTGCAACCCCCAAAAAAATAAATTTATAAAGGAAAATAAATTACATTTACTTTCAGACGACACTGAATTATCTAATTTTGTGTGCATCCTCATATAGACAAAGAGTATGCAAGCTTCGAAAAATGAAGAAAACCCTTACATAAATTGTTCATATGCACTACAGTGTTTTCAGTTGAGTTTTTGATGGATTTGAACAAAACAAAATTCATTGTACGAATGATTATTGCACAAACTACAACCAAGCCATATTTTTGTTTAAAATGTATCCGTTGAGGGCCGCATATTCCACCAAAAACAAGAAGCAGCATCGTCACCGCTTGTGGCTCTTCCTCCCGATAGGGTAGTATGACAGTAGCAGATCCATCCTGTCCACACCACCCATATCGGCATTGCAGACGAGGACAGATTCATGTATATCCTTGTCAATGGAGTCGTCCTTGGATGGACGTGAGGCAATGCCCATAAATAGAAAGGCGTTTATCAACAGAAAAGAGATGGGTCGTTTGTCCCTCCACCAACGTGCAACAAGATTCCCACAAGCCTGAAAGAACACTGGCCTTTCTCAATTTTGCTGGTCAAGTCTGTTGGCCAGTGCTTGCGGTTTTCTGTTCATTGGGGTTGGCAGCTCTGCACAAGGGGAAAATCTGCATGCCCAGGATCAACATCAACGCCATAACTTCACCGTCAGCATCTTCAAAGTCCAATTCTGCATTGCTTTCATTTAACTCTTTCTTTATTTCGAATCATTTGCAAAGCTTGAAAAACCAGTAGATTGAGCCCCTTGAAAAAATTTCTCGAGAAGTTAAAAGCCATGGTTTTAAAAAGATTCACTATTTGCTTTAGAAATAAGAGTCGTCTAGTTTCGATTCTGTCAGCAGAAACAGACATAGAACTCTTCAAGCTTCTCGTTGATAAATTTTGACCGCCAATTTCATCATCAACAGAAAATGAGAGTTTGATATCTGAATGATTCATAGTTGAAACAAAATTGGAAAATGTTGCATCGACCAAGTCTGGGTCATTCAATACTATTCAGAAATATTAAAATCAAACAACGCCTGACAAGGTGTGAGGCCCTTGGCAAGTGAAACAGGCCTAATGATTCTATTATCTTGCTGTTGTTGCTACTTCTGTCGATGATCATGCTCATCTACTTCATGTTGCTTCTTCCTAAGTATAGCCAAGCTCAGTTGCACCATTCCCCGACCCTTGAAAAAATCTATCTGCAAGGAAAATAGACAGTTGTGTGAAACTTGTGAAATTGCATAACTTTGAATGATTTTTCAATTTCAAATCTTGCAGTATGACATAATAGAAACTAAAATATCATGATTATCTTGGAATTGATTCACAATTAATAAAGTGCTGAGACATAATAAAGCGTTATAATAATTGTCTTTACCAAATCTTTACTATTTATGAGGAGGAAAACAATTATCGGATTTTGGCGCATAGGATTTTTGATCAGAGCGGTAGCAATATATATTATTACATATATGCGTCTAGTGAAATATTTTAGATCTTTTGTAATGACTACATATGAAGAGTGATGATGATCTGTGTAGCAATCACATGCGTTTGTGAATGATGCTGTTATTTACAATGTCATTTTGTAAGACACATGTTTATGAAATTTGTACAACAAAGGTTGACTGTGTGAGTTTTTACACCTTCATGAAGAGCTGTGCCATCTAAGTCTTAGTCCCATGAGGTAGTCAGGAATGAGTAGATGGAATAAAACAAATGAAATGAATGACTTTTGCTATTGTTGAGAATGAATTCAAATAATCTCTATCCAAAACTCATCATACTTGTAGTAAAATCAACTATTTCAATTGAGAATGCTTTAATGGGGGAACTGCTGGGAGGTTTGGGGGCATATTTTTGTGTGCTTAGCTATGTTGTTTGTTTCATTCTTGCACATCGTTCTCTCTCTCTCTCTCTCTCTGTGTTTTTGTTTCATTTTTGTTTGTTGTTTACAATTTTTGCTGTTAATTCATCCCTGGATTACTGTGTATGGATGGCAGTGTAAATTTCCATGAAATAATTAAATGTGTCCGCATGTTGCGTAATTTCATTATGACAGCATCATATCAGCAATGTTTACAATCTTATCCTGAGATCAGGATTTGCGTTAGATGGGGGCTATCTCACTTACAATTTCAAGATGCGTTTTGATGGCTTTATGCATAGAGAACAGATGATTGAATTACAGTGAACAGGCAGACGTCGAAGAAATTATGTGAGCTTAGATGCACAGACAATTTCAAAAGGGGAACATGGGGGATAGGAAAGCAAGTAATTGAAGTTTCTGTCACATGTTTCATTTTTTTCTCATTATTTAAAGGTTACACATGGAGTTATAAAAAGTAAGATAATGATGGATTTATAGTTTGTATCCCGCACAAGTGCAGTATCCTTAATTTATCCCCCAGCAGGCCATTTCAATTTCGTTCAAACTCTTTCTCAACTCCTGGGCGGGCATACAGTACACAAGCCATGTTAGGCTTTTCATACTAACATTCTGACAAAATCTTTCTCCACCTATAGCTGGATCCATTCACACATGAATCGATTATGAAGTTTTTATTTATTTAGCTCTTTATTACTTCCCTGCCATCTCACAGTCTTATGAAAGACAACCAAAACCACCGTCAAAGTCAAGGCAAAACAAGATCTTATTTCACTGAGCGATCAATACCATGATATATTATCAACCAAATTGATTAAGAATTATGACGTATTATCAACCAATTTAGTAGTTAAGTGAAGAATTTGTTAAAAAAAAATTATGACACGTTATCAGTCAATTTTGTCAAGAAATATGATGCATTGTCAACCAAATTTGTGAAGAATTATGACACATTTTCAACCATATCTGTAAAGAAATGTGACTAACTCACTCTTGATTAGACGTTTTATTTCAAAGCTTGGCCCTATGGTATCTCTAAATTTTATAGTAAACAGTTTCCGGTTTGTTTCTAAAAATACATAGTTTTTATGATGTGATATAAATGAAAAATGTCTGACAGACCAGTTTTGGCCATTGGCATTAAGGAAATAAATTGTAAAATCTCGAGAAGCGGATCGAGAAGATCTCATTACTTTGACTAAACTGCTGTCCAATATGACTAGAGTTCTGTTGATTTGTTTTTGGATTTTTTTCTTTGGGTGTCAGATGGATGGGGTGTTGTAACTGTAAAAAGTACTTATAGATGTTTAGGGTTGTTTCTGTCAGAGAAGAGCGTCTAGTTTTTGTTATGAAAGGTGACTTTTCTATAATTTGCCTCTGAATCAATGCTGCTGGGTTTGGGTTTTTTGTTGTTGAGATTTTGACCATTTCCTCATTAAAACGTTTTTGCCACACCTTTATTAGAGAATCCTGTGGCAATGTCAGATCTTGTTATTTTGCGAATACTTGATGCAAAATTGTCGATTTTTATTATTTCAATCTTACTGCTTTGATTCGCTTTCTATTTGATGATGCTGGACCATCACGTTTCAAGATTACCTTTTTCTTTAAGAATTGTCTACACGAATTATTTCATTTGGAAGAAAAAATATTTTGTACATTATTATTTATTATTATTATTATTATTATTATTATTATTATTATTATTATTATTATTATTATTATTATTATTATTATTGTTATTATTATTATTATTATTATTATTATTATCATTATTATTATCATTATTATCATTATTATTATTATTATCATTGTTATCATATTATTATTATCATTATTATTATTATTATTATTATCATTATTATTATTATTATCATTATTATTATTAGTAGTAGTAATATTATTATTATTATTATGCTGTTTTTTGGCTATTTTATTAACAAAGAAAGTATTTTGTATATTCATTGTCTCTTATATTATTTTCATTTATGCTGTTGTCAAGGACTACTGTAAGAAAGGACATGCGGGGTCTAATTTCTGACTTCGCTAGCGAAGGCGATTGTTTCGTTCTACCTTTTTTGGCGAGCCGTCTATTTTTAGAACCAGCATCACTGCTTCATGTGGCGTAGTAATTCTTACCATCACTTTTAAGCAAAATAAGAGGTAATTAAAGTCAATAGAGTATATCTATTTAGTTTGAGATATTATTTACATACCGAGTAAAGTATTTGATGATGCAGTATTCTATAATTGAGAACATACACTGCAAACTATTTTGCTAAACTTACATCACCAGAACTAGAAGAGCCTCGGTTTGTTTTCATTGATTTGAATCGAAGTTCGAGTTGGAAAGTGAAGGAATATTATCACAATATCAAGTGATGTTTCTATTCTAACGTTAAAACCAATTCATTCTCACATTGTTACTTTTAATAGTTAGATCTAGATCTAGATGTAATTAATGTTGTGAAATCTGTTCTCATTTAAAATTCCAAATAAATGTGGCATTGTGAATTGTAGAGGAAATAACTGACGAATCTAACAATAATATCTGAAGGAGCCACAGTGGAGTGAAGTCAAAGGCGAAATATGACAATGAGTGACAACTCCACTAATAAAGACAGTACAAACACGGCGTTTCGGGTATAACCCTTCGTCAGACAACAAACGCTAAATCATTATACAGTGCTAAAGCCCAAGGTAAAAGACTGAGGTAGTACTTAGATCTAGATTCTAGATATTTCCCGTTTGTTGTCTGACGAAGGGTTCTGGAAACGTCACGTGTTTGTTCTGTCTTTTATTAATGGATTTATCACTAATATTTCACCGATAAATCTAACAATTGTCGTGTGTTTCGGTTACCCAAAGATGAATGTGAAAAAACAAGCATTGGTTGGATGTGTTACACTCCACGTAAAGACTTTGTTATCGAACCGTCTAAATTTTCCTCTGTGAAAGGCATTGGCCTGAAAATATTAAAATAATAAAGCTACCCGGAGGCCATACTAGACCGGCATGTGCACCATCTGTTTTTAATATTCCAACTTCGTGTTTATCAACACCAAAGCCAAAAACCTCGTCGCCCAAAAGCTGAAGACCAACAACTTAACTATTTTCTAAAGAAAGACAAGGTCAGTTCTTTTTCTAATTTTGCTCCTGACAAAGAATTACAAAGAAAATATGATAGACTGATGATATCTCGATCAGAAGATAAATTTGCATGTGTTCATGACAAAGGATTTCAAGCAGAGTTACATTTCAATAATTGTTAATGATAAAACTACATTGAGTTCTCCTTTAACTCTTTATGGTTTTAAGAAAGGGATTAGTGTGCCGTTAGGTAAAATTTTGAATCCAAACAATGGGTTGGCTAGCTACTCTCAATTCTTTGCAGCTGCTAATTCAGTGTTCAAATATGATCTTAGTGTGACTAGTGTGATTGAAAAAATGGTAACGATTCTTCAGTCCCATGATCATTCAGGTTTACTGGATGCTGACAAGGCAAAAAAACCTTAACTTTATCACAAGACAGTTGCAACTGTTGTGTCACAAAAACTTATGTGTATCTGATTATTGTTTTGCCCTTGAATCTTTTCCGAGTTGTAAGTATGCTCAACTTCGTGAATTTGTGGTGCTTCCAAGTACACAAAGCTACAATCCATTATTTCTGTGACCAGCATTGACCAAGTGTTGGGGGAAAACATTTTAAAACAAATGATGTACAGAAAAATGTATTTTTGATTATTGACAAGGTTAATATTCGTCCAGCAGTGGCTTATTCTGGTGGTGTTTTAAACGGGTAAGCTAAAAATAACTCCGATTCAAAGGCAACCTCTATGCTCTGCCTACTGATGAAATGCTTACACGGTCGACTTAGTGGCATGGTTTCTGTGACCCTGTGCATAAAGTACCAATTTAGTGTAGTGAAAGAAGCTGTTGAAAACTCCGGCGGGATTTATATTGGGGTCTAATACAGAGGTTTCATTGAATTAAGATTTTATTTTGCTGAAAAATGTCATTGTTAACTATATTCCTATCATGATATGTTTAAATAAAGTATATAGTCCCAGAAATTATGATTAATTTAAATCAACTATGCATTTTGTGTTCAATACACTCTCGCCTCTGCTAGCGAAGTCAGAAATTAGACCCTGCATGTCCTTTCTTACAGTAGTCCTTGTCTGTTGTTTATTCTCATGGGACAGTGTTTATAAAAAGTCTTTTACAGCATTGAATGTTAACGGGGTTTTTCTGTTGACTTTTTTTCTCTTAGATGTATGCATGTATATTGTGTATTCACATAAGACTTGCTTAAATGAAATGATGTCATCTAGTTGTTACAAGCAGGTGTTATGTGCATGAGATATGTTTCGTTGTGTTTTTTGAATGGGTGGTGTTTGTATGAGTATACATGTACTTGTATGTTTGTTGATGAATAAACTGTGAAGATTCAAACAAGTTTTGCTGGAACAGTTTTTCATGAATGTTTTCTTATTGCTGCACTGGCATGTATGGTAAATCTTTTTCTTTTATTTTATCTATTTAGCCAGTATTAAGGTCCCTCTCATCATTTTTTATTACCATCCCAAAGTCATTATCATCCTCATCCTCATCAAAACCTTTCATCAACTTTACACTACCAGGGGTATAGGCCACAGACAAAGAGATTTCCATCTGTCCTTCTCCTGAGATCTTTATTACCTCATTCCAGCTGACATCCAGTCTCTTTCAGGCCTTTTCTATACTTCTTCTTCTCCAAGTAAGTGTCCTGTGGCCTACCCTGGTATCGTCTTCCCTGCATTGTAATACTTTTCTTGTTACATTTGAAGCAGACATTTCACTAAGCGTGTCCGATCCATCACTATCTCCATCGTCTCCTCCTCCCAAGAGTAATGAGTATGTTCGATAGTTTTCGTTCCAGTTCTGGTCGGTGGTTTTTTAATTTCTAATTGTCTTGCCCTTTAGGCCTCACAAGTGGGTGTTTTAAAAAATATTTCCTAACTGTCTTGCCTTTTTAGGCCTCACAAGTGGGTGTTTTTTTAAAAATTTCTAATTGTCTTGCCTTTTAGGTCTCAAAAATGGGTGTTTTAAAAAAATTCTGTCTTGTCTTTTAGGCCTCACACAAGTGGGTGTTTTAAATTCTGTCTTGCCTTTTAGGCCTCACACACTCACAAGTGGGTGGTTTTTGTTTCTGTCTTGCCTTTTAGGCCTCACAGGTGGGTGATTTTTTTATTTCTAACTGTCTTGTCTTTTAAGCCTCACAAGTGGGTCATTTTTTAAATTTCTAACTGTCTTGTCTTTTAAGCCTCACAAGTGGGTGATTTTTTTATTTCTGCCTGTCTTTTAAGCCTCACAAAGGGGCTATTTTTTAAATTTCTACGTCTTGCCTTTTAGTTTTAGGGTGTTTTTTTTAATTTGTCTTGCCTTTTAATTTTAAACCTCACAAGGGGCTGTTTTTTTAATTTCTAACTTTTGCCTTTTAGGCCTCACAAGTGGGTGTTTTTAAAAAATTTCTACTAACTGTCTTGTCTTTTAAGCCTCATAAGTGGGTGGTTTTAAATTTCTAACTGTCTTGTCTTTTAAGCCTCACTAGTGAGTGTTTTTTTAAATTTCTGTCTGGTCTTTTAAGCCTCTGAGTGGCTGTTTTTTATTTTTAACTGTCTTGCCTTTTAGTTTTAGAGCTCACAAGTGGGTGGTTTTTTAAATTTCTAACTGTCTTGCCTTTTAAGCCCCATAAGTGGGTGTTTTTTTTATTTCTATCAAAAAAACCTACGAAAAGTCCTAAACATTACTATCCAGTCAAAATATCCAACAAGTCAGTATATAAAAGGTGCAATGAAAAGCCCCTCTCCACTTCATTGTAGAAGATTTGACGCCTTTTTACACATATCCTAAGACGAAACGAAGAAATACTTGCCAACAAAGCTATGGAGCTATATTTCACCAAATTCGGTGAAATGTTCAGAGGAGGTCAGTAACCACACTACCAACAGTGATCAACAAAGAACTCTTCCATTTCGGCTCTGGCCTATCACTGGTGAAAAAAGAAGAACTGGAACATCCAGGATTACTTGCACTGGATCGAAAACACTGGAATCTCCTCATTAAAATGGATCACAGAAGTTGCTGAGGCGTCCTGTTCTGAAGATCAGGATGCAAAATTGCCTAGGTCAGTAAGTCAGTATTTCTTTTTCAAGTGACAATAAGGCATACCCATCGGTTTGAACTATTAGATTAAATTTTTAAACCGCTAGATCTAGGAGCCATTGGGAGCGGCTTGGTGTCCTAAAAAATTTAAAAGCCGCTTTCAGCGGCTTGGTGGACTTGAAAAGTTAACTCAAAATTGACACAGAAACGCAGGCAGTAACATAACTGTAAAATCAAAGCAAAGGCATTTACTCCATCCTCTATACATATCAACATTTTACTCATCTTATGTTCTTAGCCTCCTTGATCCTTGTGGATGGTTGGGGGGGGGGGGGTGGGTCCCACTTTTTTCCTTTAATTCTTGCAGATATCTTTCATCTACATCTTTTGTGTTTTCTTTTTAATTCACCTGAGGTCTTATATGTGGTGGACAGAGCAAATTTCAATGAAACAAACTTAGGCCCTTGTGGCGTGCAGGTCATCGACGAAGAGCTGTCAATGTTTCACCTATCCTATGCCAACCAACACCTCTAGCTCTCTCTACGACTTGGTTACTATCACTATCACATCAACTTCCAATCAATATTTAAAACAACAGGCACATGTATACTACTATCACCCATCGTCCCTTGGGTAGGAGCATAGGTCGCACGCAGTAACCCTTCAGAGCTGTCTATTTATCGCATTTGTTTCCAGTCATTGCCAAGAATACCTGGGTCTTCTCATCTCTGTCTCCACTCCATTGCTCGTCTCTATGTGTCTCAAGGTCAACCCCTCTTTCTTAGACTATTACCCTGTGAGTTCCAGCAGAGAGCTTGTCTTGCGATGCTCGACTGCAGCTTTTCAGTGTATGTCCCACCAACGCCAATTCTTTCTTGCAATTTCTTTCAATAATCTTCTCTCCTATTGTCATGGCATAGAACAGGAGAGGAGGATATACCTAAATAATGCCTATTAATAAGTATAAATTTATATATGTAAACCCGCCAATTAAGTACACATTTTAAGGACACAGATGACGTTTTCCTCTATGTTTCGTTTTGGTGATTTTTTTGGTGGTGGTTATTTTTCAAGTTTTTTTATTAACTAGTAGTACTAGTAGCAGTATTGTGAATGTTTGGAACTTTGCTTAAATGCCTGTAAAATTTAGGGCCAGTTCTCGAATATTTTGTATGCGAAGAAGACACACGTATCGGTACCTTTATACTTCTCTAAAAGATGATTTACGTCCAACCTCATGGTTTTGTAGCATGACTTTCAAAACACTTACAATTTCTGTGCTTTTAAAAATAATGTATTTATAAAGGACTAGATCTTCTACTACAATAAGTTTTATTTTAAACTGCAATGTGTTCTAGTTTCAGTCATTTTGATCTTTCTTGTTTCGAGATTAATGTTAATCTTTGTTCAATTCGTCTAAACTGAAAGGGATGTTATTGAAATTTGTCCTAGTCCTCGTGTAGGATCAGCTATGTCTGAAGCAACCACTTCTACAAATATGATCATTTTCTTTTGTTTTTTTTATCGTACATTTTAATTCGAAAATTCTTTTTATTATTTTTTTTAAAAACATCATTGATGGTGAAAGTCGCAAAATCTGAAAGTCCAATTTTAATGTTTTGAGAAAATCAAAGAAAATGATGCTGCACTTTTTGAAACTTTTCACAAACAATACATGGTATGCAAATGTAAAAAATTAGGCCCATTAGGGATACACGGATTGCTCATATGGTTATTATAAGGGTTTCAATTGGTTCATGTGCCACGAATTCTAACTAGACGAAGCGTAGGGGTTTCCTAATGTAAAAAAGGTGTTACTAATTTTAGACTTATACGGTTTGCAACTTTTTCTTTGAGGGGATTACAGACTTTTTTCTTGTTGATCTGTTGTGGGTTATTTTGTTTTTCTTAAATTTTTTATTTCATCGCTAATCAAAAATGTCATTCCAATGTATATGACATTACACTTACTTTTGATTAATGTCCTGATTGCAGTTATACTAAAGTGATCTGCTTGTTGGCCTCTTCAGTCCCTGGTGGGTAAACCAAGGAAATGACATTCAATGACAAGATGTTTATTTAAGTTAATAAAATTTTCTACACTTTTTAGTCACCGTTTTAAGAACGTATACATACAAATCAATAAATGACGTCTAACAATCATATACTGTTTAGTGTGAATTTTTCTCATGGTACTTTTACTGTTCAACAGCTTTTAAAAAGTTTGTTTTGTATTGTGAATGTTCTTTACAGAATTTCTCTGAAATAAAAAGAATTTAAAAATTCTTAATGATTCAGTCTTTATCAATGAAAATATCAGACATGCACATTTTTAAAATCTCTTGCATAGCAATAGCATGTTAACAACTATGTTGTAAATAAGAAAAGTTGTGTCAATTTTCTTTTTGTGCGGAGTTGAATGAGTTAAAGTCAAGTGAAATCCTTTTATAAAATGCTAATAACAATAAATGCATTTTCATAGCACCATTTAAGACAATGAAACATCTGAAAATTGAAATATGCCAATGACAATAAAATATGCAATTATTAACGACATCTGAGATCAAGATTTAAAATTCCTCTGAAACAGGAAATGACAGGAATAAGAGGTACATTTTCAGTCTAGCTTTTGGAACTGCATTAGTGGCCGAGTTCTTAGACTGCTGGATTTGGAATCATGAGGTCCCAGGTTTGAATCCTAGCAAAGCTAGGTCTGACGTTATGTTCCTTGGGAAAGACATTTAACACGCATTTTCCCCGCTCTTCCCAGATGCAAATGGGTACAAGCCATAGCTTGAGAGTTAAAACCTGCATCAGACTAGGAGTGTCCTGTCCAAGAGGTGTGATACCTGAGATCTAGATTCTAGATATTTCTCGTTTGTTGTCTAATGAAGGCTTATACCCGAAACATTACGTGTTTCAGTTTTGTCTTTATTAGTGGAGTTGTCACTTATTGTCATATTTCGCCTGTCCAAGAGGTGATTATTATCTGCTCTGCTTCATGCTATAGAAATTGACATAAGCTCTGATTCTATGGGCTGTAATGGCCTTGAAGGAACTGTTTTCCTTTTTTGGAACCGCATTTATGGAGGGCTACATCTTGCAGTGAATGGACAATGGCTAGGTATTGGGTACATAGAACGCTGTACACATATATAGATTTTCCCAGTAAAGGAGCCAAAAGAATACCATGTACTGTCTGTAGTTTGGATCCCGTTTCTCAAGACCTGGTGCAGTCAGAATTTATTCAAACTTGCAAGTTCAAGGAAGGTAGATAACTTTTCCTTGCTCTCATGACTATCTACAATTTTTTTTTTTTTTTTATCAATACAACTTTGTCTTTTTTCTCCATCTTTGTTGGAGTTGAAGAAAAATGACCTGGACAATTTCTATGACTTTCAAGATTCTTTAAATCTGAAACCTTTTTCACCTTTTCTGCAAAACACTTTCATTTTTATTTCTGCTATCTAGTTGTGAATTTTCATACTTCATCAGGATTGACAGTTTCTAAATCTGATTTCTGAGTGTGAGTCTAAACAACACTGAAATTCATGTTCACAACGTGAAATAAACAAAACTCAAAAGTCAAACTTCAACCCGTTGTGATTATGTTTTTATTTTTTTTAAATTTTTGTGTGTAACAAAAAAAAACATACACAAGGAAGTGAAACTCGCTTCACACACACACACACACAATGAAAACAAGGTCTATAAAATGAACATGCTCAAATGAATGAATATGGCTAAGGTGCATGATATTATATTATGTACACAATCACATACGCAAATTGTATACCAGAGTTTGAGTGTGTGTGGACACAAAAAGATTTACACCAAAAATTTCAATCTATTTTTTTTCACGTCACTTATCAATCCTATTCTTCCTATGGTTCTATTTCGACTTTGTTTCAGAGTTTATTCACAGAGTGAGGTATATGCCACTTTCACAAATATACAAGTTATTGTAATTTCTGTTGCTGAAGAATGGCTACAAAAGAAATTGAAATTAAACAGTTTTCAAATACTTATACAGTCCATTTTCAGTCTAGCTTTGGAACTGCATTAGTGGCAGTTCTTAGGCTGATTTGGAATCATGAGGTCCCAGGTTTGGAATCCTACAAAAGCTCCTGACGTTATGTTCCTGGGGAAAGACATTTAACACGCATTGTCATGGCAATTCTGTTCATCGCACTTTCCTTTTAATCATAACCTTTCCCCAGAAACAGAATTAATTTGATCTAAAAGTCACTGGTTAATCACTACATGTAGTCACCTTGGATAATTGCAAAACCGGCAGTACCTTGCCTCAGATTTTCGGTCGTTTTTGCTAAATGGTGCTGGCGTGTTTACGTTCTCATTACCTAACAAGCATAATGATACAATGGCCTGACACTGATTGTGAGTCTAGCAGACAGTAAAGGCGCAATCGGCCGTGCATAGAAAAAACTCAGACAGCTGGGCAGCGTAGTATTGTACGGTACAATAAGAAACGCTTGACTTTCTCCAGCCAATAATTAGCCGGGTGGGCAACTGCCCACCCGACTACACAGCTATAAACATAAGAAATGAACTGAATTACTGTAGTATGCTTTGCTGACTGTGTAGTATCTGTTTGAAGGCATACAACTTTGACTCAGATGAGAATCTTCATAACGGTCCAAAGTTTGTGAAACTTAGAGGACAAATTTATTTATGTAAAAAATATTGTAACAGAAATACCTACTCATCAAGTACTCAAATGATCCTAAATACTGTGTGTCCACAGTGAAATATGGTTTATCGCAACTTTTCCAACAATTTTGCTGCTCCCCTAGTTGCAGCATGACAGATGCATCTGAACACAATAAAGAAATTATGCTCAAAACATAATCTCACTTTGCAAAAGTAACTCTTTCTGTTAATGGTGCAGCAAAATGGGTGGCTCGGTCCAAATCAGTCTAGGAAAATGTACGGTCAGTGTGGAAAGTATTATTTGTAAAATACCGTATTCTGTTGCATGCCTAGAAAACCTGATTACTCTTCTTCAACACGAGTATGAAGTGCATTTTTCATTTGAAACAAGAGCTTCCATAAGAAAAGTATTTTCAACGTCCAAATAGTAACTTAACTTCTTACAAGATGAAGAATAGTTAAAGTTGTACACAACCCCCCCCCCCCCCCCCCACCCCAGCATGCTATAATATTTCACAAAATTGATAAAACCATTGGCATAATTTGAACACAACAAAATAGTGCATATTTACATAAATGATCAATGCAGCCACAACAACAACAACATAAAACCACCCCAAAATAACACCAGCTCCTCATGGTCAAAACCAAATATTAAAACATCAAATATACAAAGTGTCATGGACGGCATGAAGTTCTATGACATCCTTCAACATTTCCTCCAGCTTTCCTGTTTGGCTGAAAAAGAAATGAAACACAAGAGGTGATCAGAAATAATTACCAACTGCAATCGATTCCGTTTCCCATATATTTTATACACAAGAACAGAGTCCCAGTTCTGTCAAGAGCCAGAACGTATCCCAGTTTCTATGGTGTGATGTGGAAGTTAGAAGTACATTGCCTCCTGGACAGGATGCTAATCTGTCTGTCACAGATTAAACTTCCCAGTAAATAGTGGTACTGGTACTCATTTGTACCTGAATTGAATGGACAATGGCATGTTTAAGTGTATTTCCCAAGAAAGGTGTCAGAACCCAGTATTACCAGGATTAAAAACCCAGAACCTCAACACCTTAGGAGGTCACAGGTGTAAATCCCATTTCTATTTGGCCAGATTATATCTTGGGAAAGGACTCAACCAACCAATGTGTTCCTTGCTTTATCTAGATGTAGATGGATACAACCTATAGCCACAGATTTACTATATATTCTATTTATAGATGGGAAGTAACACCCGTGTCAGATCAAAGAATAAACTTGGGCTATGGTTTATGAGAAATTGAAGCCACTATTCCTTAAACCGTGATAAACAACAATAAGTGACAACTCCACAAAAAACAACACAGAATGGACATAAATATATAAAATTTCAGGTATATAGGTACAGGAGGGTTGGGGAGGAGGGAGAATCATTTCTATAGTGCATCAAGTCCATATGATTGTGCTCTAAGGCGCTAGACATTAATGGGGATGAAGAGAAAGAAGATTAATCTGTTGGTATGAAACTTTTAAAGGTACCTTCTTGAGATTTTCTTGAAGAGGTGTAGGTGGAAGATTGTCTTATGGTTTATGATAAGGAATTCCCTTTCTGCTTTCTGAAAGGCAGCGTGAGAGACAGCTTTACCTTTGGTTTATGATAAGGAATTCCCTTCTGAAAGGCAGCGTGAGAGACAGCTTAAACCTTTGGTTTATGATAAGGAATTTCCTTTCTCAAAGGCAGCGTGAGAGACGGCTTACCATGATAGAATTTCCTTTCTGACAGGCATGTGAGAGAGCGGCTTTACCTTTCTGAAAGGCAGCGTGAGAGACAGCCTTTCTGAAAGGCAGCGTGAGCGGCTGCAGCTGGTTTATGATAAGGAATTTCCTTTCTGAAAGGCAGCGTGAGAGACAGCTTAAACCTTTGGTTTATGAGTGAAAGGCAGTGTGAGAAGCGGCTTTACCTTTGGTTTATGATAAGGAATTCCCTTTCTCAAAGGTGCAGCGTGAGAGACGGCTTTTACCTTTGGCTTATGATAAGGAATTCCCTTTCTGAAAGGCAGCGTGAGAGACAGCTTAAACCTTGGTTTATGATAAGGAATTTCCTTTCTCAAAGGCAGCGTGAGAGACGGTTTTACCTTTTGGCTTATGATAAGGAATTCCCTTTCTGAAAGGCAGTGCCGAGACAGCTTTGCTGAAAGGCAGCGTGAGAGACAGCTTAAACCTTTGGTTTATGATAAGGAATTTCTTTCCGAAAGGCAGCGTGAGAGACGGCTTTACCTTTGGTTTATGGTAAGGGAATTCCCCTTTCTGAAAGGCAGCGTGAGAGACAGCGAATAAAAGGAATTCCCTTTCCGACAGTTTATGATATGAACTCCCTTTTGACAGGCAGCGTGAGAGAAGGCTTTACCTTTGGTTTATGAGGCTTTACCTTTGGTTTATGATAAGGAATTCCCTTTTGACAGGGCAGCGTGAGAGAAGGCTTTACCCTTTGGTTTATGATAAGGAATTCCCTTTTTGACAGGCAGTGTCAGAGAAGGCTTTACCTTGGTTTATGATAAGGAATTCCCTTTCCGACAGGCAGTGTGAGACGGCTATCTTTTGGTTTATGATAAGGAATTCCCTTTCTGACAGGCAGCGTGACAGAAGACTTTACCTTTGTAAATACTGAAAGGTCAGTGATGTGTAGCCGTAGACTACTTAGAGCATAATCATATGGACTTAGTTCTTTCTTTTTTTATCAGCTCCCATTCTACATTCCGGTGTATGAGTTTAGATACCCGAAATGATCTTTCTCCAGGCTAGCCTGTCCCAAGTTTTTCTGTTTCCTTCTGTGAAGATTAAATTTCTTTGCTTTAGTGCCTTTTTTCATATCTGCATATGGACTTAGTGCACTACAGAAATGATTTATTATTATTATTATTATTATTATTATTTATTATTATTATTATTATACTATTACTAGCAATATTTCTCTGAGAGATACATATCAGTAACAGCCAAATATTAATTGACATGACTTAAACTTTTAAGCATACTATACCTCCGTGATATCTTTAACGGGAGTCGCTTTCAAGACGGAATGAAGCATTTCACATCCCCGATGTCCACATATTTGTTGTTTTTGTAGCAGGCGTAGATTACAGCTTTGATCTCATGGATTTGAAAGAATGTCATCACTGGAACAACAAAATTACCAAAAACTTAATGTTTACAGTTAGAAGTAAATTTATGGAATAATAGTAAAACCATAAAGTTCCTTTAAGGCCGTTAAGGCCCTATAAAGCTGAAGCTTATCCCGATTTCAACGACATGAAGCAGAACTGGTGATAATAATTCTGGGTTGAGTGGGGAAAATGCGTGTCAAGTACCTTTCTCAAGGAACACAATGGCGGACCTAGCTTGCTAGGATTCGAACCCGGGACCTCATGATCTTCAATCTAGCAGCTTATCCACTCAGCCATCAATGACATAATGTAATAATAATACTGAAAAAAATATAAATAAATAATAAGAGAATACAATATATGAAAACGTTATTAGTTAAGTTATGACAGTGGCCTAGTGGTAAGGGGCTGTCTGATTTAAGACCAAGAAGTCGTAGGTCTGAAACCTGACACGGCCATGTCTGACATTGTGCTCCTCCAAGGGAAAGACTAACACTAACACACATATTTCCACCAGATATGCAAATGGGTACCAGCACCAGCTAGAGTTTAGGAGGGCGAAGGAGAGTAAGACATGTGACAGAATAGAGTCCTGTTTAGAGGGTGATGAGAGTAAGATATGTGACAGAATAGAGTCCTGTTTAGAGGGCGATAAGAGTAAGATATGTGACAGAATAGCATCCTGTTGAGAGGGCGATTAGAGTAAGACATGTGACAGAATAGCGTCCTGTTTAGAGGGTGATGAGAGTAAGATATGTGACAGAATAGCGTCCTGTTTAGGGAGGGCGATGAGAGTAAGATATGTGACAGAATAGCATCCTGTTTAGAGGGCGATGAGAGTAAGACATGTGACAGAATAGCGTCCTGTTTAGAGGGTGATGAGAGTAAGATATGTGACAGAATAGAGTCCTGTTTAGAGGTGATGAGAGTAAGATATGTGACAGAATAGAGTCCTGTTTAGAGGGCGATAAGAGTAAGATATGTGACAGAATAGCGTCCTGTTTAGAGGGTGATGAGAGTAAGATATGTGACAGAATAGCGTCCTGTTTAGAGGGTGATGAGAGTAAGATATGTGACAGAATAGAGTCCTGTTTAGAGGGCGATAAGAGTAAGATATGTGACAGAATAGCGTCCTGTTTAGGGAGGGTGATGAGAGTAAGATATGCGACAGAATAGCGTCCTGTTTAGAGGGTGATGAGAGTAAGATATGTGACAGAATAGAGTCCTGTTTAAAAGGGCGATGAGAGTAAGATATGTGACAGAATAGCGTCCTGTTTAAAGGGCGATGAGAGTAAGACATGTTCACAGAATAGCATCCTGTTTAGAGGGCAATGAATATTTGCTTCTTGTATATTTCACTCTCTCTTACATATACATTAACACTCTCTTTCTTTCTCATAAATCTTCTATAACATAATAATAATCAACGCGAGTTTTACTTACAATGCATGTATGTTGAAATAGTGAAACACTGTTTTAAATTTCCGTTATTTTGTTTCAGTAATAGTAATAAGCCCCTTTGTATATACAACACTTAATCCATGTTTTGAATCATTTTGAGAAACAGTAACAATATTATTTTCCTCACAATGCAACTTTGTCAACGTTGTACCCAAATCCTCATGGTTTTTCCTATTTTAATCTATTTTTTCTCAGTTAAACTGGGTTCCTTCTGTTTAGACAAAGCGTATTTGAACTTTGAGCAATGCATTGTGTTCCTTGGGAAATGTACTTAACCATTGATATCTCACTAGACTGGTGCATATTGAGTATCGGCATCAGTTTGGGAATAAAACGTGTGCCCGACTAGCGTCTTGGCCAGGAGGTCATATAATAATACATTATTATCTATTCATACAAGAGAAGCCAGGGTATGCTCAAGCTCTATGAGCCATAATAGCCTTGGAGGAACTTTACTCTACACTGTGACCCAAGAGACCTTCAGATACAGGCAAAATAGTTACTTACACTGAGCCGCCTAAACCTGTCAGCATGTTCGGCTGTTCAAGAATTTTACAAATGGGACTGCCGACAAACTTAGTCGTCTTGAGAGCACGCAAGAAAGGAGTCTCTAGATCAGAGGCAGGAACTTCACTGGCAAAGTTGGCTGTTGAGTTTGTGGTGAGGACTGCAACGTAAGCCTCCGACAGATCTATGTGGTCATATATCTGAGGTTTAAGAAAAGAGAAGAGATAAAAAATAAAAAATAAGTTAAGGAATAAATAGGACATAATGTGGAACGAATATACTTTAGAATACAGAAAAGCTTTATTTATATAGAATACAGAAAAGTTCTAATTATATAGAATATAGAAAAGCTCTAACTAAATAGAATACAGAAAAGTTATAATTATATAGAATACAAAAAAGCTCTAATTACATAGAATATAGAAAAGCTCTAATTATACATAGAACAAAGAACAGTTCTAACTATATAGAATACAGTCTTGTCTCTCGACTTTTCCAGTTTGGAGAAGTGAGCTAATGAATGCTTGACTTATTTTCAAAACGTTTGGACACAGAACAGAATTTCCTTTCTCTTCCAATACATGGTCCATGGGTGACAACAACAAAAAAATTCTTTTTGGCGAAGGTACATTTTGATGTAGTCTGGCAGATGATGAGTGACACCAGTCGATGACCTAGTTGGGGAGGGAAGGGGTGGGTAAGGGTACCAGAGCCCAGACAGTCAAGACTTGTTGCATTGTAGTGTGTGTATGTGTACACATAGCTAACATAGATCTAGATGTCACACACACACACACATACGTGACAGATTTTGTCACTGGAATGAGGCAAGAAGAGGCCATCAAGTTTATCATTTACAAGAACTGCAACAGATTAAAGACGGACTTATCAAGCCCGTCTGTGTTGCATTTTAGGGTATACATAGCATTGTAAAATAAGGTTATGTGAAAAAAAAAGTTCATTATGACGAATCATACATTTTAGCGGCCTGTAATTTGGTGGAGACGTCCGTACTACAAATCAAGCACACTATCGAGATATGTCATTAAATTCATTAAAATGGAGATTTATAGCCCCTCTTTCCCAAGGTTAATAAATAAAGTTAAAAACTGGACATAGGGCAAGATAGTACTAGGTTCAATGACTTGAAATGAAATGCTACAAAGCTTCAATTTTCATTGAAATTTACCCGGTCACCATATGCAGTGGAATTAAAGAGAAGCAAGAGGATGAAAGAAATAAATACAGTATAGCCCATATTCCACAAACTCCTTGGGACCAGAAAATTAATTTGTGGAATAAGTGTTTCGGGGAATATCATAGTATAGGCGTACAAAGAAGGATCTTGGTTTGGATTCTGTTATGACTTCGAGGACTCTGTGTTTTCGCTGAACACGTTTTCAGGGAATATCGCCTGTACTGTACTGAAGAGTGAAAGTTGAAAGGAAAAATAGTTGGACCCACCAGAAGAGTCAGCCAACCACTCAGAAATCTTACCAGTTTGGCCCATTCAAAAGATTCTTCAGCAGGTACGTCTTTGTTACACTGGCATATAATGATGGATGGGTTGCTATGACAACGATAAATGTAACAGGTTTTGTCAGTTGGAGAAGTCTGGGAAATCGTGGAAAAATCTGTGTCTTGTAAGCTTGTGAAAACTCCACCAATGATCTCATAGCTGAACTGTTTAACATAAATCTCTGTGAAGGCTTAAAAGGAAATACATTTTTTTTTTTAAAACTCCAATGAAAAACCAAAACTTACTGCATATATATATATATCTAGATATATCATTGAGGTAAATATTTGAGGTTTGGAAAAGAATTAATAATGACAAAACTATCTCTGAAATAAAAAGCAAAAGAGAAGAACAATAGCTTTCATTTCATTTTATTTTTACCCACATCCACAACTGAAGTGATCTCTCAGGTTTAGGTAAGATTACATTTTTTGCCCAGATTGCCTTGTAAACAGCCAAGTCTTTTAACCTGCACAGAGTGTTGTGGTCTGCACACAAGACCTCCTTTTTATCATCCATCACCGATGGGACTAAGTGTCGATCCATCTATCTGGATCTGGGGGTAGGTCTTACACGAAAAAAACTTGAGAAACTGTGCAACCTGCTGGGGTTCGAACCCACACCTTTTGGTTGAGAGGCTGACATTTTGCCTCTGGACTACTGAATCCAGGACAACAGCAGAAGTTGAAGAATTAAGAAACCAAAGATATGAGAGTAACCTTTGCCCGTCCAAAAATAAAACCTTGTGTATAATGAAAATTTTCAAGTGTGAAAATACACCAAACGGTAAAACTAAACTACACTATGTATAACAAAAAATATGTGTAAAGCTAATAAAAAATAATGTAAAACAAAAGGTAATATAGACATCCATGTGCAAAGTTCACATTATTTTTGGAATCTTCTAAGTTATTATTCATCATTATTCAGCTACTGATATAGGTCTAATTGTTTTTTATGACATTTCTAAAAAGTACTCATCACTATGCATTTGAAAAAAATAATTATATTGACTCCAATAATTATGTCGACTCTCTAATAAAATGCTGTGGCATATTATATATTGTTTTATTCAGATCTGTAACAATATTTTATAAACTTAATTTCAGAAATTCATTAAGTAAGCAGAATACATTTTCTTTTTTAAAACCTGTAATTTAACTTCAAATCAATGTACAAATAATTTTAATAACACATTTTTTATTTTTGAAAAATAAAAAAGACATGTATTTATCAAATCACAGTGAATCCAAAATAATATTTTTTAAACTGAACACATATTGTGATCACATAAAACACTTAAAAACAGATAAAATTTAGTTACCATTTGCCTCAGTCCCAATGGCAATAACAAAATTTGAACATGGAATTTTCTTTTCTCCTGATTTCTCAAGTTCTGCCCTCAATCGTTTTGACAAGTGGATGACAGGAATGCTATTATAAAGCAAAAGAAAAACAAAGTCTTTATTTACAAACGTATGTTATGTTTTGAAATAACTAATAGTATACCTTAGGAACAATTATATATTCATATATATATATATATACATATTTTCTTTCTTTTGCAACACCATATCAACGGTGATAGTTACAAATCGTTTAAGTCCAATTTTATATGTTTTGATAGAATCAAAGAAAATGATGCTGTGCAGTTAAAAAAAGATTTTTTATTAGTATTATATTATAATAATATTACATGAGTATTGATTTTTTTTTTCAAGGTCGTGTAAGTATTAGGATTAATTTTACACATCCTCTTGGTAGAAAGATTTGAGCTTGACTTGAATTAAGATTCTACATTTGATTTGATTTACCCACATCCACAACTAAGGTGATCTCATGGATTTTGGTAGGACTTTAGTTTTGCCCCGACCGCCCTGTAAATAGCCAAGGGATCTTAACGTGCACAAAGCGCTTTGATCTACACATGGGACCTCCTTTTTATCGCCTGTCTCCAATGAGACTAGGTGTCTTCCACCTACCAGGACCAGGGAGGTAGATTTTACTCGAAAAAAACTGAAGATTTTTTTTTAACCGTTAAGCGGGGCTTGAACCCACCACCTTTTTGGTTGAGAGGCCGACACCTTGACTCTGGACTACAGAGTCCCCCTGAACTAAGGAAATAAAACTACATGTACTTTCATTTGATCGTATCAAATGTGTGAGACTCAAGTCCAACTGTGGGCCATTGGCGGGTACTACTGAGATCAATGCATATTATAAAGTTCCTTCAAGGCCATTAAGCTGGAACTTGTTCTGGTTTCTAGAGCGTGGAGCGGAACAGGTGATAATAATCATTTCCTGTATTGCCCATAGCCTGACGCATGTTTGAGTGGGGGAAAATGCGTGATAAATGTCTTTCCCATGGAACACAACGTCAGACCTAGTTTTGCTAGAATTCAAACCCGGGATCCCATGATCCCAAAGACCAGCAGCCTAACTATTCACACACACCTTCATCGTTCACACTCACAATTTCATCCTTCACACTCAGAAATTCATCATTCACATACACCTTCATCATTCACACTCACAATTTCATCATTAACACTCACACTCTCGTCATTCAGTCAGAAATTCATCATTCACACACACCTTCATCGTTCACACTCACAATTTCATCATTCACACTAACACTTACAGTTTCATTATTCACATTCACCACTTACATTCACACTTTTATCATTCACACTCACACTTTTATCATTCACATTAACACTCACAGTTTCATTATTTACACTCACATTTTTATCATTTACATTTAGACTTTCATCATTTACATTCAGACTTTCATCATTTACATTTTCATCATTCCCATTCACACTCACACTTTCATCATTCACTATTCACACTTTCATCATTTCCATTTTCACCCTTCAAACTCACAGTTTCATCATCATTGGCATAAATGCTGTAATCTATTTTCATAGACATAGTATAGATCTGCACGGTTTGCGAGTGTCAAAAACTAGACCCAACAGTGATACACGGATTGCTCCTGTGGTTTATTATTATACGGGTTTCTATTGGCTCTTGCCACATAATCCTAACTAGATGAAGCATATATAGTATAGTTCTTTCAAGGCCCTTAAGGCCTGTAGAGTCGGAGCTTATCCCGGTTTCTATAGCGTGAAGCGGAACAGGTGACAATAATCACCTCCTGGCCAGGACATTAGTTTGACGCAGGTTTTACTCCCAAGCTAGTGCTTGTAACCATTCGCACCTGGGTAGAGTGGGGAAAATATGTGTTACGTGTCTTTCCCAAGGAACACAACTTCGGACTTGGCTTTGGGTGGATTCGAACTCGGGACCTCAAGTGAGTAATTATCCCCAGTCCAGAAGCCTAACCGCATAGGGCTTTCCAATATCAAAAATGTGTAAAAAAGGTGTTACTTTATATCTTGTGCCATGTTCCTTTCCATAGCAGTTAAATTTTATCTTTTCGGGATTCATATCTTAGTTAAATCAGTAAACAATAACAGTGGTCATAAGATAAAGCTCTTGTCTCAAAAGCGAAGGGTCTGGAGATTGAAGTTTTGCAGAACTAATCGGACATTTTTCATAAATTTAGGACTACAAAGAATAGGATGTAACTCTAGATCTAGAATTTATTTACCCAGCGCTTATCTGCTCAATCACATGCTCAAGTCAAAATGTTCTGGAAGCGATGTGTTTTAAACAAAAACTTCAAGCTGTGCCATGAAAGAGGTTATAAAGGAACGTTGGAGACATTAATGAGCGCACATTTCATTGGCACCGTATCAAGGCAGTGTTGATAATGTAATAAAATCAAGAAAGAAGGAATCAGAGACAGAAATAATATTAAAAGACTGATTTTTAAAAAACACTATGGTGTGGGGTTAGGGGGTTCAGGGAAAGGGATTGTGGATAGATTTCTTCCGTATCACCTCTAAATGTAGATCTAAGCCGATACCGACGAGTACAAATCTGACCCACATTCCTTTTTATCATTAGATAGCAAAATTATCGGACCTCCTTTTATCGTCAGTCTCCAATGTCAAATGGGACTAGGTGTCGATCCACCTACCTGGACCAGGGCGGTAGATTTCACTTTTAAAATATTTCAACCAGTCGCCAGGGCTGGAACCCACAACCTTTGGGTTGAGAGGTGACACCTTTTCTTTTGACTACCGAGTCCCCATTACACTACTACATTTTATTAAACTAGAGACAGTAGAGAGACAAACAAAGGGATAGAGTGGACGGAGAAAGAAAAGAGAGAGAGAGAGAGAGAGAGAGAGAGAGAGAGAGAGAGAGAGAGAGAGAGAGAGAGAGAGAGAGAGAGAGAGAGAGAGAGAGAGCTATTCCATTGACACAAATATTTGGACAGCATGACTTTGTACTTTCACTTTCGTTTTCGATACAACCACCTACGGGGGCAAACTTTATCCTGTTGGATAGGCAAAAAACGTTTATCAACATTTTATACCAATAGTACATGAGTCAATACAATACGTTGCACATTACTTTTGAGAAAAAATATTGCTCGTCTTCATCTTCATCATCGTCTACGGCGCGAGATCTCAGTGGAAGAATCTCTCCAAAGAAAGTCGCCATTTTTGCTAGTGGCCTCAGGAAGAAGCTAGTTTTCTATTTTTAAAACAAAAGAGGTATGAGACAGTCATTTTCTATTCTTAAATTATTTTTTTTACACGTTGACTCACTGATATTTGAAATTGCAGCATTGCATTTCATTTAGTGATTATTAGCTGCTATTTTGTAACATTGTCTTCAACAGTCTTACTTTGCATGGTCACTGGTTTTAATGAAAAAAAAAAAACATATGACGACATATTACGACCCCTATCAGCTACAGGTCACGTGACTTATGTTTATGTTTTGCCAGCGCAGGTGAATGTACTTGAGACGTAAACAAGAGGGTTCTGAAACAAAAACATAATGTTTAGCTCTGTAACCAGTTGGTTGGGTGTTGGTGCAAGGCCCAAAGACGATGATGATAACAAAGAAAACGAGGACACACTCATTCGGAGAGCAAGGACAGTATAAGTTCCACATCAGTGGAAACCAGTGTCAGTTCCTCGAAGTCTGCCCTGACAGAGACAGAATCATCAGATGGCGAAGGCAAAGCCTCCACAACTTCAGACGAAACATCACAAGAAACGTCTCCGCTTGATACCCTAGAGGATGTATCTGCGAAAGCCCTCAGCACTGCTAAAGAGTTTGGAAGTAAGATTAAGGTTTCATTAAGAAGATGAATATTGACCAACCTAAATTTAACCAATCACGTTACTCTTTACAATTACACTAACAAGGTTTATAAATGTTACCTAACTGCAGTCTCACCCACCTTGCTAGTTTTTAAAAATTTAGGATATTAGAACCTACCCAGAGATTTGTGTATGTTTATATAGTCTTCAACCGATAATTGGCCTGCCGCTGATTTGACATAGTCTAAACTGATACAATCATTGGGAACAAAATAAATTTCTCTTTGTTCTCTAAGAGATCTCTGATCAAAATAAACTCTTTATTATAATGTCCCTTGGGCTGTGTCTGACTATGGAATTCCTTCCCATGAAATCTATCACGATCGCCTTTGTCTGCCAGAGCATCCTCACGGAACTCCTTTAGTTTCTAGTACTCTCACAAAGTATTTTGTAAATCTTTAGTGTATTTTTATGGTTTTCTTTTATAATTGAAGTTTTTGGGATAGGCCATTTGGGTTCAAAGTATAAAAATCGAGGTAATAGCATTTCCCAAAGTTTCACTTTCTTAGCTTTACTTCTAAACCATCCCCAAGGTTGAATTTCTTGTTTTTGTGAGAGAAAAATATCTATGAAGTCAACAACCATCACGCCTTTTGTAAAAAACCCAATAGAAAATGCTAAATATGTTTTACCATACTTTTGAGACCCTCAAAACTCTATCACCCCTTGAATAAAATGAAATCGTCATCTACCATTATATACACACGTTCTAGTAGACGACAGCCAACGAAGCCCTTTATAGTATGCATTCATTATATTTCAGTAGCTTCTATGATACTACCACAACAAGGCCTACGCTACTGTAATACTACTTTCATCTGCCCACACACTCGCAAAAAGAGTCTTTCTAGTATTTTAGAGTCACGGCTACCTGCATTGGCCATTAAGCGTCGATCCACGCTCTCAATAGGCAATGGGATTGTTAGGATGTGGATTTTTGAGTGAAATTTGTCAATTTTTCTTCTGTTTTTTTTTATTTTTCTCAAAGCACGTCTTTCATCTAAAAAGTAAATGTTTCAAGCATGTCAATTCTTACATTTCATTCAGACTTCACTACATCATTCTATCCCCTTATGTCCACATTTTTACAGATCATTTTTCTTTACCAGTCAAATTTAAAAAACAAGATTTTTTAAAGTGAAATTGTGTGCTGCTTTTAAAAAGCTATTCGTTTCATATTGATAAGAAAAACGATTGTCAAAACTACAATTTTTATTTGATTCTAAAATGGTATTGTAATACATTAGCCAAAACTTGCATAAATGTTGTGTGACACTTTCCAAATAAGGACTTGATAGAATGAGAAAACATTGATCTAAAGATTGGCAAAAGATCTAAATGGCGGCCACTTATTGATATAACCATATCAACCAAACCCCAAAATTAAAATTTTTGGCTCACATACAATCTTGGTATATCTTTGTTCCCATTTAGTTGCAAAATTAGCCATTGAAATAATTTTTGAGCGAAACGGTCATCTAGTGCTGCATTTCCCCTTAAGTTCATGGGGAGAAAGCCCAGTGCAACACATGCATTTCAGTGACTACACAAAATATATATGTCAATCAGAGATCAGGACCTGGTCAATGTCTTTCCCTTTCGTTTATTCATTTCATTGGTTAGGAAAAGTCATGTGATTGAACAAAGTACTTAGAATAATTGTCTACTGCTACCTTGCAATAGTCCCTCACATCCAACTTCCGATGAACCGATGATGACTTAACAGAGGGGTAAAGCCTACCTAAAGTCTTTGTATTGTTTGGTGACATTTTCAAATTGAAAGCCTCACATACTACATCATCATGTTCCAATTCAATGTATAAACAGAGTAACAAATTGGGTTGTTCAATAATTTAACATAGTAACTAAGTTCCCCTAAATTCTAGTATAGCTCAATTAATTTTTTTTGAAAGATAACATATTATCATGGTAAGTTGTATATATATATGTTTTCTCTGAAGTTCAGTGCCTTTTTCCTTTCTTCACCTCAAGCTCTCACCTATTCTGTGAGTCATGAATCAGGGATGGTGTTATGCATAGCACTGTAGAACCTAGTTTAGAGTTATCTTTTTTAACTTTTAATAGGAGATCATAACGTACAAAGTTGTTGTTTACAGGGCTCCATAATCATAATCAACATATAAGAGAGACAAAAGATTAGCATTTTTGACATGTGCTGGCTGAGGACTGTAAATTCTCAACTTATTATATCATATCTATCTTTGTCCTTCCTTTTCGGTTTTATTTGCATAATTTTTTTGTCAAATTGTGCCACTTGTATCTATTTTCTCCCTGCAGTTTCAGTCATAAAGGCTTTATTGAGTGAATGTAGATTTTGGTTTCTGATTCTGTCCAATCCAATCCTTGTAATTCTCATCAGGATTTTCCTGTTCTTTTGCAACTACAATGTATTTTGTTTCAGTGAGAATATAATTGATTTATTAAGTAGAAAGTTTACCTTCTCTTTCTTTTATTACATTTATCATTCAACAGCATATTAGCTTTGTGTTCCTTTTTTATTATTAATCTTGATGTAGGTTTGACATATAGGTAAAAAGCTTTTTAGAAGTAATTTGAAGATTTCTCCTTCTTTCCCAAATATTTATTCTCTTTTTTATTTTGTCACCAGACATTTTGTTCAGTTTTGGGAAAGCTGCAAGCAAAACTGTAGCAGACACTGCCAAACAGATCAAAAGCACAGTTGAGGACAAAGTAAGTATATAACAGAAACCAGTGTGAAATTGCTGAAATGATGTTTTAACAAATTGGTAAATTGATTGCTTGGTTACCTTAGATATCAACTAAAAGAAACCGGTGCGAGCCTACTTTACAGTCTACCATGATAATCCGCTCTACTGTAAGCCCCACCTGATTGACCACACTCTATTGGTGTTGGTATATACATATATATATTCACTTACCTGTACTTGTCGCACGTCCTATTATTTTTTTTTCCTCTTTCATCTTGGTCTTTCCTCTTAATTCACTCAGAGATCACAGCTTATGGTGGACAGAGTAAATATCAGTGAAACTAACCGTTCTTAATATTGAAGGATGCTACTGGCAGGTGCTTTTCCGTCACTCTCATTTATTTGTTATCTGATATCTTTCTTTCATTTTCCTCTTGATTCCCCCTTTCACCACATGTGATGGATGGGATAACTTTGAGTGAAAAAGGCGCACATGTCCTTTCATGAGATTTAGGACGGGTAGTCCTACAGCTTTCCTTTATTCTTTGATCTGTGGTCTTGCTGCTTTCCCCCCTTCATTTACTACCCACTGCATTCAATCAATCATTCCATCCACCAATCTATCACTATCAATCAATCAATCAATCCAATGACAGCATCAAGCCTGTATAAACGTAGAGAAAATGTTTAGTATCGTGGATTGTAGTAGTAGACCGTCAATTGAAAGAGTTGTCAGACTGGTCCGGTAGTATACCATCATGTAGAACAAAAACATTGCCGTAGACCGTCAACCAGACAGGAAGGAAATCTATGCTTTGTATACCCCATCCAAATTCACCAAAAAATACAACGATGTAATAATGTACAAAAATATTGTCCTATAGAAGTACAAGTATCATCTGTGTGTTATATAGACAACATAGATTTAATCTTTCTGTCCTTTTCAGGTTTCTTGTTAAAATTATTCAACAAGTTCATAATTATGTGGCAAATTAATTCTATTTTTAAATTTTCAATGATTCAACTTGTTTCGAACCGAAAAATCCCTTTTCAACATTTTAACAATGATTCTTACTTTAATCCTTTGGTTGCTATCCTATTTGTCCTTATTTACATCTCAAATGCTAAGGCTTTTTGAGAATTCCTATGAAAAATGGTGTTTTTAGAAAGAAAAAATCTAGCTCTCAAACGACGCATCACAAGGTAATGAAATTTCCAGGCTAGTTAGGAATATGGACAAGCTAAATATCCGATTGATATATTGATCGTTTAGTATTCTCCAAACTCACTCTTGGTCAGACCTCTCTCTGTCATGCCCACTTCCCCCTCTCTATCCCTCTTCGTCACCATGATCCGTAGGCCTACGACTAACATCATGATCGTGTAAATCTAAATCTAGATCTAGTTCAGGCCTGACAGCTTCAGAAATCGAGCTAGAATCATCACTCCCAGGCATAAACTTTTCACCAGAGTCAATATCATGTCTATATGTATCAACCTCATCATCAGATTCCACTGCTAATGTAAACAAACCAATAAAACAAGAAAAATCGTCAAAAATCGCAGTTCAAAACACCCAAAAGATTTTAACGTAGTCGAATAAAGCATCCTACGCAAAGGGGAGCTACTCCCGAATTACTACAGGCACTGAAAATAAAGAATTCGCCTTTTAAATGGTCCTTATTAGGAATTTGCTTTTTGGCAAACGCCGCATTTGAAACCCATAACGGAAAATCGCCTTTCGGCGAATATAGCGACCAAAGGGTTAAGTTCTTTATTTTATAGCAACTAATTTCCTCATAAATCTGCAAGAAAAATTTACGTTTTCAATAATATTTTTGTTGATGTAAGCTGACTTTCAGGGTGAGAGTCATTGTGGCACACTTAGTAGTGTTATGAATTTGTACGCATGGCAGATCTGGTTCAAAATCTTTGCTGGCCCAGGATTTTTTTACACAACATTATTTCTTTGCGCTTCACGCTGCCTTCCTCTCATAGCACTCAGGTACAAATGTGTATTTAACTATAGGCAACTAAGGACTTTGTCATAGAGTTAGAATGCAATGCCAAACAGGCAGCTGGAGCTGGACTATATATACGTTCCAGATAGAGTTGAGAAGGAATTTGAATTAAATGGTATCTAGGAGCTAAATTGTGCAATGTTGGTAAGCCTGCAATTCTGCGGGACACGGACTATAGATCCATCTTTATCTTTTGAAATATTTGTGGCACTTTGTAGTCGATGCATGATACTTTATAAACATTTTATTGAAACATGTTTTTGTTTTTTTCTTCACTTTCTTATCTCATCAAAAGACCATCCTGGGGGACTTCTCAAAGGAACAAGATAAATTTATGGAAGAGAAGAAGGAAAAGAGCAAACAGCAAGAAGCCGCAGTACCATCATGGGTCGGCTACAACGACGAGGAAGATCTTAAAAAGCAAATTCTTGCTCTCTCACAGGTCAGCAGTGCATCTTTGTTTTCATTCTCTACTATCACCAAATATGATGCAGATAGTGGGAAAGCCTCTGGTTGTTTAGCGTTTTTATTTGCAACCATGATTGTAACCCCCATCCTCCTTATCTACTGAGCTTATCAAATTGTTTTTCAATAGTCTCTTTGGCTCAGTACCATTTTATCACTGGATGTTTTTGATGGGAAAGAAATCCTTGCTCGGAGTACATGTGAAAATTGAAGAAAGGAAATTGTCTCCATTCATTGTTTTTCAGCAAGTTATTTGCGGAAGTTTTCATGTTCAGTATTTCCGACCACTACTGCTACTTCCTATTTCTTCTCCTTCTTCTTCTTTTTTCTTCTTCTTCTCCTCCTTCTTCTTCTTCTTCTTCTTCTTCTTGGGAGACTTTCTGATTTGCCTTTTTAAACCTCCGTTTACATTGCTTTATTTGCTCCTTGTGTCTTCAGTTGTGACCTCCAAGCTTGATATTTTGCATGATTGCATTAAATGTTAAGAGTCTGCTCATTTCTGATCAAAGGATAGTTGGCTTTTTTTACATGGAAAAATCAAATTATGCAAACTCATGCTAAGATTTGAATCTTAACCATTGTCTTTCACTCCTCCCTTCCATCCACTGATAATCATAAAGATATTTGTTTATTTATACCTTTACGGTGTTGTATCATGGTTCAATAGCATTATCATGGGCAGCAATGGCACTAAAGCAGTACGAGCTGATGCAACTACGCTGTTTTACATAATGTATTACATGTAGCCTAGTAAGATACAATATTATAATGTATGTAGTAGGCCTAGAACACGTCCTGAGTCAATCCGAACGCACTGCTACATTGTAGTCGTTTACTGCCTAGTGCTAGACCTATGCCTACTAGCCTATGCAGACTGAAGGCTACAAAACAATTGCATTTCGATTGGGTTGTATAATAGGAAAGTGGTGTACAAAACATTGCAAGCTAATGTATGATGATTTTCTTGTAACGCCACTCGTCAAAACGATGCGCAATAGCTTGTAGTCAACACTAGGGCCTAACCTTTGTAAGCCTACAGTTTGCCCCATGCTTCAATGTTACCAAGGTTTAGGTCTGTTGCTAGCACCAGATAAGTCATGTTTGTTTCTAACCTCTCATATCACCATTCTCGTTATACTGCCAATGTTGCGTTAGTCCCAAAGTTGGCTGTATGACGGATTTGACTGGCAATGCAAGCCTTTGTCTATCGACTTATCAAGGTTCTCCTCATCAAATTCTTAGCGTATTCATCACTATCTGACTCCATTACTAGGTCAATTACCAGGGTCTGTCTACTTGGCACCAAAATTAGTTTTCTTGAGAAAGGTCGCGAAAACAAATGATAAAAAGATATTTTAGCGTGGTCAAAATGGATATAATCGATAGCTACAGATGCGAAAATGACCATCAAATTGCATAGCAGTCGCAGCAGTTTGATTGCTGTAGTCATTGGCGCTAAAAAATGTGCACTTCTCTCCCACTGTTGTGGGGAATGGTTCTCAGAGAGTTCATCCGAAATTCACCTCTGGTTTGAAATGATTTCTGTTCCCCAGACGGTCCATTTTTTTATTAAGCCAGCATAACTCAAACCTAGAACTTACGAGAAGGAAAAACAAAAAAGGTCACAACTCTACCCCTAAACGTTCTCATGAGCGTACAGTACATTGCTTCTTTTATCTTTTACCTGCGTCATGAAAATGTGATGCGTCAGTAAGTAAGGCACATGCTCAAACACACACATTATTTCCCATGTGTACTGTGTTGGCCACGACACTACATTACACACATTTGCCACTATTACTATCATTGACATTGCCTTTCTGATAGTCTGAGAAACGTTTAATCCGGAAAGAAATATCCAGTCGCATGAATTAAATATGAAGCATTGTTGAGCGTACTCATTTCCCCCAGTGTTTTTCATTGAAATGCAAACATCGCAGTCTCTCCTTTAGACACAATTTCACTTTATTGTAATTGTAGTGTGTTTGCATACATTTTTTATGTTCTTTCCCACAGGACAAGCGAAACTTTGTACGGAATCCACCGTCTGGCATTCAGTTTCAATTTGACTTCAATAGCTGCTATCCAGTTGCTCTGGCCACCCTTCAAGAGGATCCAAACCTACAAAAGATGAGATTTGATCTGGTGCCTAAAATGTGAGTACATCTCTTGTTAGAGTACGTAATGTTGAAGGTCAAGTCGTAAGGTGTTATTTTTTTGTGACCAAGTTGTTAATTTTCGTTGTTTTTTCATATCTACAAGTTTATGGCAAAAAAATGTCCATAAGACATATGAATAATTTGTTACAGAATATTTTATAGGTGAGGGTAGTGAGAAATAGTCAAAACTTTGGGGTGAATTTGCTTAAAATTGAGTGAAAAGATGGCACTGAAAGCCCTTTTTATATACATTTGAAGGGGTCATTTCAATAGTGTGCCTAAGTCACAATTACGTCAATTGGAGAAAAATGAAAAAAAAACTGTGGAGTTAGGCACTGTTGGCTTTGGGAATTCAAGTTTCAAATGGCTGTAAACATGATGTATTTTCATCATATCAGTTTCACTCTTTTCAGGAAGCATGATTTCCTTTTATTCGATAGGATTGTCTCTCTGTCTTGTTTTTCACAAAAATGGACATAGGTACACTATGACAATAAGTGACAACTCCACTAATAAAGACAGAACAAACACGTGACATTTCGGGTATAACCCTTCGTCAGACAACAAACGAGAAATATTTAGAATCTAAATCTAAGTAATACCTCCGGCATCACACAATGTGATGTCAGAAGAAAAACATAAAAGATGACAAAGAAGATGATTATAGATCTAGATATATTAGCAATATTAAAAAAAGTATTGTACACTATTAAAATGACCTCTTCATTTGTCTAGCTATCAACAGCACTCTTTCTCAAGTTCAAGGTTCTAGAATAGTCAACGAGAATGAAAAATTTGGCAATATATCCAAGGAGTGAATGAGATTTTGCATAACCTCCCTCATGGTTACCTGGAAATCACATGACCGCTGGAAGTGACTGCGGGCTTACTGACCTCACTGGTTTTCAGGTCGCATGCTGCTAGTATTTCTTTGTTGATGATTCGTTGCCACTGCAGACGACAAGTGGCGTGAGGGGCAAAGTGTTGCCTCTCTGTGTGTTTATAAACCCATGCAGTAGAGAGTAGAACAAAGAGCTGGCCATTCTGAAGCCTATCTTCACATCAGTGTACATCTTGACCTAGATAGTCAATCCTATTCATATTACTAATAATGCTTTAAAAACTGCGGAAAGAAAGGCAGCTTCTGAGAGAAGAAACTCATATGAAGCCTCAAATTTTTAATTTTTCTCTGTCTGTCTGTCTTTCTTTCTCTGTCTGTTTCTCTATCTCTCTATCTCTCTGTCTCTCTGCCTCTTTCTCTCTCTCTCTCTCTCTCTCTCTCTCTCTCTCTCTCTCTCTCTCTCTCTCTCTCTCTCTCTCTCTCTCTCTCTTCTCTCTCTCTCTCTCTCTCTCTCTCTCTCTCTCTCATTCTCTATCTCTCTCTATCTTTTCTTTCTTGCTGGCGGTTGGCGGGCTCTGCTGGTAGGTCCTATTTCTTTCCTTTCCTTACGTATCTTTCATCTTACTGTTTCTTCTCAATTCACCATGAGATCACAGCAATGGTGGATGGGGTAAATTCCAACGAAGCAAGCTCCTCCCTCTCCTCCTTATTCTACTCCTTCTCTTATTAATTCTGAGGAGGGAAAGAACAATCTGTTTTTTTATGTTGTGTCACATTTATTTGTTTGTGTGGTGAGGGGAAAACATGGCTTTTATCTGGATTTATCCGTCTGAACGAATTCAAATATAGCAGCTTTATCTCATGGTTATGTTGTTTGGTTTCAGGGTCATTGAGGAAACCTTCTGCAACTATTTCTACAGAGTTTCTCTGATAAGGCAATCAAGCCAACTGGCATCCTCTTTGGCTCAGTCAGGTAAATTTACTATTTGTCTTTAATTATTTATCATAATCCTCTATATAATGTGTGTAGTGACGGCAGCAGTGGTTAGGCTTCGAACTTGGGATCATGAGGTCACTGGTTTGAATCTCAGCAAAGCTAGACACGACATTGTGTTCCTTTGGAAAGACACGTAGCACGCATTTTCCCCACTCAACCCAGGTGCAAATGGATACAAGCACTTTCCAGAAGAAAAATCTTCATCAGACTAGCGTCCTGTCCAGGAGGAGGTGATTATTATTACCTGTCCCGCTTCACGCTATAAAAAACAAGATAAGCTCCGTCTCTATGGGCCATAATGGCCTTGAAGGAACTTTACTTTTTTTTTATAGATAATGTGTGTACTTACAAAAGGATAGTAGGTGAAGGTCAATTTAGACTGAGTAGTATCAAATTTTCTGTGGTGTTCATAGGTGGTTGGCAGACGTTTGCTGGTAAGGCCTGTCACTTTCCTTTCACTCGTTCATTTATCTTTCATCTTGTTGTGGACAGGGTTAATTGTTTTTTTTTGTTCTTGAAAGAAACTCTGATGCTTTGACTTTGAGCTCCTGTAATGAGAAAATCTGGGATATGCAAGTTATAGAAGCAATAATTCTTTGAACGCAATGAAATAAGATTTATAATGTTCTGTACATTTATTTTTTTTATAAATGGCATATTTGAGTGCATGCACCGGGGTTCTGTTCTTCTAGAATTTGTGCCGATGGTGGTACCTAGTGTTCCCTCTAATTTGTTTCTAGTCTGTGTGCGCAAAGTGTTGGTGTTGTGCAAAGTTTCACCAATTGTGGGAAAATGAATAAAGATGTTTTTCATTTTGTGCATGCTGTTGTTTTTTATTGGTGTGCGCAAACATTTCTCGACTGTGCAGACTTTATTTACTCTCCTGATGTGTGTGCGCACACTTTAGGAGAGGGAACATTAGTGACCCCCATTTGCACCTGAGTTGAGTGGGTAGATGTGTGCTAACTGTCTTTATCGAGGAGCACAACACATTCAGCACTCGGGCTTTGGGCCAGGGGGAACTCGGTAGTCAGAGGCAAGGTGTTGGCCTCTCAACCGTGGCAGGTTGAACAATTTACTTGAGCTTGTTAGTTTGTTCAAGTAAAGCCTACCTTCCTCGTCCAGGTAGGTTGATTGACACCTAGTCTCATTGAAGACTAACGATAAAATGGAGGACCTGTGTGGCAGGTCACAACCCTCTGTGCACATTCAAGTTCAAGATCCCCTGGCTGTTCATGGCAGTCCAGGCAAAATAAAAATCCTACCAAAAACCCCAGAGATCACCTTAGTTGTGGTTGTGGGTAAAAAAATCAAATCAAATCAAACTCTGGACTGGATCCATGATCCGTGATTCCAAGAATCTGACAGCCTCACCACTAAGTCACCAATGCCATGGATAAAACAAGTTTATCGATAGCCTACGTTGCTGAAGCCCCGCCCCTTTTTACACCCCATTGACCAAGCAAACCCTGTTCAATGGTGCAGAGCAATTGGCCCAACTGTCAACACATCATGTTATTTGTTGTTTACATTGTCAATCTTTGCAATGAGACTCTGGCTAATCAATTGACCCTTACACACTGGTGACTTAATCAGGTTAGCAGTAAAAAAAAAAAAAGAGAGAGAGAGCTTGTTGGTGGTTGACTTAACAGTTTCCCCATCAGTAATGGCATGGCTGTTGCGTTGGTGGCAGTGGTTAGGCTGCTGGACTTTGGATCTTAATGCCCTGGGTTTGAATCACAGCGAAGCTAGGTCCTTGGGAAAGACAACAAGGAAGTGCAAAGGGGCACAAGCACTAAGCTTGGGTGAAAACCCTGTATCACTCAGACTAGCGTCCTGTCCAGGAGGTAATTATTATTACTTGTTCCGCCTCACGCTACAGAAACCAGAATACACTCTGGCTCTATGGGGCGTAATAGCCTTGAGGGTAAAAAGAAATTGCATAAATGTAGGTGAGATGAGCCCCAAGTGGCTTATGGGAGAGAAGTGTGCTCTGTTTTCATTTTCAATTAAATGTTTTAAATCAAACCTCTAATAAAATTACAGAGATAAGTCACTCGACAATGTTTGGTAATAAACCGATGGGAAAGTGAATTTTGGCTATTTGCCCAATCCGTCTTGGTTATGCTTCCCACCCACTGGGTACTAAGGCAGCGTCTACTCCGGTTGTAGTTGTTAGTAGTAGTGGTATATATGAAAACTAGAGAGCAGAAGTAGTACATGTAGTTCAAATAGCAGTACAGTACTTTCGGCCTATGTGCATTCGTTAGCCCCCTATGCAAAGCCACAGGTGGACTTCATACCGTCCCGTGTCATTGGGCATGGGTCATCGAGGTGTCCAACTCACTGCTATATCTCCTTGCCTGCTTTGAGGCTTGCGATTGACTGAAAAGTTACCTGTTCGTAGTACACATGTAACAAAAAGGGGGATTAACTTTGAAATGAGCAATAACAGTGACCTACAATGTGTTTATGAACTGAAGACAAGTGATATGAGTAAGTTTATTACAATTTAGTTGACATTTATGACCTTTTTCACTGACAAGCTGCCAACACACCGGGCGGGCATACAGAGTGACAATTTTGATCGAAAAAATTAAGCCGTCAGAAAAGTGGGCGCTTAGCCAAAACAGGCATTCAGGCGGAGGGCACTCCCATGAAAAGTACTGTAATAGTAAAGACATGTAGTAGAAGCATTAGAAATGTTAATAGATTAGAAGAAGGTGTAGTAGGAATTGTAGTTAATAGAAGTATACACGCAGAAGAAGCAGTGGCAGCAACAGTAGTAGTGGTTGTAGTATTAATCGTAGCAGTAGCAGCAGCTGTAAGAAGTAGATATAGTAGCAGCAATAGTAGAAGTAGTAGTAGCAATATGATGATCCCATTGTCCCTTGTCCCCTATCATCCTCAGCCTGCATTTAACATTGATCTTCATGAACTTAAGTTACGAGGCCAACCGTATAAATCTACATGTGAAACACAATCAGACGTAGCATGACAGGCGTAGCATGGACATAATGGACATGATAGTTACAATGCAGTCAGATACAAGTTACAAAGACGTAAAATGACGGTGTGACATAAATATAATGAGCATAGAGATTACTTACTGGCTTTGTAGTCTGAATTTCAACGCCCACACCTTTTATACATACCATGTACTTATTTACGTGTTTCTTTCTTTTCTTTTTTTTACTCGATCAGGTAAAAGCTCAAGTAGCAGCTCACGGAGGTCATCAACAGGAAGTGACAACAAAGGTAAGAAAAATTAATGCATCTATGCATATGGATGAGATAAAATTCCTTCATGGCACAAAAGCTCATAGGAAAGGAATTTTCCTGGTTTCTGTAGCATGAAAGGAGAGCAATTTTATAAATCACCCCTTAGACAGGATGCTGATGTTACAGGCCCAATCTTCTATCTGCACCTACTACTTATAATAAATCATTTGCATCTGAGCAAAGTGGCGGGGGGGGGGACATCGTGGTTAGGCTATTAGACTTTGAATTGCAAGGTTTTGGGTTTCAATCCTGACAATGATTGGTGCAACATTGTCCTGGATGAAAGAGCAGGGGACTTGAAAAAAATCTCTTATCAAGCCCTTCTCACACTTCGCCCAGGTGCAAATGGATACCATCAGTTTAGGACATAAAACCTGCCACAGACTATGCGTTGTCACTGGTTTCTGTTGCATGCTGCTATGTTGGCGAATGGAGTGAGCATACTGCTGGTGGTAGGACCTGCTTCTTTCCCTTCCTCTTTTCACTCATCGTTCAACTAGCTGTTTCCTCTAAATTCACCTGAGATCACCACTTATTATGGTGGACGGGATACGTTTCAATGAAAGGCTACATGCTGTAGAAACCAGGAAATGACATTGAATAATATTAAAGCCCCATAGGAACAAGGACCAGACAAATACAAGGAATAGACAGAAAAAAAATCCTGGCCACCACAGAGATCGAACCCGTGACCTCTGCGTCGGCACCCACAAGGAAATCGCGCTGCCAACCGAGCTAACTTCACTCCTTAACTTTTTTTTTTGTCTTTTCAGTTTTGTATTCGTCTTATCTTTGTTCTTATGGGGCTTTAAATATTGTGACTTTCATATCCCTCAGCATCCTGCTTTCTTTTCTTCCTGTTACTATGGGTGGTTGGCAGGGGACGCTGGTATGGTAGGTCCTATTTCTTTCCTGTCACTCATTCGCCGTTCTTTCACCTTGCTATTTCCTCTTAATTTACAGCATAGTATAAGGAAACGGGGTAAATTCCAAGGAAATGAAAATAAGTATGATTTGTGTGACACTTGACAGTGAACTGCGATGGTTGCTCCAGTTTATGATGTAAAAAAAATGATGTTCATAGACAAGGATGTGTGCAGAAAACCTTTAATTACAGAAGTAGCGGCCTAAGATCCCAGTCCGCTAAGATCCAATATTTCTCAGAAACAAGATTTTTTTCGATATAAATTGGCCCCTTAGCATCCCACCTGGTCCGGCTAACGGTCCTTTTTTTTTTAACAGACTGGACACATATTTTCTCACCAATCTCCGAGTTGTCGCCATGCTAATTGTTTCACAATGATTACCAATGACAGCCATCCATCTCATTCATAAACTCGACAACTAGCATCCCACCCCTTGGGAAATTGAAAAAGTGGAATGTTAGCCGGACTGGGATCTTCGGCGGACATGTAAAATCCTTTCTCACTCTGTAATAGAATGGTCTATTCTTCGCACTTTGAGACCTGACATCTCCTATCCTATCTTATTGGACTCTACCAAGATTCACTGATGGATCGTCATTAAATGTTTCCTCTAATTTTTTTTTAGTTTGTGTACGCACATTTTTGGTGTTGTGCAAAGTTTGACAAAAATATCCATGAGAATGAACGTTAAACAAGAAAATGTTTTTGATGTGCGCAGACATTTCTCAACTGTGGGCACCTTTTCTCCCTGGTGTACACATGCACACAGCTTGGAGAGAACGTTGAAGGTCAAATATTGGGTGCAAATCCAGGCAGTGTTAGGTACGATATTGTGTTCTTTGGAAAAGACACATAACACGCATTTCCCCTCTCATATCCAGGTGTAAATGAGTGGTAGCATCAGCTGGGGAGTAAAACCTGTGACAGACCAGTGTCCTGTCTAGGTGGTGAGGTTTATCACCTGATCAACTTTACGCTATGGTAGCTGGGATAAGGTACGGCTCTATAGGCTGTGACTGCCTTGAGGGAACTTTTTTTCAATCCATTTTTCTGTTTTCCTCATCATCAATGGTGGGTGGGTTGGCAGTTGCTGCTGGTAGGTCCTGCTTCTTTCCTTTCACTCTTTCACTGATCTTTCATCTTGCTGTTTCCTCTTAATTCACCCTGAGATCGCTACATATCGTGGACAGGGTACATTATGATGAAACACACCATCGTCCATGTGGCAGACCTCCTTTCCAATTAAAAAAATTTGCGTGTGTGTGTACAGGTTTTCATTTTTATGTTAAAGTTAGCTTACTTTATACAGTGTCCTAAGTGGGTAGTTGGCGGATTATGCTGTTAGATATTGTTTCTTTCCTTTGACTCTTTCACATAACTTTTGTCTAGCTATTTCTCATTTTAAATCACTTGGAAATCACCGCATGTGAGGAATGGGTATAATTGTGATGAAACGAATTAAGGTTTCCTCTAGGAGTAGGCACATTCTATAAACTTCGAATTTTTTTCTCTGCGATACAGACTGTTCAAGAGAACTTGTCTAGTAGACCTTAGAATTGTTTCATAGTTTTTTTTTAGATGTGAAATTATTCCGCATGGAAACTTACTTTTGTGAACGAGATTGTCTTGTCATGGAGACATGGGGTGTGTCAAAACAGTTTTGTTGATTATATGGCTTGGACCACAAACTTGGTGTGGTTTCAGATGTTTGTTGTTTTATTCTCACTTTGCTGTTATAATATGATAAACGTTAATTCTGTATTCTAATGTACATAATGTGTATTTTTTATGCATCCTTGCGAATGAAGATGACCTGCCATTATGGGGACATATTGAATTTAATTGTTTGCTTGTTTCAGGGATTGTTGTTGTGATTTTTTAAAGCAAAGAGTTTGTAAAGTTATACTTAAATAAAACGTAAACAATAATTATTATTACCTTATAGATCTTTTAAAAAAATAGTAATGTAGGCCACTGAATATATTTCGACTTGAAGATCTCGACACAAGAGTTAGTAACTCTCACCAACATTCTCGATGGGGTATACTGGATTTTTCCGGTCACCTCCCTTGATCCATGACAATGTGCTACTGCAAGCAGGGTTGGATTGCAATTATAAGCGTTATCATCAATTATCTTCTTTTTTCACTTCTTTTTTTTGTTTTTGTTTCTTTCACCACTTTTTAGCAGTCAGATATGATTTGCTTTTCAGTCGCATCGTTTCAAGATTACGTGCTCACTCGCAATCAGCCGAAGTAGTTTAGGTCAGCATGTAGCAAATTATTAAAATTTACTCATCAAAACGACAGCCGTTTGGACGGCGTGAAAGAAATCGATATTTAAATCGAGCGATACATTTTGTATTGATTTAGGTCTCTATGTAGCTCAACGGAAGTCATAAAAAAAAACCCACTTTACCAGTCCGATCGTGTTTGTTCAATGTACAATTTACAAAACATGGCCACACGTGTTCCCATACAAGAGGGACGCGAGGTTGTGTTTGTGTGTGTGTGTGTGTGTGTTTGTTTGTTGGATTTTTCCCCCTTTCTCTCTATCGACGCCAAGTCGTCTCCGCTCTGTGCAGCCAGCGGCACGTTGACCTCATTCGGGTCACCCCAAGGTGAAGGTCGGGAATGTTGATCAACACAAAGCTGATGAAAACATTCACCGACCCAAGCAACCGGCGTTTTACTTCGAGCATGCCTTTTCACCTCCTTGTCCCCCCCTGCCCCCCCTGTCCCCGCGAGCCACACATGCTCACCCATCCTTCACAGTTGCCTCTCCTTGACCTTCGAGTCCACCTCCGGGAGCCGGCCCTGCTCTTTCATCAGGACAAAACGGGTTGAGTTTTTATGTTATGGTCCCCTTAACCTCACTGACGCGACATGAGTAATTCATTATTATTAATACTATAAACTTACACTGCAAGCAAACTACTATTCATTACCTTAAAAGGGAAAGAGTGGGGAATCACGGGATGTAAGTGTTTGGAGAATGAAACGAAAGGGAGACTGCACGAGGCGACAAACGATTTAGATCTACCATTTTGATGGCCCCCTTTTTATTTTGATATAACAACATTGGAGCTTAAATCGCTTCCAGGTCTACTACTGCAGTGTGAATTCAATCCACTTCATGACTTAGTAGTTTTACTTTTCCCAGGCTCTATAATTTCCATTAACAACATTATTTTGTCGTTGAATGTCCGTCTTGCCAATGTGCGTTCTCTTAATTTTATCACTTTAGTAGGCTAGTGATCTAGGCCCCAGATAGGCTGAGCTAGAGATTGTGTAGACCATCCAATGGAAATGATTTTGCGGTTAAACTCTCTCTCTCTCTCTCTCTCTCTCTCTCTCTCTCTCTCTCTCTCTCTCTCTCTTGCTTTCGTCTCCTCTGGCTTTCCTTTACCTTGTATCCTATAACTTACTTGTAGTTTATAGTTGACATTGACAGACAATTTAGTGACACCTGACAGAGGAGAGATCTACTCTGTCGCCATTCGCGTGAATGGTGAAAGTGAAACCAGTTATAAACTGGTCTTGCTCTATCGATATTATATCAATACAAGGCCATTGATCCCCTGGGACGAAAATAAGACAAGCGAGGCGTTCCTTGTTTTTCTTGATGTTCCTTGTTTTCTTGTTGTTGATTGGTTGTCTTGTGTGTGTTAGAGTAGAGTGTGGAGATGAGAGAAGGGAGTTGGAATAGAACCATTGAATAAGTTTTTTGTATGTGTCTCCAGACTTGAGAAGACCCGCCTCTTTGTCATAACCGATCCGATAAGGGCAAAGAAAACGTAACGGGCTGAAGTAATACTAGATCTATATGTTTTGGCCAAGGCAAGAATAACGTTCGTTGTATGTCTGGTAGTATTGCGCCATCGATCGATTGTACTTTGACGATATCAAAAGCTCCCTCTTTCTCTCTACCTATCTATCTCTTTGCTCTTCTCTCTCTCTCTCTCTCTCTCTCTCTCTCTCTCTCTCTCTCTCTCTCTCTCTCTCTCTCTCTCTCTCTCTCTCTCTTTCTCTCTCTCTCAATCTCTCTTCTCTTCTCTCTCCCCCCCTCTCTCTATACCTATCTATCTCTTTGTTTCTCTCTCTCTCTCTCTCTCTACCTCTCCCCTCTCTGCATGACTAAAAGTAATAATTCGTTTATTTTTTTCTTCACCTCTGTAGTGGGTGGGCAGGTGCTGCTAGCCTTTTTTTTTTTGTCCTTTTACTCTTTGACACCTGTTCGTCATCTTACGTACGTACGTACGTACGTACATACATACATACATACATACACACACATACATACATAGTACATACATACGTTATGATATATACATTATGATACATACGTGCATATATAAATACACATACGTACATGCAAATGTACATACATATAGATTATACATATACGTACACATATATAAATATACGTATAGACATGTATATATAATATATAATACGAATATGTACATTACATAAGATGTGCAGGCCTTTATGCCTCTTTTTCTAGGCTTTAAGGCTAACTAGGCCTACACGACATATCTACAATTATATTATTATTATTATTATGCATGAGGTCTGTGTTAGTGTTTAGGCCCATCTTCATGCCGTGACAATACAATAGATTAGCTAACTACAACCGTGTTTAAAAACAACCCAAATACATTAAAGATGCGGTATGCTAGGTGTTGGTGTAAATAAACGGATTTTAGTAAGCGTCAGTGGAATGCGAGGCGTGAAGAGATATGGGAAGATGGAAAGAACATAACAGGCTATTTATTCGAAGCCTTTTTGGTTTGCATTCGCCATTCCTGGCCATGAATCAACCTCGACTGCTTGTTCGTAGTGCTAGCCCGAAAGCACGCTGATGTAACGCGGCTAGCGATTGGCTGGGAACTCGGTCTCCCTTTCTGCGGCCTTTGCTTATCCGTTGGGGGTTCTCAAGGTCACGATTTGCCCCGAAAAGGCTTCTAGCGTAGGCTAGCGTCCAAGTTTAGCCTTGGTTTATTATTGTGCCTTGTCGTTTTATCTCTCCCACTTCGGCTCTCCTCCCTCACCCCTCGTCCTTTGTCAATCCACCCACCTTTTCAAGTTGGTTAGTTGTGCTTTGTTTTATTTTTTGTTTTGTTTTTGTGTTTGCGCGCGTGGTGTTTTTTAAACTTGGTTTTAATCTTTTTGTTTTGCCTTTCTCTGTTTCTCTTCCTCCTCAACGTCTTCCTTCTTTTTTTCGTCTCTTTCTTTTCTTCTTCTTCTTCTTCTTCTTCTTCTGCTGTGGGCGGTTGGCGGCTTTCATCTTGTTTCCTCTTAATTCACCTGAGATCACAGCAATGGTGGAAGGGATAAATATCAATAAATCTAACAAATCTTCTCTTTCTTTTTCGCCGCAGTCCATGTTTCTTGTTTACAATTTCGCTTTAGTAAAAACAACTCAAATCGCAATCGTCTGTTCAATTCGCGGAGCCAAAAAATAAAATTAGATATTAAATATTAGTATGTATGCTATGCCACTTCAACTTCTAAGTCCTCCCCAACTGGTTTGCTTCTTTCACCACTGCAAGCAAAGACCGTTGCCACACATAGCCTACAATGTATTATATTAAGCCTCGCTGTGACATCAGGTATTATTAACTGCTTTGCGTGCATGCCGGTAAGGTTAAGTCGAAGTCAGGCAAGATTGCATTTGCTTTCCGCACAGCATAATATTGTTGGCAACCTACCCAAGTTTCAACGCGTTCGACCTTCACCTCGTTTAAGCGATCCTTGAAGAGTACACACACACAGACACACACACACACACACACAGAGAGAGAGAGAGAGAGAGAGAGAGAGAGAGAGAGAGCATAATTAATTTTTATTAGGTCGACTGGATCGTATTTATAGTAGCTAAATTTCGATCGATTTTTGTGTGTAGTCTTGCTTTTATTTTGTCCTGTGGGTCTTATTGCTTGTTGTTTTGTTTCTGTGTGTGTGTATGTGTGTGTAGTCTTACTATAATGTGTGTCCCCAATCTATTCGACCAGCCTTTCCTTTTACATGCACATGATTGTATCGTGGTTGCCTTAAATAGCTGCCTTGCTAATTATGTATATTATATATAATATATCCATTTCTTGAACGGCGCAATGTTAGACGATTGGTGGGAGTTGTTAATAGGCCATAGGCTATAGGCCCTACTTCTTCCTGTGCAATCTTTCATCTTACTGTTTCGTCTTCACTCACCCTGAGATCATCGCTGTATTTATTTAGTGGACGGAGGAGGAGAGAAAAAAAGAAAGAAAAGAACGGTGCATGCAATGCAAGGGTGGTTGGCGATGAGTACT